>JAOWBW010000622.1:0-101106 GCA_026119855.1 Campanula takesimana
GACATGACAACTAACAAACGTCATATTGGATCATTATCAAGTAATTGAACATGTTATATAACTAGATAATTGTACATGAGAGGAATACCACTTAATCAAGATTATATATTTCTAATCATCATGTTTCGTACACGAGCATAGAAACTACAGCTCGTGTATTGCCACACGAAATTCTCTGTTTACTGGGTAAAAAAGAACAGAATCATTAAGTAATCCATACATCATTCATTCATTAAGTAATCCATAATCACTTACATAAATCTAACCCAAAATTTAAATGTATCCCAATAGAATGCCAATCATACATCATTAAGTAGTTAACAAAATTTGAACATTCATTCATACACAATTCAATGTATCCCATAAACCTAACCAAGATTTCAATGTATCCCAAAGAAGTAGTTCCATACATCATTAAGTATCCCAAAGAATGCCATCACCACGAGCAAACGTACATGAAAGGGACCCCACCACGGCTTCTCCTGTCTTTCTACCATCTATCACATTAAAGGAAAGACCTGAGTTTGATGTATAAACTGAAAATGAGACTATCATTTAATATACTCCCTCCGTCCCAAAATGATAGTACTAACTTTATATACTCCCTCCGTCCCAAAACTGAAAACTGAAAATGTGCAGATAAGATTGAATATACTCCCTCCGTCCCAAAATGATAGTCTCTTTTGACTTTTTCAAAAGAAAATAGAAATGAGACTATCATTTTGGAACAGAGGGAGAATATAAAGAACATAAAAATGGTACTAACTTTCTGGGACAAGAAAAAATGGGAAATGAAATAATAGTACCTAAAGGTGATCTCCTAACATCTCGTGCACCCGTATAATAGTAGCTATGACGTCCTCAGGTATCCTGTCATCCGTGAGCAAGGAAGTAGCATATCTCTGATGCCGGGTAGTGCCTTTGCAAGCCCAGCTGAGGTGGAATGTCAACTGCGGGCTCATGTATCGGATTACTAATCCGACACATGACTCCTAGCCCGAAACCATTCCATATATTCTGGAGTCACAGGAGAAGATGTAGTCACTAATGGCCCCAAACGACGAAGTGAATCGTAAGCATCCATGTTTTAGTCCATCCACTCTACCCAAATATCATCACGATCACCATATGCCTTCTTGTACCCCTTCTGACCAGCCATCAAAGTGCACGCCAAGAAAGGCAAGGGCGTCATTCTGGGGATCCTCTGCTGGATCGCGAACTGCCTGGTAAGTGGCAACCCGGTTAGGCATATACACTTCAGTGATGTCTAAGAAGCGTATAATCCCTCTGAAGTATGATACCGGCAGAAGCGCGTCTACTCCGGTACCATAAGGAGTCCAACAAACCTATAACTCACTTTGTTAGGCAACGTCAATAGTATACTCCCTCCGTCCCAGTGAAAGTGGCACTAGTGCCGCTTTCACTGGGACGGAAGGTTTAACAATTTAAATATAAATAACTCACCCTCTCAACAGGCAACATGTCTAGGGTGCGGCGATACATCAGTAGATGCTCCATCTCCCTTCCAGCTCTATCACTACGTGACCATTTAAGGGCTCTCGGCTGCCCCTCCTGCTATTGCGGGTTCAAAAGTCGCCGGAAGTCAGGGAAGTACTCATATATCCAGCCCTGAAATGTATGTAAATAAATTAGTAAATAATGTTACAAAAATAAAATACTCCCTCCGTCCCAAAATATATGTTGTTTAGAGGTTTGCACACATATTAACAAATGTAATTATTACTTGTAAAAAAGACTCAATCACCCCTATAAAAGTTCAACTACCAATTAAATTAAATGTTGGGACAGAGGGAGTATTAAAGAAATATTAAATATTACCTCTAGCAGAGTCGAACAACCACCCATCTGAGCGCATCCGGATCTGGACGCCTTCCCTAATTCGCGGTACAAGTAAAAACAAGACTTTTATCGTTTAGTGTTTAAGGTTTAGGGGTTTAGTGTTTAAGGTTTAGGGTTTTAGGTTTGCGATTCAAGAGTTAAAAACAAGACTTTTTTATAACTTATGGAAGAACTAGTTTCCTCCAAAACACACTCATCTATCATCTATGTTTACTTCCAATACTAATGCACCTCGAAGCATGGGCTGTTAGTTACAATTAAAATGTTCCAATTCTGGATGAGTATAGTCGAGAGCAGTTCTCCCGTGCCTCTCTAATCTGGACCGTTTACAATATCAACATAAACGGTCTAGATTAGAGGGGCACATGGAGGGGCACAAAAGATCTGGCCTCAGTATAGTCCGCATATTTCAATCCAAATTAATTAAAACTCTTATTCCATTTGGTCCATATTAATTACTCCGTATCATTTGGGGGGGGGGGGTTGATTTTATCGTTTTAAGCAATGTGATTATTATTGTAATTTTTTTTTAAGTATATTATTCACTCGGCTCAAAATAGTTGTTATTTTAAAAGTTTTCACAGATTTAAAAATGCATTTATTATTAGAAATTTACTCCCTCCGTTCCAGCATAAGGTGCGACGGTTGTATACGAGAATTCGTCTTACAAAAATAAGGTGTTATAATTATTTTGGTGTTTTTAATTGGAGTGTGCCGGATTTACTATAGATGTAGCCAATAAAATATTGCCAATCATTTACTCTCTCTGTCCCTCTTTAATCTACAAAAATTACTCATTTGGTTGTCCCACTTTAACTTATAAAATCCTAAAATGAAAATGTTTTAATACTTTTAAAATGGTGGGACCCACTTGTCATACCCACAACAACTTTCCACTAACTATTCTCCATCCCACTTTCTCTTTCCCACACAACCATCTACACTCACAACACATCATCTTTTTCACTTTTTCTTTAATTAATGTGCCCAACTCATTTTTTTGTAAATTAAAGAGGGACGGAGAGAGTATTTTTTTTTTTCTTTCCCGATTTTCGTTGTCTAAACTAGGGAACTAGGGAAGTAGAGATAGGGGTAAATCAGTCAAAAGAAAAAGATTAATTATTAGAATCACAGGCTTTGGCGGGATCTTAGTTTTTTTTTTTTTTTAATTAATATAAAATCCCTCCCTCCACCTTTTCACCTCAATAATTATTTCAACCTCTTCAATTTATCATCTCTCTCTCTCTCTCTAACTTAACCAGTCTCCTCTCTCTCTCTCTCTCTCTAGCTCTCATCATATTAATGGCGAATTAAAACAATTTTAAACCCTAAATTTACTGCTGTTTCACGCTACCACTGTCTCTGTCTCTGTCTCTCCCCTTAGTCAAAAGATTCCCTGTTTTTTATTTTTGCTTCCATAGCAAGCTCCATTCCCCCAGATCCAAAATTAGGTACTAGACAGCTCCCTACCTCCTTATGATTTACTACCAATTTTTCCATTTAATTTACTTTTATCAATTCAAATTTCTTTACTTTTTTCTTGTTGAGTGTGATGTTTGAACATTGAAATGTGAAATTTTACTGATTTCTTTGTGAACATTTTAACGTTTACTGGTAGCATAAACAGTGCCACTTTTGTTTTTGTTAGTATTTTTTTTTTTCATTTTTGGGAGTGCATTTTTGCTAAATTCAGTGAGACATTCGATTTTGGATTCAAAATCGTATACTCCAATTTTATTGATGCTGGGTTGGTAATGTGAAGGCTCTGTTTCAGTTTAGGGTTCTTAATCTAGAGTGGGTTCAGCTCCAGTTGACTTTAAGTAAGATTCTTGACTCAATTCAGTGTTTTTGTTTATGGAAGTATTGTGTCTTAGTTGCATTTTTCTATTCTTGAGTGAGAACAAGATCTAGGTTGTTATGTATCGATATACATTTGGGATTTTGCATTTATGTTAGTTGATTGCTTGACTAGATTACACAGATTACCCACATCTGATGTCAGCCTTTTTGTGATAATTTTACTTATTTTTTCATAAAATCTTAATATCTGTGCTCCAATGGATCACATTATCTTTTATGCCTTTGTACGACTTTTCTTCCTCACACGTTGAGGTTGTGTTCCACATTTCGAGTTTACTGTTTTCATAAGGATCAGATTCTAGTTAACTTGCCCCTTTTTTTACTAGCGATTAATGACTTAATCGCAGAGTTCTGTAAACAAATGGTTGATCTCTCATCACCGGTACTCCTTTGATGTTGTGCTGTCGAGGATAAATTATATTGCAGAGCATAAAGTGTTTTGGGGATTTTAAACTGTAGCTTTCTCGAAGGGCCATGTATCTACATGTCCCCTATTATTTTTCTTGGTAATATGGATTATATTGAGCATTGAGCTTTTCTTTTGTTGACTCGCCTTTCACATTGGCGTCTTAAGAGTCTTTTCTTATACTATGGATACTAATATTTTGTTAATCACAAATTCACAAGTACACTAACTTTTATTTCATTGTAGGATGTTGCTAGGCTTTTAGGAAGGGAACTGGATAATTTGGAGTCGATGGTAAACTGAGTATGCTATAATGTCGAGGATCACTAAGTGGAAGCTTGAGAAGACGAAAGTAAAAGTGGTATTTCGGCTACAATTTCATGCTACAAATGTAAGATAACTCTTACTTATATTCAACGTTATGTTACTTTTGTTTTTTTCCCAACTTGGTGATTATAATCATTGTGTTTTAGGAGTTTGTTATGTACTCTGCAAATTTTTAGTGAGGTTTCTGCATTTTGATGATCAGGAGTTGTCATTGTAGTCGTTGCACATTATTGAGCCTCCTATTGTTCTCCTTAGTTTAATTTCCTACGAAGCCAGGCAATCTGGCCTGGTTACCCAAAGCCACATCTGCTAATCTAACTTGTTATCTTAACCCATGCAGGGTACAGAGTACTATGCCTTTTCTTAAAAAAGAAATTAAATAAACTCCTATAACCTGACACTGAGTAGGCTGAATATTTCTATATTCATAGAAAGTTCCGTTGTGCAACAAACATTTCAAACATGTTACAGCTTCATCCAGGAACACTCGATTTTGCTGTATGGAATTTTATTTCTTATAATATTAACTTAACATAGAATAATAGAACAATCTTCATGCTTTTATACATGATTGATTTGATATAAGAGTCTTAGAAGAACAACTGCATTAAAGAAATTTATATACATTAAGTCCTACGGCAAAACATTTTAGGCTATGCAGCTTACTGCATTCTGTATCTGTTCCACAACTCAAAGCAATCCTTGTTCCAGGTAACATTGAAGAGCTTTACGAGTTTCTTTAAATTAATTGAAGAGCTGTGTGCCAATTATGAATTCAAATGTATATCTGGTATTACAAACAAAAGTAGCCGCTTGGAAAGCACGCCTTCTAGACTATTGGTTGACCGCCCCATGCCGTGATATATTTCTGAATCCTAGTGTCTTATTTTATTTTACAAATAAAGAGGTACTCCAAATATATAAACAAACGGCACGAAAATAGGTGACCCAGCCTGTGCAAACTGTTGGGGTGTCAACCCAAGTCCCACATTGGCAATTGAATGAAGAATTGCCTAGTATATAAAGGTGTCCACCCACTTCATTAGTAAGAGGCCTTTTGGGAGATGACCCAAAAACAAATCCGTGCGGGCTGGGCCCAAAGCGAACAATATCATACTAATGTGGAGTGGTGGGGTGGTCGCGGTCCCAACAACTTGTAACACCCCGAATTTCGGAGTAATATAATATCCTTTAATTAATAAAATCCGTCCCCAAACGCGGGAAACAACGGTCTTAAACCATAATTCAAACATCAACGGCTAGTATCTCTAACCACTATTCAAAATAAATAACGGAAGCGAATTTAACTGTCTTTTAAAACTCCAACGGCTAGACATAACCACATTCAAAATAAACATTCATAACAATCCATTCTGAGTACTACTAAAACTTCTTAAACCTTGTCATCAAGGGTCTTCATTATCACCTCAACAACTCCTCTTTTGTCCTTCGAGACCTTCTCCTATTTATATCCTGGAGAACAAATATTATGGAAGGGGTGAGCGAACAATGCTCAGTAAGTTCATACGGGATCTCTCCGGGTTCTAAGGAGAGATGACCGAAGAACGAACAACAATAATATTTTTTAAAGATACGCTTTCATTAAACAATAAGTTAACCGCTAAGATTCAAACAGTTAACAATAACCTTTTTCAAAAGAAGTGTGGCATTTACTTTCAAGTCCGTCAATTCCAAGATAACGTCACCATTTCAGGTGCAATGCCTGATCAGGGCATTTAGGTAAGATTTATCATGATAATCAACTACTTCAATAAGCAGTATAAAAGTCTAGTCCTTTTTCATTTCAGACCAGACTACCCTACTTAGTCCTTTTTCAATTCAGACTAAGCGAACGCCTATACCAAATTAAGATATGGCAAATCTATACCAAATTCAGATATAGTAAGGTTTCAACTTAGTGTTCAAGGTACGAGAACACCATACAATTTCAAAGATATTTTGGTACCCATTGCTTTAAAACATGTCAAAGGGTAAGAGTCATTCAAAGACGTTCACAACTTTTAAGAATACAAATGTTACCGCCGCTAGGTAACTGCTCATGAAAGAATATAAAGGAATCCTACATCAAAGGATTGAGACATTCAAGAACTAAGGAACGTAATCCCTTACCTTGGCTTTGAGGTCTTCACTTAGCAATTTCACTTGCACAATCTACAAACACGCAAATAATGTTTTCTTAGGAACATGAATTACTTAAATTCTCCGTCCCCATTATACTTTATTTTACTTTCTTAGCTTCACGAGTTCATCTTCTTAACTCTTTGTTAGGGTTCGTTCTACCCATTATTGGTATTCCCAAAATACCCCTTTCGGATTACGAAAATACCCCTAGGGTTACATTAATTCCATTCCCAAATAATCGGTTTTAGGGTTTCATTAATCCCATTTAAAACACTATTCCCAGCTTATAAAATCACTATTCAGAGCTTATATCACTATTCACAGCTTAAATCACTATTCACAGATTTAATCACTATTCACAGATTAATCACTATTCACAGATTAATCACTATTCACGTTACTGTTCACGCACTGATTTCACCTTGGACAAACACACACAAACACACGCATACACACACAAACACACACAAAAAAAATTGCTCAAACACACACTAACACACACTGAATATCACACACGAACACACACACACTGTCACACACACACGCTGACTCACACGCACACACACACACAATCACATGCACACACATATTCATATATATACAATCCCGTATACATATATTCACTCATATTATCATCTTCTCTTTTATTTTTAAGTCCCACTTTATAAACCCTAATATATCAATATAGCTTTTAGGGTTCATCAATTTATGGAGAAGAAACTAAAGGATTTAGGGTTTACCTTAGTTGGATCTTCTTCTCCTTCCCCTTTTCTTTTCCTCTCTTGCCCGACCTCCCTCTCTTTCTCTGCGATTTCTCTCTCTCTGCGTCCCCTAGGCCGCCGCCTCTCTCACTCTCCCGCTCTTTACTTTTTCTTTTCTTTTGTGATTAATAAAGAGAGGTAGGGTTTATTATGGGTATATATATATATACTTAGGGTTTCAATTTCCTATTATAAAAAGGTTAACTAACCTTATTGGGTTTTTTTTTTTAATTTATTTGGGCCAACATTAAACCCATTCCATAACTTAATTTATAATAGCCCAACACAAATAAAAAAAAATAAAAGGGCCGGTTGTTACACAACTGGTATCAGAGCCCAGGTTGATGGATGGGCCCGACGCGAAGTGGACCGCGTGCGAGTTGTGTGGGGATGTGTGGGATTCTCCTGTGTGATCACGCGAAAAAAGACCCTTGTGTCGAAAGTCTTCCCGATAAAGGTGATCGGGCGGCGTGTCCCGCAAATGGTGTTAGCGGCGGTACAAGTTTCGCTGGAGGTACTTGAGTTGAGGGGAGGTTTGTTGGGGTGTCAACCCAAGTCCCACATTGGCAATTGAATGAAGAATTGCCTAGTATATAAAGGTGTCCACCCACTTCATTAGTATGAGGCCTTTTGGGAGATGACCCAAAACCAAATCCGTGCGGGCTGGGCCTAAAGCGGACAATATCATACTAATGTGGAGTGGTGGGGGTGGTCGCGGTCCCAACACAAACTCTACTCGGTCAAAAGAATTTATCCAGCAGTAAAACTATACATAAGCGCGACTAAAGAATTAGCTGAAGGCAGCACTAACTTCATACACCATAAAAAAAGTTGTGAAGCAGTGACATCTTCTATCTAGAGATAGACTTATCAATGTGCTCAAATGCCCTGTCTACCACAATTTCTTTATCGTAAATCAACTATCCCAGAATTATTCTTGCTTGACTCTGTTTCTGACTTCAAATTGAGTAGATATGTAGATGGCTTTGATTAGTAAATGTTTACGAAGCGAACACTGTAGAAATGCAAAAGGTTTCATGAATTTTGTTTATGCTGGTGGAGAAGGTCCTGTTCAACTTAGATAGTTTCACAAGTGACAATACGTTGCGATAAAAGACCCCCCCTATTACCTATCTCTATTAAACTGATATCGAGGATCTGCTTCTGGTTTTAGCAGGGTGGCTCGAACTGTAATCTGGCAATATTCCGACAAAGTGAGGATAAATTCATTAGGTGTTCCATATCCCATTTAAATTCAATTAATTCATAAATTAGTAATGTGTAGAAGGGAACTCTCCCCTTTTTAACAAACAAAACATCTGGTTCCCTAATGAATTGGCTTATTTGGATAACGACCTATTCAAAAACGAAGATTCATGTAACACTTGGATTCTACTAGTACTAGTTGAATGCGTTTTCCTTGGATCTCTTTCCTATAATGGTAATCTTTTGCTCGTAGTTCTGTTACATGATAAAAAGGAAAAAACAATATACTTAACCGTCTTGAAACTAGTATTTGTGCAAAAAGTCTGTGCTTATAATATTGCTCCTTGTTATCTGTTGCTAGAAATACTATCTTGCTTAATCACTTCAGTAAGTTTCTTATTTAAAAGCCTGCATTAGTGGAATTTTATTTTACAGATGAACTCTTTCAATCATATGCATGACTGATTTTCTTCCTTTCTCTTGACTGGAATTCCACGGTTTAGATTCCGCAAACAGGATGGGAGAAGTTATTTATATCATTCATTCCTACTGAATCCGGGAAAGTGACTGCAAAGACAACTAAAGCAAATGTGAAAAATGGGACATGCAAATGGGGAGATCCTATCTATGAGACTACAAGGCTTCTTCTAGATGGCAAAAACAAACTTTTTGATGATAAGCTCTACAAGCTTGTTGTGGGAATGGTATGTTTCCGTAATAGATCCTTTAATTCGGTTCTAGGCCCTTAGATAGTTCCTGCAGCAAATCATCTTTACATGGAAATTTGAATCCTTTCTGTCAAATTCCTCTTGTCAACCACCTACCAGAAAAGTTAGAAAGAAAGGATATCTCAAATGCACTGTTTTCCTTTGATTTTCCTTTGTTTTTGAACAAATTAACTGCACATTTATTAAAATGAACATATTTTTCCAGCAATCTTCTCCAAAATCCAAGTTAACTTTTTCGTATGGCCAAATCTGTTGGTGCTCAGGGTTCGTCTCGGTCTAGCATCCTTGGTGAGGCCACTATCAATCTTGCTGATTATGCTGATGCACTGAAGCCTTCTGCTGTTGCTTTGCCTCTTCATGGAACTGACGCTGGAACCATTTTGCATGTTAGAAACTCTAAACTCGATATGTCCTATGAGCTTTTTCCAGTAACCTTATATCCGCCCGTTTAAATGTGTTTGTTGATCATTATTACGTCGCTACACAGGCTCACCAGATTTTTCTTGTTAAAATTTAGTTCACAATTTCTGCGTAACTTTTGGCTAACAGCAATACTTGCTGGCAGGTCACAGTCCAGCTGCTGACATCTAAGACTGGGTTCAGGTAGAGCATCCTTGCATTCAATCAATATACATTCACTTTATATTGCAATAATAATATTGAAGTTTATGCAGAGAATTTGAGCAGCAGAGGGAACTCAGAGAGACAGGGTTACCAATTGGAAGCAATCTGAATGGGGATGACGAATCTGGTACTGCAAGAGTGTCATCCTCAGAGCAAAAATATAAAGATCAGACTGATAAGGTTTAATATCTTTTCATCTGTAAAGCCTCCCTTTTTCTTTCGTCTTATATTACTGCTTTTTGCTTCAGCGCACATTTTCCCACATACCCCTTTAAATGTTCATTCCAGCAAATTATATAAGGTGTCTTTAAATTTGATAAATTAATGCTGCTGATGGTATGAGCTTGACACATTAAAAATGTACAAAATTTGTATGGTAACTATCGTTGTGAAACAAGTAGTAACCCTTGTAATGTCTCTTTAGTCTCATCTTTCCTTGGAATAATAAGGTCGTACGGACGATCCTTGGTGTGGTTTAATGCAGCTAGTCCCCAGTCCGGGTGAAGGATGAAGGCTGTATTAGAACTTAGTAGTGCGACACCCAGCAGAAAACTTTACCAGAACACTATGACACGAATGAATATCAAATAAAACAAAACAAAGGAAGGAAGAAATAAAAACTTGTGGACACCTTATTTAGCTGTGAGGAAGTGACTCATTACGAAAAGGACGAATGGTTACAACAGTATTCCCAAAAGGAATGTTTATAAAATGGACAGTTTCCTGAAGGAACATTAGACTTTTGTCTCGGAACGAAGGGAGTATCATTGATAATTACTTCATCCCAAATGAAGAGTCCCATTCTTTTCTTTAGATGTCATAGTAATAGAAGCCTTTTCTACGTTAAGCTAAACTCAAGATTTTTTTTTTATCCTGTATACTCCCTCCGTCCCAGCAGAAGTGAGACTTCTTTCCCTTTTGGTCCGTCCCACCACAAGTGAGACTACTCAAAATGAAAGTATTTTAATATATTTATATTCACCCTACCACACCATTTAACCCCACTCATTCTCTCTCTTCATTTTCCACCACTCAATTTATTCAACCAACACTACTATTTACCCCACTCATTCTCTCTCTTGATTTTCTACAACACACACATTCCTTTTTCTTAATTATTGTGCCCACTCCTCTAGTCCTACTTGTGCTGGGACGGAGGGAGTATATATTCGTAATTGAGATTGTCCAAAATGTTAACTCTGGAAAATGTCGCCGCGTGTCCCCCAATCTATATGACATTTACTGGTTCCCTTGGCCACACTCTCTTCTAAGATATAACCTCCGATTCTCTGAGCACCAGTTCTGCTCTCTCTGCTGCAAACTGCATACTACTCATGGGTATGCCGTAAATGAAATTCTTGCGGTGGCAATCCTTTTCCAAGCTAATTCGTAGTAGGAATGTAAATGTAAACAATCTTTTAGTCTTGCACTCTTGCTTGATATAGTGACAACTTTTGAAGGAAAATGATCTAAAGAAAAAGTCCACTTGTATCTGATAGATGAAATGATTGATCAGCTACTGAAACTGAGACTGCCTTTGCTGAAATAGGAAATATTACTTCTTATTTCAATCTTCATTATCAAACAAATGCTTCCATCCAACAAATCCTTGAATTCCTCGAAAACTTTCATATTTTCAGTATCCAACTGGATAAATGTATAAGAAAAGTTTGTGTGATCATGTGCGTTTTCATGTCCGTTATCGAAACAACTAACTGGCCTGTGGGCTGCCGAATCATCTCCCAAATGGCTAGCCAACATCACCTATAAGTTGTTTCTTGAGTTATCTGGGTTCCAAGTGCCTAGGTCGGAATTCGGAAACAAGTACCACTTATTCCCTACATGAATCCTAAATGCATGGAGTCCCTACTATCTTCTCGTTCCCACCCCAGGTTGTTAGGCCTATCGGACACCCGAGACCAAATTTCACCAAGCCAGTGCCACTATTTAATGTTCTCCCCCCCACCCCTTCACGGTTGCATATTAGACTTATTAGTGTACTCTGCAGTTGCTCTGATATATATATATATATATATATATATATATATATTATATATATTATATATATATATATATATTATATATATATATATAGAGAGAGAGAGAGAGAGAGAGAGAGAGAGAGAGAGAGAGAGAGAGTGAGAGAGGGAGGGAGGGGGAGATGGAGAGGGAGAGGGAGATGGAGAGGGAGAGGGGGAGGGGGGGAGGGGGAGGGAGGGAGGGAGGGAGGAGGGGGGAGGGGGAGGGGGAGGGAGGGAGGGGGGAGAGAGAGGAGAGAGAGAGGAGAGAGAGAG
Source organism: Campanula takesimana (assembly GCA_026119855.1). Taxonomy (NCBI): domain Eukaryota; kingdom Viridiplantae; phylum Streptophyta; class Magnoliopsida; order Asterales; family Campanulaceae; genus Campanula; species Campanula takesimana. The sequence goes on from JAOWBW010000622.1 coordinate 12,209, forward strand.
GACTTAAGTACATAACAACTTGTTAATTAAGGATGTTCACTTGGAGAATAAGAGTGGCGTAGCTCCCCTACTAAGGCATTGTTCGCCTAGTTCATTCATTGATTCATGGTTCTCTCTCCCTTTACTTTTGCATTCAATCATTACAGAGCCACAAATGATCTGTGAATCCAACCATGGACCAAGTCTTCTTCCATGTTCCAGGCTGTATTTGTGAAATGGATGATACGGCTTTATCCATTAATCTTCTTGAATTGTTCCAGCCCATTGCATGTTAGCAAGCATCAATGACGTGTTCATTTTTCACTGGGAATTGGTGTATCAGAAAAGTAAAAAGATCATTGTTAAGGAGCCTTGTACTGAGTGTTACACAACTTTAAGGTCTATCTTGATCATCATCTTCATTTCTTGAGGGTGCTAAAAAGGGAGTCACGTAGATGATTCCAAGATTTGTACTGATGGGTGTTTCTAAGGATAGAGTATAGACATATCCCTTTAAAGTAACACGTATGCTGCTTGTCACATTTGTACTGTTGTTTACTGTCACTCTTATAAGGAGTTGGAAAATGTGTCAATCAAATTCACATACTACACCCACCATCTTCATATTGGCCAGCAATTGTTTCACTACTCGGGAGCTAATTTTCCATTTTTCTTCATTGTGTTTTTTTTCCCCTTGAAAATAGGTCGATACAAGAATAAGATTCACAAAAGAATCTAAGCTACTCCCCTCTCTCGAAGTAGGCGAAAGTGATGAATATGGTGACTCACAGGTTGGATGTGATGGCTCATCTAATACCTCAGGAAGTTTATATGCTGACAAGCTTGATACCTCGGGCACCAATGAAAATGATAGCCTAAAGAGTAGAGTATATGGGGATTTAAATAGGCAGACAGAGAAAGGGGACCCATCTGATCACCGGATTTTGACAAACGGAAGTAACGATCTGGTCCAAGGGTGGAATTCAGACTATTCTGTGGATTATGACTTGGCAGTTGATTCCGAGGAGAATAACAGACTTCGAGGAAGCTTGGAAGCAGCTGAATCTTCTATTTATGAGCTTAAGCTGGAGTTAAACACATTGCAAGGTCATGCGGAGGAAATTGGGTTTGAAACACAAAAGCTTGCTGATCAACTTGTTGTCGAGATTGCTTCAGGTCAAGAACTAGCAAAGGAGGTTTCGGTGCTGAAATCACAGTGCTCAAAGTTCAAAGACGATTTTGAACAGCTTAAAAGTAAAAAATTGAGCCCTAAATTTACCAACATGGAATCGGATAAATCCAAGCAGGACCCCTTATCGCAAGACAAACAAATGAGGTGGCTAAATGGGCTTTTGATTGTGGAAAATAGAGTAAGAGAGGTTCAAGAGAAGGCACACATGGGTTTGCATGAGACAGATTTCAGTTTTTTACACTCAGATTTGCAGGCGCTGCTTAAAATTCTTCAGGATCTAAAAAATGAAACTACAGAAGTAGTATCTTTGCCAGGTGTTATATCAGCAGAGGGAGCACAGCCAAAGGATTATGTGGTGAGCTTACGTAAAAGTCAACATCTGGTGCCAGGAACTGGGTTTGATGTGGATCTGTATGAGCCTGAAAGTATTTTTCAGTATGTGGGCCTACCCAGTCTAGTTCCCCACCTACCTGAATCTACAAGAGATACCGAAGCAATGGCAGGTAAAATTTTGGAACTTCTTCAGCAGTTGGATGAAGCAAAGGTTGAGAAGGAAACTCTTGTAAGGAAGATGGACCAGATGGAGTGCTATTATGAAGCTCTTGTTCAAGAGCTTGAGGAAAATCAGAAGCAGATACTGGGAGAGTTTCACAGTCTTAGAAATGATCATTCGACATGCCATTATACGATTTCTGCCCACAAAGCTGAAATGGAATCAATTCTTCATGATATGAATGTGCAGGCCTTAAGACTTTCTGAAGAAAAACTCGCTTTGGATTCACTTAATAGGGATCTTGAAAGTAGGGCTCTCACTTCTGAAGCAGCGCTCAAAAGGGCTCGTTTGAATTACTCGATTGCTGTGAATCAGTTGCAAAAGGATCTTGACCTTCTATCATTCCAGGTGTCATCTATGTTTGAGACTAATCAGAACCTCATCAATGATGCTTTCTCAGAACCATCACAACCGCTCTCCAAAGGATACCCAAGTATAGTGCAAACCCCCCAGAAATCTGATGCTGCTATAATCATGCGGGACCAGAATCAAACGGCTGGTGTAGAGAACCATTTGTTGGGTGGAGATATCCTTTCAGAGGACATGAAAAAATCACTTTGCTTGCAGGAAGATCTTTACCAGAAAGTTGAAGTAGAATTGTGTGAGATGCGTTCTTCAAATTTGTACTTGGACATCTACTCAAACACTCTCAAGGAAACATTGCTTGAAGCCAGTAAGAATATTAGAGTAATGAAGGAGAAGATAGATGAATATGCAAAGCAGTTGGAGCTTTCCAATGAATCCAGGAGTCTTTTGGTTGCTAAGCTGCAAACTGCTGTGGAAGATGTTCATGCCCTGAATGAAGACAAGGCTGATTGTCTAGCCCAGTGCAGTCATCTACTTCGGCAGAATCAGATGTTGGAAGCAAAACTAGAAAGTATGTCAAATGAGCATTTTTTTCTTACAGAGAAACTTATTGTTTGTGAAGCACAGGTAATGGACTACAAAGGTTATGAAGCAAAATATAAGGCTTGTTTTGCTGAGAAATCGGAGCTTGAAAATTGTTTGAATTTAGAAAATATTGAAAGGGAGAACATTCAAAAAGAGATGTCCTATTTGAAGGAAGAGTTTCAAACCCTAAAAGATAAGCTGGGGAGTTTGTTGACCTCTTATGACAGCAATTTCGGTGAAATGTCTCTGTTTAGTAGTTCGTTGGGCCATGATTTGGAATCCAAGGATATCAAGGGCATAATCAAGGATTTGGAGGAGAGCCAGCAAAATGTTTGTGAAAAGATGGTTAAACTCATTGAAGAGAAGAAATGTGTGGAGAATGAGAGAGATATGGTTGCATTGTCCTTCAGCAATGCGAGATCTGAAGTTTTGGGTATGAAGCAGAAATTTAAGAATGATATACAAGATATGGTGGCAAAACTAGATATATCCAATTTTCTGGTCGAAAAGCTTCAGTTGCAACTCGAGTCTGTTGCCAACAAGTTCCGCACTAGCTCGGAAACCGAAGAAAAATATTTACAGCTTGACGAAGAGCTTTTAGCTTACCTTGCTTCATTGGAACTTGAGCTGCAAAAGCTTTCGTCTAAAACTGGCGACCTTGATCAGGAGATTTCGGGGTTGGGCACTATGGCTGAGGAACTTGGGAGGTGTAAGTTGACCATTTCTGAGTTATTGCAAGAAAAACAGAACCTCACTCAAAAGGTTTTGGGCTTGGGCGTGATGGTGGAAGAACTTGAAACGACTAAGTTTTCTATTTCTGAGTTACAGCAGGAAAACCAGGAGCTTGTGATGTCTGTACAGGTTAAAACTGATGAATCTGTCAAGCTTGTCTCTGAGCTTGAGAGGGTGGCTGATGAACATAGAAGGAGTAACTTGATTATTTCTGAGTTGATGCTAGTACAGCAGGACCTTGAGATGTCTTTACAGAGTCAAACTGAGGAATCCATCCAACTTGAGTCTGAGCTTCGCAATCTGGATGCAGAACTTAGAGGGAGTAAGTTGACCATTTCTGAGTTAATGCGAGAAAACGAGGACCTTTCCCAGAAGATTTCAGGATTGAAGATCACGTCTGAGGAACTTGAAGGAAACAAGTTGACAGTTTCCGAGTTAATGCAAGAAAAGCAGGACCTTGTGATGTCTTTACATAGCGAAACTGAGGAATCCATCAAGCTCAAGTCTGAGGTTGACAGGTTGGCTAAAGAACTTGGTGGGAATAAGTTAATCATTTCAGAGTTGATGCAAGAAAAGAAGGACCTTGCTCAGGAGATTTTAGGCTTGAAGACCATAGCTGAGGAACTTGGAGGGAATAAATCAACTATTTCTGAGCTAATGCAAGAAAAGGAGGACTATGTAAGGTCCTTGCAGAGCAAAACTGAGGAATCCGTCAAGCTTGAGTCTGACCTTGACAGCCTGGCTGAGGAACTTGGAAGGAGTAAGTTGACTATTTCCGAGTTAACACAAGAAAAGGAGAAACTTTCAATGTCCTTAGAAAGTAAAACTGAGGAATCTATCAAGCTTGAGTCTGAGCTCCATAGGCTGGCTGATGAACTTAAAAGGAGTAAGTTGACTGTCTCCGAGTTAGTGCAGGAAAAACAGGGTCTTGTTATGTCCTTGCAAAGTAAAATTGAAGACACCACCATGCTTGAATCTGAGCTTGACAGGCTGAAAGAGAGCTTAAGGTGCATGAATAACGAAATGCATGTTGAGAGAGGCTTCAGAGACAAACTAGAGGGAACAGTTGCAAATCTTACTTCTCAACTAGCTAAAGAGCAGGAGAAATTGGTACATTTCGACCACCAGAATACTGATTTGGTGCATTTCAGGCAACTGGCATTAGATTTGGAATCAGCAAATTCCAGATCTCTCAATCTATTACAGCAGCATGAGGAGAATGTTGAAAAGCTTCAAAAGGAAAATCGTAGTTTTAATGCTCTCGACTACCAGTTAATAGAAATGGAAGAAAACATAATTGGTGCAGATGTAAAACTTTGTTTTGTTCAGACTCAGTATGAAACCCTTCTCGAAGACCTTGTGCAGCAGCATGTGGTTGAGGTAGAGCAGCTGAAGCACGTTCTGTCGGATCTTAATCAAGAGATTGATAACTTGATATTCTCCGTTGAAGAATCAGAGGTCATAAGGATAGTACTTAAAGCCAAATTGGATGAACAAAAGAGTCATTTAACATTGCTGGAAGAACAGAGTGATGAACTGATTGAGCTACGGGAAAAGCTTTCTGAACAAATTCTGAAGACAGAAGAGTTCAAGAATTTGTCTATCAATTTAAAGGAGCTCAAAGACAAGGCTGATGCTGAATCTGTCTTGGCTCGTGAAAAGAGAGAGTCTGAAGGGTCATCACTTGCTGTGCGGGAGTCATTGCGGGTAGCCTTCATCAAAGAACAATATGAAACCAAGCTGCAGGAACTGAGGCAACAACTTTCTATGTCCAAAAGGCATGGTGAGGATATACTCTTGAAATTGCAAGATGCCATTGATGAAACTGAAAATAGGAAGAAGTCCGAAGCGTCTCACTTAAAGAAAAATGAGGAATTGTCGCTCAAAGTCTTGGAGTTGGAAGCTGAATTGCAGTCTGTAATTTCTGACAAGCGTGAAAAAATCAATGCTTATGACCGAATCAAGACTGAACTGGAATGCACACTACTAAGCCTCGAATGTTGTAAGGAAGAAAAAGAAAAGCTAAATGCTTCTTTGCAGATATGTGAAGAGGAGAAGTCTAGAATGGTGGTTGGATTTTCCTTGATAAAAGGAGAGCAGGGGTTATCATCTGGAGTGAATGCAAAAAGGGAAGAAAATATGGATGATTTGGCAAGAATAGTTAGCCAACAGCATCTGATGGAAGGCATTGTGAGCCTTGAAAGAAGAAATATGGATGATTTGGCAAGCATTTCAACCGGAGACCACTTCCCTATGTATGGAACCAGTGTAACTGACAGTGAAGGAGTAGAAGGAGCGGATCCAATTCCAGTTGGTGAGGTCGAACATCCAGCTGACCGACTGAGTGTACAATCCATCCAGGTAATCGCTTATTTCAATTCCCCTCACTGTGTTTTGATTGTCCTTTTACAATTCATGCAATTATTGTCATTGCACAAAATGACATGTGGTTATTTTGGCTGTAATGCATATTTTGTCATCTTGGAACGAAACATAGTGATATGTAAATGATGATGTTTCTATAGCTTGGAGATTATTTGTTATAATGAAATCATGATCTCATTTATCAAAATGACGCCTTCTCTACCCCTGTGGGGATGGGGTGGCTAAAAAAATTGAAAATGCAAGAGCATCCGAAAACTGGCACCAGCTTTTTATGTATGCATCCCACACCCTTGGCAGATCGCCTAGCCCACAGAGGGAGGGCCCAGGTAGCAGCTTACCAAAAACGCAACTCCTTGTGGGGTTATAATCGGAGATACCGTTGTTTCCCAAATTGCATTTCCTGTGTGATGAAAGAAAAGGTCATATGCAAAATGATAGATCTGCATGGGTGATATCTACGGTTCGATTTGTTCCATCTTACGAAATTGCCTTTTCCAGCTCAAATTATTAGTTGTTTGATCTGAATCTATTGGAATCCATAAAAAAACGCCCTTGCTGATTCACATGGCAAAGCACGTGGTCCATGCCACTCGGTTCCCACATATAGGTCTCATTCTTCTAGCAGAGTTGAGATTCAAACATTGATAATGGAGCATCTTCTTAAAACAGATACAGAACCAGAATGTATGGTTTCTGCTATCAGTCATCCAGCAGTGTTCGACCTCGACCTTGCAAAGAAATTGCGAGGTTCAGGGCTGGTAGGAAGTGGTTTTACTATGTGGAAGACACGTTGGATGAAATGGGGTCAAAAAAATTAAATGGTGCTAATTTATATTACATTGAATATTATTCATGTCAAGGGTCCAACTAATCTAAAAGCTTACTTGCCAAATGACAGCAAGTAAGGATTGTGATCTAATAAATCTTTTAGTAATAGAGATGAGGGGACCCTGTTAGGAGTGTTAGGTTTACTGAGAATTGCCATGGTGACATTCTCGCTACCAATGTGAATTTTAGTTCTAGCACATTAATGTAGTCTCTTTCTCGCCTTCAGTTTCTTTCATCTTTTTTTTTTTTTTTGAGTAAATGTTGTGTGGTTCTAAGCATACATGGCATAGCAGGGAGTTTCGAACTCAGAAGACGTTGATGGAACTCCAGAACATGTGCTTGAAGACAAAGGGAATTCACATCTCGGTAATTCAAAGCATTTAGCGGTTGTGAATGATCATTTCAGAGTCCAAACCTTGAGATCGAGCATGGAGCACTTAGATGAAGAGGTATTTTCTTGTATCTGCGAATGTTGAGCCTTCTGCTACATGAAATCAGGAGTCAATTCTTTTCTGCCACATGATGTCCGTTTCTCACTTGTACTTTGTACATTACTTTAATCATTTGCTTGCAGTTGGAAAGGATGAAAAATGAAAATTCCCAGCGTTCGCTGGCTAAATTTGACCCTACTTTTCAAGATTTACATAAAGATCTGCTGCAGTTGCAAAAGGTAATCTTATCTTTATTTTAGTACACAAGCAAGGTGCTATATCTTGGCGTTCTTCCGGTCGGCGCTCATATTCTGATCATGTTTCTTGCTATTGTTAAGGCAAATCAAGAGCTGGCAAGCATGTGCCCTTTGTTTAATGATTTAACGGGGACCGGAAATGCTTTAGAAAGAGTGCTTGCTTTAGAATTTGAGCTTGCTGAAGCATTGAGAGCGAAGAAGAAATCAAGCATCCAATTCCAAAGGTAAGTCATCCTCCCTTACTAAGATTCAAACCTTTCAGTTGAGGTGCTCACTATTTCATTGGTTGCTGCTGCTTTTGCTTCATTTACTATATGTTGTACCGGTTACCTATTTTCTTATTACATGTTAGCTGCATACGGTGCATTTTATCACCATTAAAGTACATCAAATATCACATGCGGATCATCATTCCTTGTTATTGATGCAAAGTACTCCGTAGTTACTCCTTTCGTCCTTGGAAAGATAGTCTCACTTTGACATTCACATGGTCTACCCAATTAAACTTTGACCACAACTTTAATGCAAATCTAGCTTCCCCTATGCATTTCTAAAAATGGTTATTGATTCACCATTAGAAAACCTAACAATAACAAATTTTGGAATTGATTAGGAATAATTGAGTCTTTATGAAATTATGGTCAAATTCAGTTGAGTTGACCATGAAAGTCAAAGTGAGTCTATCTTTCCAGGGGCAGAGGGAGTATTAAAGAAACATGCACCAAACTATGCATAACCAAACCCTACCTTTACAGACCTCTACAGACATATAGGGATTAACATTAAAATCGACTTTCCTCTATAAAGATTTAGGTTTTATAAAGTTTTAACAGCTTTTGTTGGCTTCGTGGTTCAGTTCTTTCCTGAAGCAACACAGTGACGAAGAAGCAGTCTTTAAGAGCTTCAGAGACATCAACGAGCTGATAAGAGACATGTTGGAACTCAAGGGAAAGTATACAAACGTTGAAACTGAACTAAAAGAGATGCATGACCGTTACTCGCAGTTAAGTCTCCAGTTTGCAGAAGTTGAAGGCGAAAGACAAAAACTCACAATGACCCTAAAGAATGTAAGAGCATCCAAGAAACAACTTCAATTAAATCGCTCCTCGTCAGCTACTCTGAGTCAAGGGGACCATCCATTGTAACCTCCTCTGAATCTCATTTGCATAGTTGTAGAACAATTGGTGAATATCTCGAATCGGGAGCCATTTCTTTTTGTTTACTGTAAATAGTAATGTGTTCATTCATCAGTTTTTAGTGGCTTTTACTTGTATAAGGTGTAGATCAATATATGTAACATTTAGACTCCCTTGGTCCAAGAATATTGTCCTCAATTTGTCAGCCCTTTTCCTTGTAATTCATGTGTACAGCAAAGTTAATGATGCTCCAATATATTTCATTCTATTGCAAGTAGCAGTCTCTCTCTCTCTCTCTCTCACACACACACACACACACACACACACACACACACACTAAAAAGGGTATTTGTTCATGTTTCAGTGAGCAGTCAACTCAGCTGATTCACCATATACCTACATATGTCTAAACTCTCAATTATTGTAATGGAGGAGACCTACTTCCATGAATCAGGACACCTCTTCTTGTACACAAATACCATACCCACTCCACTAAAACAAAGTCTTCACTGAAAAGTGGAGTAAAAATAGCATTTTCATTTCTTCTCCATTTACTTTTTTTTCAAAACAAAAATAAAAGTACTCTCCGTCCCAAAATGATCATCATACTTTTTTCGCTGCGATTTAACAATAATTTTATGTTGATTTAATTGTCCTAGTGAAAATCTAAAACTTAGATATTGATACCATCAATAATGCTATCAATACCAAGTTTTAGATTTTTATTAGGACGATTATATCAATCTAAAATTGTTGCTCAAAGTTTCTTCGCAATAACAACAACAAAAAAAAGGTATGAAGATCATTTTGGGCCGGAGGGAGTTCTTTTTTTTTTTTTTTTTTGCCTGCATCTCATCTCAAGTCACACAAAACATAACAAACATTCTGAGGTTCATTGAGCTTGATGTAAAACTAAAAATACATATTCATTGCACCATTTTGAGCAATGTAAAAGTTCACAACCAAACAAATAACGAATTTTTCGCATTAACATGTTCCTTTTGTTTACATCATTATAGAACCAAGAAAGCTCTATATTTGATCTACAAAGTCTCTATATATGATCTAGCAAACCACCCTCTCCTCCTTTAAGTGTTATGTAAAATGTTTCAAGCAAACCGTCAAGACCGCAAAAGTAAAGCTTCAAGCTTTTTGTATCTGTGCACTGATTTGATTTTGCGAACACCCGAACTATGCAGAACTCTTGAATGATTGAGGCAACCGTGTATCATAAAAATGTAGAGACATAAAAAGGCCAAGTGAACGAGCCTGGTAAATCTTGCTTCCAGAAGGATTACAGGATAGTGCATGAACAACTGCTTTTTTGGGGGGAATCATCCTGTAATTTACCTGTCATAAACCCATTTAGGTGTCAGTTCACAAGTGTCGCAAAGTGTATCAAAATGACTATTACCGTTTCTTGAACTACTATCGCGTTGTTGATGCTCTCAAACTTACAATAGAAATGGCATATAAATCATTATTGCGAGCTTACTTAGCCATTTGCGACCACGAGCATGTAACTAGGCATTTTTTTTTTCTTTCAAATAGAGTGATATGTTCGGTGAAGCTAGACATGCTATAATTGGAGGGGTTGGGGGGTGGGGGCAGTGAAGCTCATATGTAACTATACAGGCTATTGAGATAAAGGAAGGAAAAAACAAAATCAATAACCATTTTACACTACAGTGGAAGGATAACGTGGGAGAAAACATGACCTCCTAATTCACTAACAAATGGCATCTTGCTGCAATACCAAGTTAACACCGAGTGCAAAGAACTGAGAACTACCAACACAAAATCAATGTCACCCTTGGGGCACGTGAACCTCAAAAACATTCAAGAACTTGTGAATATGCATCGAGACAAGCAAGAGTGATGTGGCATTCTGGATGAGTACACAAAAACAAGAAAGGTAGTCCACCAAGTTGGGAAAAAGAGGCAACATATCAAATGCGTATGAGTTATTATAGAAGAAAAGCCAAATCATCCATAAATTGAATAGTCCAGAAGGGTGAGAGTCGAGAGACTGCAACTATCATGACTTCTTTTAAGGGTTTTTTGTATGGATTCATTGGTTTGGTTTGAAGGAAATTTTTACAATGTCAATTTCTAGGAGATTTAGTAATCAGTCCTTTCGTCACGGATAACGCTTTCCGATGGGTGAACCAAGTTAATCCTTGTTTTTTGGCATCTTGTAGTGGCCAAATACATCCCAAATAGGTGTAATTTTTATCTCTATTATTCCACTACGCAAAAGTAATATATAATGTCAACTTAAATGGAAGAAGGGGATGATGGGGTGTGTGGATTCTTCTGACTCTGCTAACCAAGGTTCAATTTCTCGGCTCAGTCATCCCTTAATCCTTGTTTCACTACGTTTTCTTATTCGTAACCCAAATCTCATACCAATTTGCACGTATGCCCATTCGCTTCTTTATTCTTAATATTATTGTTTGTAAATTTAAAGAGAAGAAAGCGGATTAATTTTGTTATTATCTAATTTTACTTAAGAACATCGTGTTACTATACTATTTTTTTTTTTTTTTTTTTAAATCTCCTGAGTTCCGTATTGTTTCTGGTATTGCTCATACAAAATTACAAATTTCAAATTCAGCAGCCGGAATATTGTCCGATACGACACGTTTTAATCATGGTATAATCATACGAATTTGATAGTGCAGATGTAGTGTCTTTTCACTAGAAAGCACATTGTTGTTCTGAAAATAAGTTGGCAATTGTTTACATGAGGAAATATTCAAATATTTGATAGAGTTTAGTCTATTGGTGTTTGATCTGAATGACTTTTGTGTACTATCTTCTCTTCTTATCAGGTGTACTATAATGAAATCATTGCACATTTAAGTGTAGTTTGTTGCACATAGACATGTGATGTGTAAACATCATTTACTGAAAGCAATTTTTCCATTTGTACTGTCAATTATATTTTTGTTTGTTGGCCATTCCAATTTTAAATTACTTTTGCTGCCTCAATGAACGACAAAAATCGCCTCTATTATATATAAAAGCTTGGGATTGAAAAACTATTAGTAGAATAATTGCATACAAAAAGACTTGCTATTTTCTTTGTAAAACAGCAGAGACACGTATTTTAGTTTCTTGTTCATAGATATCAAACTGTCTGTTGGAATCACAAAAAATAAATACATCCTTGTTTTTCAACAAACTATGTTGAAACTCCACAAAATCTAGAGAGTAACAGTGTATAGTAACAAAGAATCATTTTTTTTATAACTGATAAAAATAGCCAACATATTACGTGTTATAACTAATCTGACATAAAGTGCTAACAATAATAACTAAAAATCGACATAAACTATAAAGTTACTGAAAACTAATATGTAGTACTCCCTGCATCCCATAACAATGGTAACCAAAATTGAATGTGGGGGAATCAAGGAACAGTAAAATTGAATGTGTGGTTGTGCGTGGGCAAGTGGGTCCCGTTAAATAAAGAAGTATTATCACATTTCCATTTTGGGTTTGTAACCATTGTTATGGGACACTCAAAAGGGAAATAAGTAATAAGTGTTATGGGACGGATTGAGTACTTTTTAAGAGCTTAAGCAGGTGCTAGTACGTGAATAAATATCATAAAGGGAAACACAGACAATTACTCCCTCCGTCCTACAATAAATGTCGCATTTGACTTGTCAACATTGTTAAGGAATGTGCTTTACTTGTTTGTGCATTGTTTGTACAATGGTAAAATTGCACTAAGATTATTTCTTTGATTAGAAACGCGACATTTATTTTGGGGCATACCAAAAAGGAAAGTGTAACATCTATTATGGGACGGAGGGAGTATATTAGTGGGAAATTAGTTAATCAGTTTATGAGTTTACCACTGTTTTTGTCTGAGAGAGGAGGACGCACAACAACATGCATAGTAATAACACCTCCTGGAACTTCACTAACTGGAGATCTGGACTCGGCGAGGGTTTTGTTATTTTCTAGTATCTTTCCAGCATTAATGAGCTTCACATCAGTTATCGTCTTAGGTCCATTTTCTATGTCTGCAAAAGGATAAAGAGTTCCAAGTTCAGATATCAACTCACTTTTAGAGAATAGCTAGGCCAGAAAATTAACTTAAATATTTATACGACATCTTAGCAAATTGAACTCAAGAAACTGGCTAACTACCAAAGGAGCAAACCATGGAAGATATAAAACCACCCATCACTGGTAACGAGGCTACTTTCTAAAACCTTTATTCCTCTATGCAAATCATAATCACAAGACTCTTCATAGTGAATAAGGAGTGCACCCAAACATAATCAAGAAGAAGAAGAAGATAAACCAAATGGAGCCTAGCCTATATAGCATGATCCCATATAGACGTTGGACATCAATTCACCTCTTGTAGCATATAAAAAGCTTCCAATGGAGCCAGGAGAGAGAGCTTGGGTGATGAAAATGAATTGAATGACTATATATATTATGTTTATCATGAAACTTATCGTTTTAGACTATTTTGACGTATCAGAGAGTAGGACGTTGAACTTAAAATTTTAATTGGACCTTCATATTAATTTTTCAAAATATTACATTCAAGAGCTCACTGAGGATGGATGCTCATATAAATTGAGCTTCCCGCTATAGCTAAAGATAGACAACCTATGGTGTTAAGGGACAATTACGAAAGAGTGGTCTCCCGGAAAAACAATATTATGGAACCCATCGATACAAGGCTAGTGCCAAAACGATTTGGGATCGGCTAACATGAACCCTCACATGTAATTGTGATTTGTTTGATGATAATTAAATAAAAAAGGAGCTAGATAATATGAAAAATATTTTCAAAAAAATAACTCAACTGTTATGACCTCAATCAGCAGGAATACATAATCTATGAAAGCAAGCACCTAAGAGATTAAAACCAAGAAAAACAATGAATCAACAATGAATAATTTACAACTTCAGGTAACAGAACACAGGAAAACTAAGATTGAACCCAAAGGGACTTCTATAGAAATTATGACTTCAAACCAAAGATTAATAAATTACTAACAAATAATCTGGAAAAAAAAAAAAAAAAACCAACCAAAACTGATATTAAAAGAATCCTAAAAAAATCAAATCTCAAAATCAAGAAGATGAATTTATACAACCTTTAGGCCATTCAGCAAGTATCCTCTCTTTGAGAGATGCCACAGTAGTACTAGGACTGTATTTGGCAGGTCCAATATCAGTGCCATCCGCTAACCTAAATTTCACCTCAATCAATTCTTCAGCAGCCATTAAAAAAAAAAAAAAAAAAAAAAAAAAAAAAAAAAAAACCTCACACCAGCAAGAACACCAACAAAAATAATTCCACCTCAAGTTTTCATGAACACCCAGACAAAACCCACTTCAACACAAGATCAAAAAATTGCGAAAAACCCAGATAAAATCTCACAATATATCCACTAAAGAATCACTCAGAACAATCAATCTTGAACTTTGAAAATGGAAAAATTAGAACTAATAGAAAAAATTAGATGAAGTGCTTGATGGTTAACAGAGAGAGAAAAAAATAGGATGATGATTTTGAGATCGATTAATGGAAAGAATCTATTTTTAAGATTTGAGGGAAATTGAGAAGGGTTGAAATTGGGGGTATATAATGGGGAGGGGATACCAAGAATGGATCGATGCTAATGGGGCCAGCTAAAGGAATGAAAGTGTAATTTGGTTTGATGTACAAAGAAAGAAATAATGAATGAAAATAAACTGTCACCCATTTGGAAAGTTCAGTGAGATTTCATTTTGGGAAACAATAAATAAAGTTATAAAAAATGGCTACAAAATATAGTTTACAAAATGAGGTGTCATAATTGTATTGATGTTTTTAATATGAGTGCGCCGGGTCCACTATCGATGTGGCCAATAAAATATCGCCATCACACTTTGTATCCTTCATTTTATAAGCCTAGCATTTCCCTTATGAGTAAGTTTTGTAGAAATGTTGAAGCTTTAAGGCCTTGTCCGGCTAAATGGAGTGGAAAAAAACTAGCTTTTTGCTAATTAAGCGTTTCAGTGGAGAATTTTCGAGCGAATTTTGGCCCATTTTAGCTGCTCAAAATATTATCTTTAAAAAAAAATCTCCGTTTTGAAAAATTTTCATTTTTAAAACTATGCACCAGACGAACCTAAGACTCGTAAAACTGAAAAGTGGCTTTAAAGGGTTCAAAACCATCAATTATAGGAGTATATTTTTTTGACAATTTTAAATGACATAATGGCATCTGTAAGTAGTAAAATTGACTTTTAAATTGGATAAGCTAAAACTGTCAAAATTTGGGAGATATTGATAGCCTTGATTGATTGTGGTGGATTTGTTCAAATGCAAATTAACCAAATCAAACTAATCCATTTCTATTTTGGGAAAAGACTCAATTTTTTTTATTAATATGATGTGAACTACAACACTTCATAAGATCAAAAATAATTCAAAAACATAAAATTTTGTAAAAACTAGTTTTTCCAATATATTATAAAAAAAATAGTTTTTCATAAGATTTATTCATGCGAAAATATATTTAAAAATATATTTGTTTTCTCGTATAAATGCAATCGAATTGTGCTCCAGCAGTTTGATTTTAATTAGTTCAAAATGATGGTTCATTTTTCAAATACCTTCGCTTTGCACTTTTTTTTTTTTAATGAATTTTAATAGTAAAACTTAATTGGTCATATGCACATATATATTTATTTCTATGTCAAAAATTAAATAAATTACCAACTAGGTAGGATAAAACTTTTAAGTAATACTCCCTCCGTCAAGCGCAAGTAAAACTTCTTTTCCTTTTAAGCCGTCCCAAAACAATTGAGACTGCTCAAAATGGAAATAGTTTAATATATTTATATTTAGCCACCATTTAACCCCACTTATTCTCTCTCTTTATTTTCCACTACTTAATTTATTCAACCAACACTACTATTTACTGCACTAATTCTCTCTTCATTTTCCACCATATATACACTATTTTTATCTTAATTATTGTGCTCATTCCTCTAATCCTACTTATAATGGGACGAAGAGAGTATGAAGGACCAATCTTTTCCATTTAAGTAAAAAAAATATCTATGGATATTGTTCTCCTTTGTTTTAGCATAGAAACAATTTAAGAGTCAAAGGACAGTTTTGACACTAGAATTTGTTTCTCAATTGCATTACAAGACTGAAAATATGGAAATTTAGGAGCTTCTTTCTTTAGTTCAAACAACGACTTTTAATTTTTTGAGTTCAAGCAATGACTTTAGAAGGCCACACTTAGAAGATTATTTTTCTAATTTCTTCTATATAAAGGCTATATTGGTGTTACACGGTTGGTTGTTTAGGAGTTAATAATAAAAGCGTTGGTGTCCGTTCGAGCTATTTTCCGCTATTTTTTTTTAATCCGTAGTTGCACTAAAACTTATTGCCCTATAGTTAAAAGAAATATTAAAAAAAATTACACTCAAACAAAAATTAAGCAAAGAGAAAAGGCGTTATTCCCTAATCATGTTTATGCAATCTTGAGCATCTACATCCAACTAAAGAATAATTAGTTGAAGCCATACAAGTTATTCTCTAGAAAGAATCATTTGATTGTTTAACGATAAAAGTTACCCTTTTTATAAAGATAATTAAAGTATCAAAACTAGGCGAAGCAAGACTATAGAGCTAGAATATAATTGAGTTTATGTATCCATTTGTAAAATTTTGATTTGTAACCATTATAGGGAACAGTTTTCCCACTCAAAAAAGCATGATGTTTAACGTTAACACGTTATTCATTAAATCTTTGTCACTCGATACATTTATCGTTCGGTATAAAAAATTAGACTGATTGATGAAGTGCACCAACAAATTTGTCGTTGCAACTGTTTTTTCTTTGCTATAATAAAACCATGTCTCGGGTAATTATCGTAAGGACATGGCTTGCAACACAAGTCATTTAGACTTCCATTCATAAAGTTATGATTATAATATTAAGTTATAAAGTATAGTTGATAATAAAATGTGTAGAATTCCTAGATATATATTACCTAATTGTGATGGGCAAAAGGGTAATTTATTATCATAAAGCTTGAAAGGGTGTGGTCCCTAAATGAAATGTCACCAAGTCTACTATATAAAGGGCATTCCATCAACCCTTAAGACTACTCCATTATTCATTAGTACTCTCTCCATAAATCTTCATTAAGTGTTAAAGAAGTAAAGAGGAAAGACATTGATCATTTAGAAGAGCATTCTCCCTACATCTTCTTCTTATTCATTTCTCCCTACATCATCCATGGATTCAACAGGTATTGTTCTTAAACGCTTCCGCTTCATCTCTTCCTCAATCCTATTCTAAAGTGAGTGTGGCATTCAGGGATTAAAATTGTTCCAACAATTGGTATCAGAGCCTGGTTCATCTTTGGTTTAAGTTTGAGTTCTTTTTTGGAAAGTTTGTGCTTTCATTTTGATTCATTTTTCCTGTTGAATCATAAAGTTTTGATGTTGATTAAGGGACTCTAATTCGTTCATAGAGCACTGATAATCATCATCTAAATGTAAGAAAATAGTTTGAAAGGTTTTGTTGCATAAATAAAAGGATTCAAGTTTGACTATCCCTAATAACATAATTATGTGTTATGCATAATTGTGTGGATCTACATACTTAATTCTATTTTAAAATGACAAGATTATCCCTATATATCATGGTCTATGTTGTCAAGAACATACCATGTGGATCTACTTGTCATTTCATGTTTTGGGAAATTTTTTAAACAAAATTCAGAAGTGCAGAATTCGCCTTGCTCGGCCGAGTCCTTTGTTCTGCTCGGCCAAGCATATGAAAAGGCGCGAACTGCTCGGCCGAGTCCTTTGTTTTGCTCGGCCGAGCAGATGAACAGGCGCCAAAATTGACATAAACCGGTTGGATCTTTGGTCGAGTCCGGTTCGGTTCTCTTGATAATCCGGTCGGGGTTTTTGGCTATGCCCGGTCGGACCAAGACTTGCACGGCCGAGCATTGGGATTTGCTCGGCCGCGCATTGTATGTCAACAAGGGCAAAATGTTCTGATTAAAAGTGCTCGGCCATGTCCTCTGTTCTGCTCGGCCGAGCAAATCAATTTTCAAACAATCTGATTTAAAGTGCTCGGCCGAGCACTTTCATTGACTCGGCCGAGCAGACACTATTCACAGATTTTGGATTTTTTTTTTTTTTTTAAAGTTTTGCACTATTTGTTTTCCCTTTTGGAATAAAACCATAAATTATTTCAAACCTTAAAATTTGCTGATTAATTATATGCTTTGACAATTTTATTCATTGTTTAAATAATATTGTCGCCTAAGTGATTTACGTTATTTAAACCCTTAAATTGTAAAGTGTTGGATGTTTAAGTTAATATGTGGATGACTTGAATTTTCCAAAGAAGATCTTGACATTTGACTAAACTTAGGCATTCATGTGGTAACAAATAAAATGAACATTAGGATATTTTCTTAGGTACTTATGTCGGCCCAAAGGAAGATTAAGTATTTATTAAAATATAAGTTTAAATTGCTTGTTACCTAAGGCAATCATTTATGAGTCAACTCGCAATCCAAAGATTAGTTTTGATGTCATGTTGATTGTCTTATTGATGGATTTCGTTGATATAATTAATCATTTTTCATTTTGTAGTTTCTTATTCATGTTTTTGTTTTCATTCTTTTTTGTTCTCAAAAACCCAACAGGTTTATTTATTGCTTCATCCATAATCATTGCTATGAGTACAGTACCGATGCTAAATGGGACTAATTTTAAAACTTGGAAAAATAAATTAATGATGATCTTAGGCTATATGGACATAGATCATGCATTAAGGGAACCGTTTCCTCTTCCTCTTTCTGATATAAGCACTCAAGAAGATTGCTTAAATAATGAGAAGTGGGAACGCTCCAACCGCGTGAACCTAATGATCATGAATATAGTTGTCCAGGTGACCATTTTGGACGGTGTCTCCAAGGACGTTGATGCTAAAAAATACCTTGATATGATTGAGGGATGTTTGGCATCTACCTCTTCTCACGGGACAAAGAGAAGAGGGAAGGACATTGCGGTTGCAAGTAAAAAGAAGCGTAAGGGATCATCCAATGATCATAAAGAAAATAAATGCTTCTTTTGCAAGGACCTTACACACATGAAGTTCGACTGCCCTAAGTATCACGCTTGGCGTGCTAAGAAAGGTATGTCATTTGGTCTTGTTTGTATTATATTAAGGCTAAATTTGGTTTCAATCCCTACATATACATGGTGGTTGATTTTGGTGCAACAACTCACATAAGTATGTTTGTGTAGGATTGCCTGAGTTACCGAAGAACCAGTAAAGATGAGAGATTCATCTATATGGGAGCTGGGAATCCGGATGAAGTTTTAGGCATAAGGACTTTTTTTTTCAGTTATTGTTAAGTACTAAGTATTGTTTGTATAAATAATACATTTGTTGTACCGTCATTTGAACGGAATTTAATATATATATATATATATATATATATATATATATATATATATATATATATCACAATATTGAATAAAGAAGGTTATTTTGTTCATTTTGTGATCTTTAATTTTAAATTCCAAGGTTGTTGGTACTAGTACTTTGTCAAGTATTCTTTATTTACTTGACATTATTCAAACAATAAATGTGTCCCTTAAATAATGAAACCAAAACTAAAAAGCAAAAGTTATCGAGTAAAGTTTATATTTTATTAAAACATAGGCATTTGGGTCATATTTTCAAGAGGAAAATTGATAAGCCTATGTTAAAGTAAAATCTTAAACAAACTAGATAATTTGGAAAATACTTTTGCATTAAATGCCTTAAAGTAAATTTACAAACATTATAGTATTCTCGAGAGCATCAAGTGTCTCAATGAACTAATGCATTCGGATATTTGTAGGCCATTAATTATTCCTTTATGGAAATGGTCAACAATAGTTATTATGTTCAAAATGACTAACTCTTAGTTTGAATACATTTATTTGCTTCATAAAATATTGAGTTTGGACGTTGTAAAAGTCTTATAAAGACAAAGTTGGAAATCAACTTTGAAGACTATTAAGAACATTAGGGTCATTCATGATGGTGTATACATCTTTGGAATGATTGTTAAAAGGAACAACGTCTAGGTCCTTTTTACTCGCTATTTTGAAAGAGTGTGGGATTATCTCTCTCTACATTGAGCCAGGTACGCCTAGCATGAATATTGTAATAGAGACATATTGAGATCCTTAAGGATATGGTAATAAGTATGTTTTATACTTCTCTTACATCACTCACTATGGGCGATACGTTAAAACCGCAACATTTATTCTCATTAAAGCTCCCTCTAAGGCTACTAATATAAACCCTTAATGATTTAAGGACGCGTTCCTTATTCGTCCTTAAATCATATTCATTTATGGGGTTGTCTAGCATAAGGATAGACTTTATAAGTCTACTAAGGGCAAGTTAGACATAAGATTATTAGTAGTTATTCATGGGGTAAGCCGAGAGAACTAGGGGATATATAAATTTTACAACCCGAAAGTTCGAACGTTTTGAAAAACGAGAATTGCTAGGTTCTTTTAAGGATGTTTAATTTAGTGGGAGAATTTGGAGTAATATTTTGAATTTGAAAAGGAAGAGGAATTCATTTGTATGGAATCCATTTATATACCACTTCCCATAGTTCCAATTGGATATCAAGTTTTGAACTTGACATTCAAGAAGAACATATAATTCAAAATAAATATGATTTCCCTATAAGGAAATTCAACAACCTCAAAATTAGTAAGAACCGGTGCCCTTATAGAGATCAAATAGAGTAAGAAGGAATGAAATTCCGGATATTCATTAAGTGTATCTTGTCGAGAATAAAGGACACTTAGGTATAGTGGGAGATAATCTATTTATCTTCTATAAAACCATCAATAGTCCTAATTCTCATAAGAAGATTAATGCCATTAATAAAGAGTTACAATCTTTTGAAAGATAACAACGTTTGGGATCTTATTTCATTACATAAGGATGTGAAACCTATAAATGGGTCTCTAAGACCTAAAAGGATTCACAAAGTAATGTTGAAAGATATAAAGCCCATCCAGTTGCTAAAGATTTTAACTCATAAGAAAGGTATTGATTATAAAAAAAAAAAGAAACACTTTTCCGGTATCTTCTAAAAGCTCCTTAGGATCATTATGGCACTAGTAGCACCTTTGATCTTAAGCTTTATTAAATGGATATTAGAGAAAACCTTTCTTAATGGAGACATTAAGGAAATTATCTATATGGAGAAATTCATTTATGAACTTAAGTAAAACTTCTCATTAATGGTATTTAGAATTTAACCAAGTTATTCTTTCATTTGTTTTGAAAATGAATCTTGGTAAATATTAAGTATACCATAAGTTCAGTGGGAGTAAATTTATAATTTTGGTCTTATATGTGGATGGTATTTTGCTTGCTAGTAATGATATGAACCTTATTAAGAAAACTAAGAAATTTCTTATTTGAAATGAAAGATCTTGGTAAGGCATCTTTGTATTAAGAATCCAAATTCACCGTGATCGCTCACGATATGTTTTAGGATTATCACAAAAGGCCATATGGAAAGGTATTACAAAAGGTTTAGCATGCAAAACTGTAAACCACATGACACCCCCAATTTTAAAGGAGACATTCTTAGTCTCAAACAGTGTCCTAAAGGAAAATTTTGAATCCAAGCATATGGAAAATTCCCTCTTTGCATCAGCAGTAGGAAGCTTAATGTATACGTAAATCTTACATTTAACGTTGGGATGCTTTGTCAATACCAAAGCAATCCGGAAAGAACATTAAGTAGCAGCCAAAAGAATGATAGAAGTATTTACAAAACACTAAAGAACTACATGCCTATGTTTTGAAGTCGGATCATCTTGAGATCATTAGGTATTCCGACATTAGTTAAATATATGGCTACATATGTTTTAATGGACTGTGATTTGTCAAAACAAGTGTCGAGAGACCAATTAAGAAATGACTATCAGGTAGCAGTTCTGTACTCTAACAAGAGTTTATGGATTTAGACATTAATTATCTTGTTATAAAGAAAAGAGTACAACATGAACGAAAGGGATACAACTTATAGAAACAAACTCTATTTAGAGGATCAATTTATGAAAGAGTTATCATCTTCAGTGTTTCACGAGCATGTTGCTCATATGGGTGTAACAACTTTTGATAACATTTAGTATAGTGGGAGTTTGTGTTGTTCTTTCATGAATTGTTCTATTAATTAAAGTTTTGATCTCATTTTGGTTAAGTTGGACTAGTTGGAAGAATATGTATATATTCATTATGATTCCATGCTACACATCTATACTTTTGATCTATGTCATTTAGTTGGATTTGTATACGTGATTATTGTGGGTTTAGTTGCGAATCAATTACAACGACTGCCCCTTTAGTCCTATACTTGTATGGCTAATGGACGAGATTGTTATAAATGACAATAAAGTGTGCACATAAGGGTTGTCATTTGTGTTATGATCATAATTTAAAGGAAGGACTTTGTTTTGCAACCCAAGTGGGAGATTGTAAGGACATGGCTTGCAACACAAGTCATTTAGACTTCCATTCATAAAGTTATGATTATAATATTAAGTTATAAAGTATAGTTGATAATAAAATGTGTAGAATTCCTGGATATATATTACCTAATTGTGATGGGCAAAAGGGTAATTTATTATCATAAAGCTTGAAAGGGTGTGGTCCCTAAATGAAATGTCACCAAGTCTACTATATAAAGGGCATTCCATCAACCCTTAAGACTACTCCATTATTCATTAGTACTCTCTCCATAAATCTTCATTAAGTGTTAAAGAAGTAAAGAGGAAAGACATTGATCATTTAGAAGAGCATTCTCCCTACATCTTCTTCTTATTCATTTCTCCCTACATCATCCATAGATTCAACAGGTATTGTTCTTAAACGCTTCCGCTTCATCTCTTCCTCAATCCTATTCTAAAGTGAGTGTGGCATTCAGGGATTAAAATTGTTCCAACAATTATCACATAAATTTCAAATTTATTATTTGTAGGTGATTGAAGACGAACAAATGAGTGTACCGCGGTAACATTCTATAAGACCATCTTTCTCAACAATCTCACTCAACCCAATCTACAAATAAAATACTATTTTTTCGTCTTCCACCTACACAATCTACAACCCCAATCAACTTTTTCTCTTTTCATCCTTTATTCACAATCTAAGCCAATCCAACCCAACTCAAATTAACTCTCATTTTTCTTTATTTATTTTATGAAATGTATTTTCAAATTCAATTTTTATTATTCTTTTATCTTATAATAGCTTTATATATAGTTTAAAGTGCTAAAATTGTATTATTACACAAAAAGGTACAATATATGAAAATAAATAAACATATAAAATTAAACTTATACTTAAAAATCCATCTCACTCGTTACAAATACATGACGAAAATAAAATTCCAAATAAACAAATTAAAAATTACATATTCAAATATTATTTCCAAATTTTTGCCATACGTGCTCAACCAAATCATTTTTAAGAGCTTTGTGAGCTTCTCTATTGCGAAGTTGTGCCCTGTTAGTCATATATGTCGCCAAGCTTGTAACTCGTTCGGTACCATATTGAAAGGATATCTCGTTATCTTCTCCAATCACTGTATTTTGACAATTTGTAGGTTTATCGTTCTGAAATTCTGTAGGATCATAATAAGTTTGATATGTGTCTCGTTCATCCTCTACTATCATATTATGCATGATGATACAAGCCATCATTATTCTTCCAATATTATGACGATCCCAAAGAAGACAAGGGCGTTTGATAAATGCAAAACGAGATTGTAGAACTCCAAAAGCTCGCTCAACATCTTTTCTAGCAGCTTCTTGACGTTGAGCAAACACCTTATGCTTTTGAATTACAGGAGTAGTGATTGATTTCACAAATGCTGCCCAGGCTGGATAAATGCCATCAGTGAGATAATATCCCATATTTTTTTCCGAACCATTAACTACGTAACTAACTTCTGGTGCTTGACCCTCCAAAATATCATTGAAAACAGGAGACTTGTGAAGTACATTGATATCATTACCTGCACCTGGTGTTCCGAAGAATGCATGCCATATCCACAAGTCATATGATGCAACAGCTTCCAAAATGAGAGTTGGTTTTCCACTTCTTCCTGCAAATTGCCCAGCCCAAGCTTTAGGACAATTCTTCCAATCCCAATGCATGCAATCAATACTTCCCATCATTCCTGGAAATCCCCGTTGTTCCCCTGCATAAAGTAATCTTGCCAAATCTTGTTCATTAGGTCGTCGGAGATATTCCTCGCCAAAGTTTGAAATTACCCCTTCTACAAATCTCTTAAGAGATTTCATTGTTACGGCTTCGCTTATTCGTAGGTATTCATCAACCGCATCCGCTGATGTCCCATATGCCAACACCCTCATGGCTGCCGTACATTTCTGCAATGATGAAAGACCTTGTCTACCTGTAGCATCTTGCCTTTGTTGAAAGTATTCATCATTAGTAGTGATTTCTCTCACTATACGTAAGAACACATGTTTACACATCCGGAATCTGCGATGGAATATATCCGCATGGTAGGTTGGCTTGTCAGAAAAATAGTCGTTGAATAAACGAGCTGCACCTTCCTCTCGTTACCTGTCAATAAACCTCCTTCTTGCCTTTTTAGATGAATTTGTTGAATCTAAGCATAATGTGGGAATGTTAATGATCACATCTTCGATGATGCGATCAATTTATCGATTTTGTTGCACAATTCTTGCCTCCCATTCATCAAGTTCAACAAAATTGGATGAGTCAGAACTAGAACTTGAATTTTGGGATGAGTTACATTCCGATCCAGATTTAACTCCCACTTAGGATGTTTACTCATAACTTCCTCAAATACATGTAAATCAGTAAACTTACCACCATCGGCCTCATAAATTGTGTGAGCTTCAGCCTCAATATCTTTCTTGCTCATTCCACTCCTTCTCCGGCGATATGCTTCCTTGTATGCAGCTACCCACTTGCTCGCATTATCGCTAAGTCGTTTATGACGGCTTTTCAGTGAATTTAGATTTCTTTCATTCACTAATTCTTCCGGGTTCTCCAATCGAGCTTGTTCAAACATTTTCGCCACTCGTGCCCATATCACAGTGCTCTTCTGGTTATTACCACGTACACTGTCCTCACTAACACAAATCCAACTTGACATTAGTGCCAAGTCTTCTTTCACAAGCCAACCAGTACACTTACCACTCTTTTTAGGATTTGTTTGTGTTTGTTCAACATTTTGAAATAAATTTCGGGATATATTTTGGGATCTTTGGACATTTGCTGATATAGGAATCTGAGAGAGATTTGGAGAAATTTGAGAGCCTGAATGGTTTTCAAAATTATCAAAATTTTGGTGGTTTGTCAAATTTTGAGAATAATATTCTTGGTTTGAATAGTTTTGAGAGTTGAGGTATTCTTGAGAGTTGAGGTATTCTTGAGAGTTTGAATCAAATGGAAAATCTGGATCCATGATAATAATGAGAAATTAGAAAAATAAAAAGATAGATAGATTGCTTTACGAATGAACTTTGAGTAATAATTAAGGCTACTTAAATTATTTTAATAATATTTTTGAAATATTTTAAGTACCGAAACAAAAAATGTCTAGATAAAAACAAAACTACAAACATTTTGGGACAAATTTCAACTTTGTTTTGGACGGAGGGAGTAAAAGATATTGTATTATTGTAATGGATTGCTAAAAAGAAAAAAAAAAAAAAAAAAAAAAAGTAAAAAGTACAAACCTTGTGCCACGTGTCCCACAAACCTTGAACAAACTAGTTCGTGATCTCGATCGGTTCGGCAAACCGATTGTCGATCTCTCAGTATTTTTTTTTTTTTTTTAAGTCAACATTTTGTCTCTTCCCAGCGATCTTGAGTAGGGATCGCCAATAAAGATGGTCTAAGCGGCCTAGGTTATTTTAAAATAAAATTTTTAGTTAATTAAAATTGGTGTGAAGAAAGAACTTACTTGTTTGACACTTTCTTTTGGAGTAATTGAAAATGCCGATGGTACCCTTTCAACTTGTTTGCACCAAAAATAAAATGGTGGATGCCCAACTTTAGTATTTTAAAACTATTTTGTTTCCAAAGCCAACGCATTGTTAAAACATTCTAAGAATGTCCACTTCAATGCCGGCTAAGATTTTGCAATAAACACTATGATCTTCAAATAATTGAATCGACATGAAAAGTATTCCAACCACCATCTAACACGGTGTCATGAAAAGGACCATTTACCATCGAGCACTTAGATCACATGGTAAGGGTGTGTTCTAGCTTAATCAGATGTCTCGAGTTTGAGCCCTGAGAATGCAGCAGTACCAAATACTTGTTGAGAGAGCTCTGCCGCCCTCGTAGTCGTACACTCATGCCAAACCAACTTAGTCCACATCCAATGTGATGTTCGGATAATGGTGGTTCATCAAAACGAAAAGGACCATTTTCTCCTAACCTCTACAGATTTTAATTAAAAATTTTCTTTATAACAAAATGATCAATAGTGTTTGTGATCATAATATTACATAATTATGTCATACACAAGCTTTACTTTTGGCTTATTTTGGACTTTGAAAGTTTCTTCCCCTTATTTTTGAAGATTTAGATAGACACAACTCAAATGCCGGTAAATGGAAATATTGAATTGGGTATAATAAATTGAAAAAAACTTGTGTGAGACAGATCTCGTTGAGAGAGTAAACGGTTTTTGTAACGACCCAAACTTTCACATAATAATAAATTTCATAAACTAGGAAAAATCCCAAACGTCAACATAAATTCAAAACCAACGTTACCATTCAACGGCTAGTTTACTTAACCATAATTCAAACAGTGCGGAAGCATAACAAATATTTAAATCCCAACGGTTAGTACAATTCACTAGCTCAACACAAAACAATTAATGTCTTAAACTCTTCAAAACCTTGGACTGCCCTTCCTTGCAATCCACCTAGATCCTTAGTCTTTACCTGAGAAAAATAATATAAGAAGGGGTGAGCGAACAATGCTCAGTAAGTTCATACGGGATCTCTCCGGGTACTAAGAAGAAATGACCGAAAGAACAGAGCCAAACAATATTCCAATGAAAGGCTAATTATCAATAAACTTATCCGTACATATTCAAAATACAGTTACACTATTTAAGAAGTTGTGGCACTATCAGAAGTCCGTCAATTCCATAGTTTCAAACACCTTTTCAGGGTGTTACACCTTTTCAGGGTGTTAAGAGAATAAGAGACCTTACACCTTTTCAGGGTGTTAAGAGAATAAGAGACCTTACACCTTTTCAGGGTGCTCCCTTATTATGATATATCATGATAATCAAACTACTTCATCAAGTAGCAATTTAAATGTCTAAGTTCTTTTCAATCAAACTAGACAAGTTCATTCAGTCCTTTTCAATCAGACTAATTCCTGCTAAGTCTTTTTCAATCAGACAAAGCTAATTGCACCTGTTTCAATTAGATACAGTAACATTCCACATAGTGTTCAAGGTACAAGAACACATAAAGCAATTTCAATTCACTTTAGATACCCATTGAACAATACACATCAAGGGTAAGATCATTCAAAAGACGTTTCAGGTCATAGAGTTCAAATACTACTGGCCATTGGGTAGCTAGACTTTAGAAAGAATTATGAGGATCCTATTTCAAATGATGAAACTCGAAAGACTTAGGAACGTAATCCCTTACCTTGGCTTTGCGTTATTCCACTTAGCAAATCTCATGCACGAATCTACAATCATGCATAAAATAGTCTTAGGACAAGTAATACTTTTTACTTCCGTCCCCAAATACTTTTCTTTTACTTTCTTAACCTTATGGGTTTATCTTCTTAAACCCCTTCTAAGGTTGATATTCATTCTAGGGTTTGTACTACCCTTTATTTGTATTCCCAAAATCCCCCTAGGGTTTCATTGTTTCTATTCCCAATTAATATGTTTTAGGGTCCCATTATACTCACCCAAACACTATTCACAGTTACTATTCACAGCATCTCAAACACACACACACACACGGTTTACACACACACGCAGCAGTCCACACGCACACACACACACACACACATTGCAGCACACACACACGCTGCAGCATACACACACACACACACCAGTCACATACATATACACACTATCATTCTTCTTCCTTTTCTTAATTCCATTACACCAAACCCTAATTCAACATAATAATTAGAGTTCTAAATCATGATCATTGCTCTCTAATAATCAATCCAAGGAGATAAGAAAACTTAAGGAGATGGGGTTTACCTTCTTGATGGACCTTTCACCCTCTCTTTCTCCCTTCCCTTTCTCTCTCTCTTTCCCGATCTCTTTCTCCTTCTTTGCGTTACTCCCTCCTCTCTGCCGTTCTCTCTCTTTTTCTCTGAGTTATTTCTTGTTTAACAATTAGAGAGGCTAGGTTTTAGGAGAGTATATATATTATAGGGTTTCCAATTCCCTACCAAAAAGGGTTTCATACTCTTATTGGGTTTTAATTTACTTAAGCCCAACTAAGCCCAATACTTACTCCTTAATTATTTGAGTCCAAAATAAATAAAAGAGTTTCACCAAAAATAAAAATATAAGGCCAAAGACCGGATATTACAGTTTCCCCCCTATAGGCGGGGTATGACAAGCTCATTTTCTCTCTCGTCAAGATCTATTACATGTGTGAGACCATCTCACGCAAGACTTCCTCTAATAAGTTTGACGAAAAGAAAAAATAGTAAGTTACTTTGCTTGGTATAATGCATGTAGTGACGGAGGTACATAGTTAGGCCTGTTAAACGAATCGAGCTTGTTCGAGCTCGACTTGGGCTCGGCTCATCAAAGCTCGATTCGAATGAGCTCGAAGTGCTATTCGAACTCGAGATCGAACCGAGTTCTTAAGCTCGATTTGTTATCGAGCCGGTTCGTGTTCAGCTCGTTTGTTCGACGAGCTTTGTTCGAGATCTGCTCGTTTGAGCTCGGCTCGTTTTGTTCACAAATAACTCGAGTTCGGGCTTGATAAACTTGTTAACACGTATTTTTAGACTAAAGAAACAAAAAAAGGAAGAGTCTTTGATCAAAATGTAGATTAGAGCTTGATAAGGATCGAACTCGAGCTCGATAAGGCTCGAACTAGCTCGTTTAATTTCATATTTCCAAAAAAAAAAAAACCAAGCTCGAGCTCGGCTTCGAGTAGCTCGCAAACAGCTCGAAACTCCAATTCGAGCTCGAGCAATCAAACTGAGCTCGAGCTCGATAATTAATAAACGAGCTAGAGCTCAAAACTCCAAAGCTCGACTCGGCTCGTTTACAGCCATTGGGGAAATTGCACCATTTTTTTTAATTAAATTTTCCCCTTATTTGTGTAAAAAAAAAACACGTTAAAATTTATTTTGCCTCCTTTTAATTAGCAAAAAGAATTTTACTCCCTTAAAATAAAAATCATAACTCTGCCAGCAAATGCACGTATGGAAGACTGGGTTCGGGTATAAGAAAGGAAGATGGGAAATTGAAGAGTAAGAAAGACTTTTGAGACTACAGACTATCTAACAATATTGAAGATTTCCAAATTACAAATTAAATGGAAAAGATAACGAATATACATGTCGACAAGAAGCATTTGATTCACAATATCTATATGAGGTGATAAAAACAGATATAAATAGAGAGAGAAAGAAAGTTGGATGTGGATTGATGAAAATCAAACTTTTGGAATTAATGGGTTTGCTCCTGACGTTTATCCAGTTATTAGTTTGATTCTGGAACCTTCATGATTTTGACTTTGGACCAGTTTCTCTGGTTGGGATGTACATGGAGCTGACTATCCACAAACACCCGGATGCTCAACCCAAACAGTGGGGCTTATAAACGTAAAAGAAGCCCAAGAAATACAATCGGCCAAAACATTGGCTCGACGATCAACTAAATGTACCGAGAAATGAATATAAGCACAAAACTGTTGGGGAATTGGGGGGGATCACCGCATCCACTAGCCCATACTAGCAGTCAATAATATGGAGAAATAAATCAACACATGAATAATATGAAAGAACAGGAACACCATAATTTGTTAACCCGGTTCACCACCCCATGTGGCTACATCCGGAGGCCCCAAGCCAGGATATCACTATAATAATATATGAAAGATTACAACTTTACATATGCACTCACACAGATCTAGCATAGTAACTCTCCATGAGCAACCTCTCATATATATTATCTCACCTCTCCAAGAACACACAAACAACACGGTCATGGCCGGGTTGTGGGATCGCCCCCCATGGCTCTCTTAGGCCCCCGGCCCCCTCCTAGACACTATTTTGTGGCTCCCTTTGATATCCTAACTTTCTCCTATTTGGGTACACAATATTCTGGACGAAATCATGCTTATATAGCAGTACAAGGAAGCCCTAAGTCGATTTGGTAGAGATACAATCAAAATAGGAAACAAATCAGGAAATCAGATCCGGCACCAGGCGCCCGCTCGCACCCCACCAGGCGCCCGCCTGGATTCTTTTCCCATAATCTGATCATTTCTGCCTTCTTGAGCGCGCGCTCGCCTCCTACCGAGCGCCCGCCTGCTCCTCCGCCCAGAAAGCCTCCTCCGTTTTGAACTCCTTTTGATCTTCACCAACTCCCCTGACTTAGACTCCTTTTTCCCCTCTGCTTCCCCTTAGGTTTAGGACTCAAATCCCAACAATCTCCCACCTGGAGACTAAACCCATAAGCATAGTAATCGTCCCCGTCAAACTCCCACCACGAAGATGACCTCCTTTGAATATTGTAACACCGTGCTTCTCCATTGTGTTGATGATAGGCCTCCACGCTCCACCATTACACCATGTTGAGCCTCCATGCTCCTCCACCATGAGCCTCCACGCCCAAGTAATAAGGCGAGTTGAAACCAAGCGACGCTTCAACCTCTCAGTGTTAGATCCTTCTTGCCTCCCCAAATCAACTTCTACCTTGATTTATTTGCAAGACTAACTTCGCCTTCTCCCTCCTAGATCCACTCCCCTTGCAATGCTCCCCACGAAACTCGGACACACCTTGCTTCTTGCATTGACTTCTTGTGGTCTTTTATCGCTCTCTGTTAGGGCCTTTGGACTCCCACCGCGTTGCAACTTTTGAGTCACTCTCCCCCCTAACACACCGTTCATTGATGTCTCTCCGTTTTACACCAATAGGCCGGTCTCTAAGCCTCTTGCTCCCACCCGGAATGAAGTTGATGTTGTCGGTAGAGTACAACATCCTCCTTACCCCTATCCGTCGTTTGCGAGAAGTCCTCCTCTTCTCACGTGGTCAAACCGGCTTATACCACTCACCTCTGCATCGTCGGTTGCTTGCGCAAGTGCCTGATGCAATCTCTTTTCTTTCATGTTTTCTCCAACCACCTTGACTGCCCCAAAATCCCTTAAACACCTCCAGATCCGATCTCTGCATCTCCAAATTCCACCTCGAATTTCTGCAGATCTCATAAGAAACAAACGGACTTTTCGGACTTTCTGATCTTTCGCACGATCGTTGACCTATTTGGCACGTGTCTTGCTTCAACCAAAAACCCTAGAAGCTCTCAGATCCCTGCACATCTTCTACACGAAGAATCTGCACTGCACGAAATCTGCACGTGCGCTCCACCGAGCCTGCACGTGCATTGCACGAATTCTGCACGTGCGCTGCACGAAAATCTGTTGTCGCTTTTCTTCACCTTGGATC
The DNA here is from genome assembly GCA_026119855.1 of Campanula takesimana. NCBI lineage: Eukaryota > Viridiplantae > Streptophyta > Magnoliopsida > Asterales > Campanulaceae > Campanula > Campanula takesimana. Next base: position 43,387 of record JAOWBW010000622.1, read on the forward strand.
TCCCCTAGATCTCGAACCAGGCTCTGATACCAGTTGTTGGGGAATTGGGGGGATCACCGCATCCACTAGCCCATACTAGCAGTCAATAATATGGAGAAATAAATCAACACATGAATAATATGAAAGAACAAAAACACCATAATTTGTTAACCCGGTTCACCACCCCATGTGGCTACATCCGGAGGCCCCAAGCCAGGATATCATTATAATAATATATGAAGGATTACAACTTTACATATGCACTCACACAGATCTAGCATAGTAACTCTCCATGAGCAACCTCTCATATATATTATCTCACCTCTCCAAGAACACACAAACAACACGGTCATGGCCGGGTTGTAGGATCGCCCCCCATGGCTCTCCTAGGCCCCCGGCCCCCTCCTAGACACTATTTTGTGGCTCCCTTTGATATCCTAACTTTCTCCTATTTGGGTACATAATATTCTGGACGAAATCATGCTTATATAGCAGTACAAGGAAGCCCTAAGTCGATTTGGTAGAGATACAATCAAAATAGGAAACAAATCAGGAAACCAGATCCGGCACCACGCGCCCGCTCGCACCCCACCAGGCGCCCGCCTGGATTCTTTTCCCAGAATCTGATCCTTTCTGCCTTCTTCAGCGCGCGCTCTCCTCCTACCGAGCGCCCGCCTGCTCCTCCGCCCAGAAAGCCTCCTCCGTTTTGAACTCCTTTTGATCTTCACCAACTCCCCCGACTTAGACTCCTTTTCCCCCTCTGATTCCCCTTAGGTTTAGGACTCCAATCCCAACAAAAACACAACTCGGCATGTTTGTAGAAGGCAATATCATATAACTTCATCATAGATTGTCTTCATAAACACACTCTTGCGAGATTTCCAAATAGAAAAAAATATGCTTCCGCTTAAGCCCTAAATTGATTGAAAGATTAGTTGAAGACCTTCGTTTCAAACATAAATATGAATCATTGTTGTTTAAAGATGAGATAACCAAATCGACAACCAATTTATCATCCTCGCCGTGTGATAGATTGAGATTGGTCAACACAAAAGTAATGCCCAAAGCCCTCAACGATGGAGGGAAAACAGAAGTCCTCAACATAGGAGGGAAAACAAAGACCCCCAACATTGGAGGGAAATCTAAAGCTCTCACAAGTAAATAGAAAATCAAATAATAAAGTAGAAACAACGTTTATTAAAAAACTACACAATTACAAAACAAATAACAACGGGATCATTAAACAATTGTTTGTAATCACAATAATTACAATGTGATTACAAGCAATTGTTTGAGATCATATAAATTCAAATTTTGCACATTTTAGTGTGAAGGGAATTCTTTCTTTTGAAAAAAGAAGGGCCAATTGCAATTTGGTTACCTGTGTTTTACAAAATTTTGCAATTGGTTACCAGGTTTGTCAAATTTGCGATTGGGTTCCTGAGTTTGGTGAACCGGAGCAATTAGGTGTAAATTCCGTTAGTCAGTTAAGAAACTAACGAAATGAAAACCATGTGCGATTCACGTGAGGGTAGAAATGTCAACATAATTTTTGGGTATTGAGGCATGATTATTCCACCAATCAGCAAGGGCATTTACGTACTTTAACAAAGGTAAATATGGTTTAAATGAAAAAAGTCCCAACCTCCCATCAAAAACTGAGATTAAAGATCCCAGTCGCCTCGAAACCTCCTACACCGGAAACCACCTTTCTTCTCCCGTTGCCTCAGTCAAACCCCACCACTATCCTCGCGGGCTTCCCCTACCTCAACTCCTGCGAATTTCACTTGCAACCTAACTCTTTCTTTACCATTCCCCCGTCAAGATCCACCTCCAACGTCCGCTTTCTTCTTCCTCCCCCTCGATGAAATCGCGTCTCTCTCTCACTCTTTCTCTCCATTGTTACAGATCTATTGATTTTTATTTTTTTATTCCTTGTGTGTGTGCGTCTGTGTCTACGAGTGGGCAAACCCAGATTTGGTTATAGACAAGAATGAAAAGCTGTGTTTGGTTCACAAAATCCTCTATCAACGTTGAATTGAAACCCACACCTGAGTTTTTGGTGTTTGTAGGTTTGATTTGAGCGAACCCAAATCTAGGTTTGATTTTTGTCTTATTATGTGGGTGATTTCTGCGTTTGTTCGTCTGTGTGTGCGGCGTTTGTGTGAACCCAAATGTGTTGGTTGATGGTTGTTCTGGTTAGCGGTCATTTTGACGTTCATGGTGGTGTTTTTTGGTAGTGGATTTCTGTGGTGGGCGGTGGTAGTGGGTGGTGGTGGTGAGATCGAGCTCCGGCGGGGTCGGCGCCATTTTCGTGGTTCTGTCGAATGGGAAATATGGATTAGGTTCCTAATAGTATGAAATTGGATCTGGTAATGGAGGGTTGAGATAACGCCGACGGAGTGCCGGATCTGAAGGGAAGAGGTGTCGGCTTCGTCGGGATTTTCTGGGAGCTTGGAGGAGAGAGATGGTGGCGATGGCGGAGAACAGGAACGCAATGGATCAGACTGGGTTCTTTTTTTTTTTTTTTTTTAATATGTAAATATGCCTCTTTTACCCACTCAATTCTTGGCAAAATGACGTATATGCCCCTTAAGATATCACGTGTGTCGCACATGGTTTCCATTTCGTTAGTTTCTTAACTGACTAACGGAATTTACACCTGATTGCTCCGGTTCAGCAAACTCAGGAACCCAATCGCAACTTTGACAAACCTGGTAACCAATTGCAAAATTTTGTAAAACACAGGTAACCAAATTGCAATTGGCCCAAAAAAGAAATCTCTAAGAACGGCAAATTGTCTGACTTTTGATTCAATATTGTTATTATTATTTATTAGTGCTCTCCCACCTCGACTCCTTACAAAATGTTCATTTCAATGGACAATGTTTTAGAGTAAATTTCATTTCTATGACAATATAAATAGCATGAAATTATTGTGATTCTTTAGTATCAAACAACAAATCTATATATATATATATATATATTAAAGTTGGTGAAGAGAGATGTGGTGATGCCACGTGGACAAATCATGGAAGAATCTTGCATTTCGTGATGCCACATCATCACTATCCTAAAAGTGTGTGACTTTTGATATTCTCATTATTAGCTAATACTATTAGCTCATAATAATAGTTATGATATGAGTTAACTATTACTATTAATAGTAATAGTTAACTATAATAGTTAATATACAAGTTAACTATTACTATTAATAGTATTAGTTAACTATAATAGTTACTATACAAGTTAACTATTACTATTAATAGTATTACTTAACTATAATAGTTACTATACAAGTTAATTATTACTATTAATAGTAAGTTAACTATTACTATTAATAGTATTACTTAACTATTATAGTTAATATATATGTTAATATATTACTATTAATAGTATAAGTTAAGTATTACTATTAATAGTAATAGTTAACAATAGTAGTTACTATACAAGTTAAATATTACTATTAATAGTATTAGTTAACTATAATAGTTAATATATTAGTTAACTATTACTATTAATAGTATTAGTTAACTATAATAGTTACTATATAAGTTAATTGTTACTATTAATAGTATTAGTTAACTATAATAGTTACTTTATTAGTTAGTTTTTACTATTAATAGTATTAGTTAACTATAAATAGGCTATATACATTAACTATTACTATTATTAGTATTAGTTAATTATAATAGTTATTATATAAGTTAAATTATTAATTAATCATAATAGTTACTATATCTATTAACTATTACTATTAATAGTATTAGTTTATTATAATAATTATAATAATTATTATATAAATTAATCATTGCTATTACTATCAATAATATTATTTAATTATAATAATAGTAATTATATAGATTAATTATTATTATTAATATTTTTAGTTAAAATGATAATTACTATATTAGTTAACTATAGTTAAAATATTATTTTTAAGATATAGTATTGGTTTCCCGTGCAGAGCACGGGTTACCCGCTAGTAAAGAGTACTCTCACCGAGCCGAAAAGATATGAAACCCGCTCTTTTACTTAATAGTAAATTTAATTAAACTTTAACTAATAAATTAGATTAATTTAGTTATTTTAATAAAAATTCAAAAAATTTTATTGAAATATTTTTAATAGTGTAGTAATAACAAGTTATAAATTTTATTAAGATAATAATTTTTTTTAAACATTTAGTTAAATTTTAGTTAAATTAACTAATAAAATAGAAAATAGAGCATGTCTTACAAAAAACATGTATTTCTTAGGGAAACATGTGTTTTAAACCGGCGGTGACAATTTTTTAAATAAACTGACGCTTGTTTTAAATCAAGCGGTGACATTTTTGTAAATAATTGGAAAGCGTATATTTGCATCGTAATTGTCAGTGCTAATATTACAAAGTGCAAGTGATTTTTACTGGAGTTTAAAAAATAAAAATTGACATTTTTAATAATTGTTAGTGTTATTGCTACAAAGTGTCAGATGTAACGCCCCGAAATCTGGACCCAAACTTTACGGGCCCACAGTCCGGCCACGTCACCATTTACAATACAAAACCATAAGATATTCATAAAACTAATCAAATCCATTTATTATAACATAGCAAAAAGATGACATCTAAAATCCAACAAAACATTAAAGTCTTACAATACCCAAATAACTGAAATAGTCAACTAAAGAGTCTAGACTAATAGTAATCAAAACCAATCTAAAAGTCTTTGAACATCTTCTAAATGCTCCAGAGGTGAAAACTTTCATCCTATTTATTACCTGGAAGAAAAGAGAATGAAAGGGTGAGCGAACAAAAGCTCAGTAAGTTCATATACAACATCTTCTAATCGCTGGCCTTAAACCCTCTTCAAATCTACGAACCCGGTTCTCCTCAGTTGCCACGTATGCATGGGCAAATTTGGCAAGTCGCGCAAACTCAGCCTCATACTCGAATACGGTCTTGCTCTTCTGTTCCAGCTTAATGAATCATTATCCCTTTGAATTTGCTCACTTCGTGGAAAATACTTCTCGTAAAACACAACCTTAAAATCTTCCCAGGTAAAGGGAAATTCATCATTCTCATGCTTCCTCTTCTCCATGAGCCACCAATCATAAGCACCTTCTTTTAACATGAAGGTGGCGCATGGTACCTTGTTCGCCTCAGTGAAACGCATTCTATTGAACGTTTTCTCCATCTCTTGCACCCAATCCTCCGCTGCTATCGGTCCCCCAATACCACTAAACGTTGCACTAGTGTGCTTCCTAAACTCTGCTAGTTCACTGTTATGCCTAAGTGGGACACCACCAACATGTAGTTGCTGCTGCTGGGCTTGTTGTTGCACCTGGATCAATCCTGTAAGTGCTTGCAACAATGGGGCTATCTCTGCTAGTGGTTGCTGCACACCTTGACCATTAGCCACATCTGCTTGGTCATTAGCCTCAACATTTTGAGTATTATTAACCCTACAATTATCACTATTCTCTGCCTGACCTTCAACACGATCATTCTCAACACGGTTACGATTTGTTCTTGTTACATTGTCGGTGCGGTTCGGTTGTCGACCTCCCCTTTTGCTTTGAATCCGTGCACTCACTCTTCCTTTTTGTCCCATTTAGCCTAAAATAGAAAGTAATCATTAACCCAAATATGATCATAACTTAAACATGCTAAGAAAATAAACATTATAAACTAACACATTCAAAAGATGAACATAATCTTAATAAGTCAAATCATAATGAATTCTCCTATGATTTTCCTAAGATCAAACTTAATGCTTTGGCCAAAACTTATAAAATCAAAACTCCCAAAAGATCGAAGCCAAAGCTCTGATACCACTCTGTAACGCCCCGAAATCTGGACCCAAACATTACGGGCCCACAGTCCGACCACGTCACCATTTACAATACAAAATCATAAGATATTCATAAAACTAATCAAATCCATTTATTATAACATAGCAAAAAGATGACATCTAAAATCACACAAAACATTAAAGTCTTACAATACCCAAATTAGGGCTGGCAAAATTTGTGAATCTGCACCAACCAACTCGTGTACCAACCGTACCAATTATAATTGGTACGGCCAAATCGGCATACCAACATTGGTGGTAGGTACTACCGTACCAATTATGTATAATTGGTTGGTACACGGCACTGATATTTGATGTTGGTTGGTATACCAAGTACCAATTGTAAATTTTAATAATATTAAAAATATTATTATGTATTAAAAAATAAAGTATCTTTCAATATTCTATTCCCAAAATAAAGTTGAATGCAAAATTTCTTTCAAAAATAATTTGTATGTTTATAAATATTTGGCTTTTCATATATGGGACGACCATTCAGTGGCTTGGATGAACAAATTTAACATGTTTTAAAAGAATATATACAGTTACACTTCTCCATGATTCTTTTAATCTAGTAGTTACAAAAAAAAAAAAAACCCTTGTTCTTATATACTCACTCTGTCCCGGCACAAGTGACACCAACTTTTGGGACACGGAGATTAAGAAAAATGTAGATATGTGTGGTAGAAAATGAAGAGAGAGAATGAGTAGGGGTAAATAGTAGTGTTGGTTGAATAAATTGAGTGGTGGAAAATGATTAGAGAGAGAATGAGTATGTTTAAATGGAGGGGTTAGTTGAATATAAATATATTAAAATATTTTCATTTTGGGTAGTGTCACTTGTAGTGGGAAAGACCGAAAATGAAATAAGTGTCACTTGTGCTGGGGCGGAGGGAGTACTTGTTTCTTTCTCTCTCAGCTTATAATGCCTCATCGACGGATTTCATGCCTAGATTCATATCTCAACAAGATATGCAGGTTAATATTTCTTTGTGGCCTTTACATAACAACATGTAACAGCTCAATACAAGTACAAGAGTACTCAGGCGGATGTCACTGTTGAAAAAGACTATTCTCAAGTTGTTGTTTTTTGTGATTTTTTTTTTTTACATTACATTCTACATTTGGTATAGGCTAGTACCAACCGTACCAACCAAGTATCAACTGTACCAACTAAGTTGGTATACCAACATAGTTGGTTGGTAGTGGTACATAATTTTATGTACCAAGTTAAACTTGGTTGGTACATGGTATAAGCAAAATGTAACTGGTATACCTACCAGTCCAGCCCTAACCCAAATAAATGAAATAGTCAACTAAAGAGTCTAGACTAATAGTAATCAAAACCAATCTAAAAGTCTTTGAACATCTTCTAAATGCTCCAGAGGCGAAAACTTTCATCCTATTTATTACCTGGAAGAAAAGAGAATTAAAGGGTGAGCGAACAAAAGCTCAGTAAGTTCATATACAACCCCTCCGGTTACTAAGGAGGAGTTGACCTGAAGGAATATCAACGAGTACGAAATCAAAAAGTAAATTCAAACGCTTTAACAAAATCTCAAAGGTTTTACAAATTTAACAAAATAGACTCGAGTAATTTAATTACCTACAACCGTCCCATACCGTTTGTAGATAACTAAATTACTCACAGATATTATGGAATTCCAAACGATAACAAATGGAAGCAAAAAGACTCGAATGATTTAATTATCTATAACCGTCCCATACCAGCTATAAATAATTAAATCACTCACAGAGTTCAAAATTTCAAAGGACTGATAACTGAACAAAATAACTCGAGAAATCTAATTATTTACGACCGTCCCATACCAGCCGTAAACAACGAGACTCCTCACAGATACCAATAATCACATAAGTGGTCTAGTGACCTTTTCAAACCTAAATTCCCCGTAGGGACAAAAGCTCAGTAGAGCACACAAATACAAATTGGTGATTCCGGAACACCTCACTACCCCTCTTGGGCAGTGAACTAAGGTTGCCTTTTTACAGGCCTGAAGCAAATAAACCCCGCCGTAACGAGTTGTTTAACTTATGTGCTCATTGATAGGATACAAAATGTTTTCAAAAGCTTATCTCATCAAAACTCTTTTTATACGAAATACGAATTTCAAAGCTCACAAAAGGTTTCACATATTGACAAACAAAGGATACGAATTTAGCAAACGAATTAACAAAGGACCAACAAATGATACGAATTTAGCAAACGAATAACAAAAGATTATCAAAAGACGTTGACCGAGGGAGTCAATGCAAATACTGACACGATGTCAGTTTGACCGTATAAAAGAACGTACATCGCCAAAAATAATGCGGAAGCCTAATAACTGAAACGGTAATATAATGAAGCAATAACATAAATGATGTACAATCCTTTACCTTAACTGCACTTGAAAGTACTCCTGTAAGCGAACCAGTATAGCTAACACTGCTTCTCAAAATCTATCAATAAAAATAAAATATAATTAATACTCCCTCTGTCCCTAAATGGGTGTCCAAATTTCATTTTAAGGGACACTGAAAATCTCAACTCTTTGAACAATTTGGTAACAACGATTTCCGTTCCAAACCTTTAGTTTTGCACGTATAAAGAAACCGGTGAAAAAAATCGAAAAAAAAAACGTTTAGGGAGAAAGTTATGTTAAAAAAAGACACTCATTTAGGGACAAAGATTTCTTGAAAATAGACACTCATTTAGGGACAGAGGGAGTATTAAATAAAACTAAACCCAATGATAAATTCTTAAAAGCAGTCTAATAAATTTACTCCCCATCCCTTTAAATTATCAAGATCTGAACAGTCTAAAAATGACTAATTCTGTACTCAAAATAAACTAATTATATGCTCATTGATCTATATTATCCATGGGACAAAAGGGTGGTCCCCTCTCTCTCCCTCTCTCTCATGACTTTTCTCTCTTTCTCTCTTCTCCTGCCTCTCACTCTCTCTCGTCTAACTCTCCCTCGTCTAACTCTCCCTCTTCTCTTTTGTTTTTCTTTCTTTTCTCCCGACAGCTTTTCCTTTTCTTCTTTCTTTCCTTATCTTTCACTAACCCACAACTCAATAGTACAACATTAAAAAGGTAGCTCCTACACAATACCATTGTTATATAAAACCATACACCCGTGCTAAACAAACAGTAAAGAAAAGAATGATAAGTTTTACCTATTCGGCTGCTTCTTCCTCTCTCTCTCCCCTTATAGCCGCAATTTCTCTGCCTCTCTCTTAATTTCAGTAAAATAAAAGTTTAACTGCCTCTCTCTAGGTCTACGTTTTGAAATATTTATACTTAGAATTTAGGCTAGATTCCTATCAACCTAAAATTTGATCCGGCCCATTCACACTGTTACTTTTGATACGTTTCAGTAGTAATGTTAAAAAGTGTCAGCCATTTACACTGGCATTGATAAACATTGAAGCGGAAAGCTTTTACTAAGTGTCAGTACTAGTGTTAAAGAGTGCCGGTGCTTGTGTTAAAAAGTGTTAGTGTATTGTTGAAGATTGTCTGTCGTGTGTTAACAGTCTCAGCGTGTTCAATAAGTTCCAAGTAATTACAAAAAATGTCACCGTGCGTTTTTAAAACAAGCACCAGTTATTTACAAAATGTTACTGCCTCTTTTAAAACAAGTGTTAGGTATTTATAAAAATGACACCACCCCTTTAAAAGAAGAAACAAAAAAAAAAAAAAAACTTTATTCAATATCTTAAAGAAATACACATTTTTTTACTAGATTTTGAGAGTAAAATATTGTGGCCATCTTTTCAGAAAATATAAAATATCTTCTACTAAACATAATCAAAAAGTCAATATCTTATAATCTCTCCGAAACTTGAAACCAATTTCAAAGGGATTGTAAAGTTGATGACATCATTACATAAGGAACAATTTTTTTCCGTGAATTTGAAACAACATACTTCATGCCAAAGATGGTTTGTGCTCAAGCCGCATTTTGAGCAGGTTGGGTTTAAGTCTCTCCCTCGTAGTCGTAGAGGTCTTGGGTTCTATACCCTTCCTGTTTAGGATTTAAAAATAAAATAAAATAAAAAGATAACATACTTCATTACTGACGTCGATTCTAACCCAACATAATTGAATGACATATTGTTTTCTCCCATAAGTAATTAGAAAGAGAACCCGAATGTTGGTTAGACTGTCCGAGCACAGAGCAACCAAAGTTACTTTCCAAATCATCCCACTTGTAACGTACCAAATTGGGACAAATCCATAATTAAAATTGTAAATAGACTCGCTTTTTAAAATGGGAGGCAAAATAAAATTTAACGTATACTTTGAGGATAAACGTAATTTGGCCGTATAATTATCTCAAGGAGTTTCAAGTTGATTCTCAAGAGGGAATATAGAAATAATTATCCCAATATAAATTTAAAAATTCTTCAAAAGACTTAGTCAAAGTAAAATTGAATTTAGCCAAAACTTATTTCAAGCTGGACTGAGGGAGTAGAGACTATATAGGTGACTTTCAGTTAGGTAGCCAAGAAACTTATGGCCCATACCTTCTCAAACATATATCAATGGGTTAATGACAATTTAGACCTTGAAGTATAGTACCACCCTTCCAATCGAACCTTGTTAGTCTTTTTTCGCCAATTTAGGCCCTGAGGTAAAAAATGTTCGCCACGTTAGGCCTTTTTGACGATTTTCGTCAGAAAAGTCAGTTAAAGGACCTAAATGAAAAGTTTAAATTTTGTAAAGCTAAAAATCAAAATATTTATTTTTATGCCGAAAATCAAAATAATTATTAAAATATTGAATAAAAGGTTTTTTAAATTATTTTGAAAATATTATATAATAAAAAATAAATAAACTCAATAAATAAATTTTATTTTATTTACAAACGTAATAATAAACATAATAATTTTTTTTTCACATGTACCAAAAAAGATTTCATCAAAAAGAAGTCATCAAATAAATTAAGACATTAAAGTATTTATTTTTATCATCCACTTAATTTATAGTTTTCTTTTATTCAATCTTTATTATTGATATTAAATTAATAAAAAAACATTTTTTTGAAAAATAAATATTAAATATGAGACAAGTTGAGCCCGTAGCTGCTACGTTATTGATGTCGTGGTTGATTTGGTTGAATGTGTAAGCGAACAGAGGAATTAGTGTTTTAGTGTGTGTTATGGGGTAAAAAGGGAAGAGTCCCTCAATCCCAAACTTTTGGTTACCAAAATTGAATGTGCGGAGATTAAGAAAAAAAAGTAGGTGGTGTGAGTGAGAAGGAGAGAGAAAATGAGATAGTGGATAGTTGTTGTGAGTGGGAAGGAAAGAGAAAATTGAGCATTTTGAGTAAGTAACCAAAAGTATGGGACGCCCAAAAAGGAAATTAGTAACCAAAAGTTTGGGACGGAGGGAGTATTTAATATTTATTTTTCAAAAAATTGTTTTCTTATTAATTTAATATCAATAATAAATATTGAATAAAAAAAAATTATAAATTGAGTGGGTGATAGAAAATAAATACTTTAATGCCTTAATTTATTTGATGACTTTTTTTTGATGAAATCTTTTTTGGTACATGTGAAAAAAGATTTATTATGTTTATAAAATAAAATAAAATTTATTTATTGATTCTCTTTATTTTTTATTACTTAATATTTTCAAAATAATTTAAAAACCCTTTTATTCAATATTTTAATAGATATTTTGATTTTTGGCATAAAAAATAATTATTTTGATTTTTAGCCTTACAAAGTTTAAACTTTTCATTTAGGTCATTTAACTGACTTTTCTGACGAAAATCGTCAAAAAGGCCTAACGTGGCGAACATTTTTTACCTCAGGGCTTAAATTGGCGAAAAAAGACTCTCAAGGTTCGATTGGAAAGGTGGCACTATACTTCAGGGTCTAAATTGTCGTTAACCCTTTATCAATATAGTTTTGAATCTTCAATAACCAAGTGAATACATTACTTTAAAGAACCTAATGTAAGTGATCTGTTCGTGAAAAATAAGCTATTGGGCTTTCTTTGTAGGCCCAAGTGAAAATGAGGGCTTGTTGTGCAAATGAGACACTAATTGGGCTGAGGCCATCTTCTTGAGTTCGCATGCCGCGATACAGGACTTCTAGATGGGACCTGAAAAGCTAAGATCTATTGCTAAGTTGTGCAAATCGCATCATGAAATGAAAGAGGCCATAATGCAACTGAGCCTAGGGGGTTAAATAAGATCGCCATGGGACTTTGGCGTGAGATCATGGGCAAATCGCGTTGGGCGATCTGGTATCATAAGAAATGATGTCTTTTGTGTACACGATAAGGGTTCGATAAAGATCAACAACCTCTCTGATAAAAAGGACATATTTATCTTTTTACATCCCACTTGCTCAGATCGTGGAGGGGCATAAAGGGAAAGTAGCCAACGAGAAGGGGGCACGTGGCTTGTACTATGGTGAGGTCATTCCACATTATGATAGTATATAAACTCATATCCCTTGATAAACAAGTAAGTCTGATTTCTATGCTTAATTCTCTTTAAATATTCTTGTTCTGGTTTGGTAAAGTATATTCATCTTCGAGACCGGATCGTGAATCCCACGCCGGAAAGTTTTGGGGGGAAAGCCTTTCCCCACCGTGAGGGTGTCTGTTTTCTCATGTAATAAGTTGGTGATTTACTGATTTAAGTGAGCGATGAAGAAAACGCATCATCCATCACTATAACTTGGTAGTTGGTGGACCAAATTTTTTCGGGTAGCATCACTAAGAAATATGTATGCATTACCATAAACTCATTCTTATTAGTTGGTGAGACATCTGTGAATTTTGTGCTTATCATCTTGATAGGCCGATACGAGATCAAACTAAATCATTCATGGCTTTGAACCGTTTAATTATATCGAAATTGTTTGAGGAGTCTAACAACGAATAGCATAAGCATAATAAAACTGAATTCAGCAATCCAATCAGTCTGTATACCCTAAATGAAATGAAATTGAAGACAATTCTGGCAGAGGCATAAAAACAGGAGTAAATTTTATTGAAACTAATACTCCTTCCGTCTCCGTCCCTAAATGATATTCTCATTTGGCATATTTCATTGTCCCAAAAAATTCTTCACATTTCTACAACCTAGGCTTAGAAGTGGCCAAACAAAACATGACTAGTGAATCAAGTGTTCATATCCTTAAAAAATTTGAATAGTCAATTGTGAAGATCATTTTGGGACGGATGGAGTATAAATAGAGGCTATCATCCTAACAAGAAAAGATGACGAAAATTCATAGATTGCTCAGAGAAGATCAATAATTCTAGATCTAGGGTTTTAGTAGAGTTAGGAATTTTGTGACCAAAATTCGTGCTAGCATAAATTAGTGTGATCTTGTAAAGAATTCTCTAGATTGATAATCATATTCTCTCCCCTCCCCGTGGACGTAGCCAAGTTGGTGAACCACGTAAATCTGTGTTCTTGTGATTGCTTACTTTTCCCATCAAGTCTTGTTTAATTGCTCTAACACAATCGTTTACTACTCATTTAGTTGCATGTATTTTTTTTTGGGAAAGTTTACTTGCATGATGGTTATAAACTTAAAATAATAATATATATTAAATACTAATAATATTTATAAAAATATAAATATTTTTTTAATAAAACAATTATAGTAAATTAACACAATAAAAAAAACCTTTATTAAGCAAAAAGAAAAATATACAAAAATGTACAAAAACTTATTAAAAATTTAGAAGCTCGTTTGGGGACTTAATTTTTTTTAATTTTTTTTTGAACCTTGCATCGAGGGGGCTGTCCTATGACTTTTGTGCGTCTCGCTCCGACGTTCGATTTAATATGCGGTGCGTTCCGTGGTTCATCCGGAGTCAAAAGTTACGACGGTTTCCGCGCACGCGTGCAAATGAGTCCAAAAACTTCAACGCATTAATGTCCGCATCAATTAGTAATTTTTCACTATATATTGATCAAAATTAAATATTTTTACTAAATAAAAGATTGAAAAAGTATCATATAAAAATCAATTTGCATGCAAAGTTAACTACTTGTACCAACTTAAAGATAATGACATATTTGTCCTTGTTTAGAAGAATTACACTTTTGCCTTTGATAGTGACATTTTTTAGAGGGAAATTGGCTTTCTTGTTATAATATACTCCATCCGTCCCATTACAATGGGCACAGTTTGACTTTTTTGGTCAACTGAGTCAATCTTTGACCATCATTTTATGAATATCTAAATATTTTTATGAAATTCTAAAAATTGTTATTGTTTCACTATTAGAAATACTATCATTAACAATTTTTAGAATTGTCTAGAGATATCTAGATATTCATAAAATTATGGTCAAAGATAGACCTAATTGACCAAAAAAATCAAAGTGTGCCTATTGTTATGGTCAAAGATAGACCTAACTGTGAAATTAGGGGTTTATGTTCAAATGTCATTTTCTTGTATTTCTTTGTTTTTTCTTAAATTTTTGATTTCATTGTTTTTTCATTGTATGTTTGTTTCTTTCCCTCCATTTGTTGAGGGTCTCTTGATTTCTCTCCGTGCTGAGAGCCTATTGAATTCTATCCTTAGTGAGAGCCTTTGCTTTGCATTTGATTTGTCATTGATGTTCTTGGACTTGCTATTGGCACTTCTCATAGCTTCAATTTGGTTGGTTAAGTCTAAAGATAATGATTTGGGTGTTTATTGGATGCCACTGTCCCATTTTTATAAGTGCAAAAGTGTAAAGGGACTTCGATTTAAAATCTTACGCCTACTCAAGTTTGTCTTGCCCTGGATGTTTAGTTGTCATTTTTCAGTCAACTCAGAGGCTCTATATTCTCATGTTTTCAAAGTTAAATCGTACTGTATAGCAGATTGTTTAAATGTCAATTGTAGGCGCGCAGTGACCAAGTTTTGCTTGGCTGAGCGTCTGTATGTCCGAGAGACGAGTTCAGATAGGGCTTTGGTGTAAGATTAATATCAACACGGTACTCCATGTCCATAGAATCTTCAAAGATGTAGCATATTGGTTTTAAAGAGATTCTCAACAAATTTGTAATGTATGTATTTGGGTAGAGCCTTCAAATAATGCAAAGTGCACTGAATCTTACTATCTCTTAATAAATCATATGTTCTTTTGCTTTCAAAAAAATAAAAATAAAAATAAAATGAAATTTTGCTTTCCAAAAAAAAATAACACGTGGAATAAGATCTTAGCTGATATCAATCTCCGAAAAGAAAAATGTTTGCAATTTAAGAATGAATTAACCCGTGCTTCGCACGGGTGTTTTCTTTTATGCATGGATATTTATAATTACATTGTATAATTATTAGATATTTTAAATGAATATAAATAAATTTAAAGATATATGTAAAATTTACTTGTGATTTTATATATTAGTGGAAATAGTTTTAGTTACTATAGTATAAAATAGATAGTATTAAGATTGGTTAATAATATTGGTTAAAAATAATTTTATATTTTTTAAAAAAACATTACTTCGTTTGTACCATAATGATGTCAATTTTTACTCTTGATCTATTGAGAAAATAAGGTTTTAATTATAGTTAACATTATAGTAATTATGAGCTTAAATAGTAAATTAAAAGATAATGGTACCTAAGTAGTACTTCCTCCGTCCCAAAGTAAGAGTCATATCTCTCAAATGCACGGAGATTAAGAAATGGTTGAAGTGATTTAAGTGTTGTGAGTGTAAAAGTAAAGTAAGAGATAGAATGAGTGGGAGGGAATAGTAAGTTGATTGATGTTGTGAGCATAAAAGTAAAGTATGAGTGGGATGAATAATAATTTTTCTTTATCATTTTAGGAAATAGACTCTAACTCTAGTACGTATCAAAATAAAAAGTATGACTCTTACCCTGAGACAGAGGGAGTAACCTTTATCGTAAATAATAAGTTAAAAGTAATAGTTACTATATCTAGTAATTAGTACTAATAATAGTAAAAAAAATTAAAAAATAATAATGATAGTAATAGTTACAATATATTGTAATTATTCTAATTAGTTAATATTATTGTTAATAATAGTTACTTTATATAGTAACTATTACACTTAACTAATATTAATAATAATGTTATATAATTAACTATTACAATTAACTAATACTATTAATAGTAGCAGTTATCTTATATTATATTTAACTAATACTAATAGTAGTAATAGTTATCTTATATAGTTAACTATTACTATTAATAGTAATAGTTACCCTTTATAGTAACTATTACACTTAACTTATATTATTAATTGTAATAGTTATCCTATATAGTTAACTATTATAATAAACTAATACTATTAATAGTAATAGTTAATTAATATAGTACTATTACAATTAACTAATACTATTAGCTAATAAAAGAAAAATGAAAAGTCATCTAAGTAAAATGTTATGGATGATGTGGCATCACCAAAAGCAAGAGTTAACCAAAACTTGTCCACATGGTACCACCTAAAGACTCTACCTTGACTTTTCATATATATATAGACTAGGGATTAACCTGTGCTTCGCACGGGTGTTTTCTTCTGTGCGTGAATATTTATAATTACATTATATAATTATAAAATATTTTAAATAAATATAAATAAATTTAAAGATATATATAAATCTACTTTTGTTTTTTTTAATAATAGTGGAAATAGTTTTAGTTACTATAGTATAAAATAGATATTAAGATTGGTTAATAGTATTGATTAAGAATAACTTTATAAATTTTTAAAAAATTTACTTCGTTTGTCCCATATTGATGTCAATTTTTTCTCTTGATCAATTAAGAAAATAATGTTTTAATTATAGTTAACATTATAGTAATCATGAGCTTAAATAATAAATTAAAAGATAATGGTTACCTAAGTAGTACTCACTCCGTCCCAAAGTAAGAGTCATACCTCTCAAATGCACGGATAATAAGAAATGGTGGAAGTGATTTAAGTGTTGTGAGTGTAAAAGTAAAGTAAAAAAGGAGAATAAGTGGGAGGAAATAGTAAATTGATTGGTGTTGTGAGTATAAAAGTAAAGTATAAGAGAGAATGAATGGGATGAATATTAAATATTCTTTGCAATTTTAGGAAAGAGACTCTTACTTTTAGGATTACCAAAAGGGCAAATTGCAATTTGGTTCATGACATTTACATATGTTTGCAATGTTGCTCCCAACTGTTTAATTTCGCAATTTGGTATCCCAACATTTACAATTTTTTACAATGTGACTACAAAACTAACACCCAGTTAAAATTCTAACGAAATAACACCCATGTGACCAACACGTGTCTTTTAAATGGATAAAAATGATCATTGAACTGCATTTTTAGTAAGATCATCACATTTATTATTATTATTTTGATATAAATACCTTTTCCAATTAAGATAAAGTATTCAGTTTTAAATTTATATCTTCTCTCACTTTCCTAGCTTAATTATTTTGTGAACTAATTTATTGAATTTGCTGGTTTGATTATATTACATTTTAATTTTCATCCAAAACAATATAACAAGGTAAATCGTAAAAAATCTCTCTTATTTTAATTTGTTTCATTTAGACTTATCATGTATGTCTTCTCTCTCTTTCCTATTTTAATTTGTATAATTAAATATAAAATATAAAATTACTTTCTTATCCTGCCATTTTCAACAATAAGATCATCACTTATTTCCTTTTACTTGAAGAAAAATATTTTAAAAAAAATTATTTCACTTCAAAAACGCTTAATAAATCTATATATATTAAAAGTTAAGGTAGAGTCTTTAGGTGGTGCCATGTGGACAAGTTTTGGGTAACTCTTGCTTTTGGTGGTGCCACATCATCCATAGCATTTTAATTAGGTGACTTTTCATTTTTCTCTTATTAGCTAATAGTATTAATTAATTTTAATAGTTACTATATTAGTTAACTATTACTATTAATAGTATTAGTTTATTATAATAGTTAACTATATAAGATAACTATTACTATTAATAGTATAAGTTAAAGTATAATAGTTATTATAATGGGTAACTATTACTATTAATAATATTAGTTAACTATATAAGATAACTATTACTATTAATAGTATTAGTTAAATGTAAAACTTATTATATAAGATAACTATTACTGTTAATAGTATTAGTTAATTGTAATAGTTAATTATATAACATAATTATTACTATTAGTAATATTAGTTAAGTGTAAAATTTACTATATAAAGTAACAATTATTAACAATAATATTAATTAATTAGAATAGTTACAATATATTGTAACTATTACTATTATTAGTATTTTTTTTTTGAAAAAAATTACTATTATTAGTATTAGTTACTATATATAGTAGCTATTACTTTTAACTTATTATTTACGATAAAAGTTATTCCCTCTGTCTCAGGGTAAGAATCATACCTTCTATTTTGGTTTCTTTTTTATTAAAATAAAATATTAAATTATGGTTAGAAAAATAAATGACTTTCTAAAGAATACGTAAATTATAAGTACAAAATAAAATAATTATTTGGAGTTATAATCTAACATAAAATGAACTTATATATATTTAATTGTTTTTTATATAATATTTCTAATTCTTAATTATATAATTTTTAAAGTATTTTAGTTTCTTTTTTATTAAAATAAAATATTAAATTATGGTTAGAAAAATAAATGACTTTGTAGAGAATACGTAAATTATAAGTACAAAATAAAATAATATATATTCCCAATATTAATTTAATCTATATTTTTTAAACTACAAAATGAATAAGGTAAATAAAAAAAAAACCTCACATGAGCGGCACATGGCCTCTTGAGAATGCATTTTGTCCATTTAATAGACATGTGCTAGGCACATGGGTGTTATTTGGTTAGAATATTAACTGGGTGTTAGTTTTGTAGCCACATTGCTAAAAAAATGTAAATGTTAAGCTACCAAATTGCGAAATTAAACTGTTGGGAGCAACATTTTAAATTTATGTAAATGTCAGGAACCAAATTGCAATTTGCCCTTACCAAAATAGAAAATATGACTCTTACTATGAGACGGAGGGAATAACTTTTATCGTAAATAATAAGTTAAAAGTAATAGTTACTATATATAGTAACTAAAACTAATAAGTAATTTTTTGTCAAAAAAAATACCAACAATAGTAATAGTTACAATATATTGTAACTATTCAAATTAGTTAATATTATTGTTAATAATAGTCACTTTATATAGTAACTATTACACCTAACTAATATTACTAATAGTAATAATTATGTTATATAATTAACTAATACTATTAATAGTAATAGTTATCTTATATAATAACTTTTACATTTAACTAATACTATTAATAGTAATAATTATCTTATATAGCTAACTATTATAGTTAACTAATACTATTAATAGTAATAGTTACCCTTTATAGTAACTATTATACTTAATTTATACTATTAATAGTAATAGTTATCTTATATAGTTAACTATTATAATAAACTTATACTATTAATAGTAATAGTAAACTAATATAATAAATATTACAATTAATTAATACTATTAGCTAATAAGAGAAAAATGAAAAGTCACATAATTAAAATGCTTTGGATGATGTGGCATCACCAAAAGCAAGGGTTACTCAAAACTTGTCAACATGGCACCAATTAAAAACTCTACCTTGACTTTTAATGTATACTCCATCCGTTCTGGATAAGTTGCAACAATTTGCCATTTTAGGCATTCCACTTAAGTTGCAACAATGCCAAATAAGGAAACTCTTTATTACTTTTATAATCCTCCACTCATTCTCCCCAACAACTCATTATCCTCATTTCTTAATTTTTGTGCTTCCCCTTCCATGTTGCAAGATACCCGGAACAGAGGGAGTATAGATTTAGACAAAGACTCATGTGAGAATATGAGAACCCGTCTCATGGATGAGACGGGTCATTTTTTGACCCATGACCCGGCCCATTGAATCAGCTCCATGACCCAGCCTATTGAACTAGCTTCATGACCTAGGGGGCGACCCTGCCACGTGGCATCCTCTCATAGTCATTTTTTTATATATTATTTTTTTGGTTTTTTTTTCGGTTTGTCAAAGTAATAGTTACTATAACTTATTGTAATGACTGTATACATATAAAGTAACAGTTTGTATACATAAAAGTAATACATATATACAAAAAAGTAACAGTGTTTTTTTCTATGTTTTCTTCGTTTGCCAAAAGTAATACTTATTACAACTAAAATGTAACGAACGTGTTACTTATATGTAATAATGTTTATACATAATTGTAACACATATGTATAGAAAAAGTAATAATTCAACCATTTACATTTTTAGAGCTAAAAACACTTGATTAGTGTTACATGTAAAAGTATTACATTATGTATAGAAATATGTTATAATTTCTTTTATTAAAGTGTTACATTTACTTGTACAAACAATTACATTCATATATATGCGTTGTTACTTTTCAAATGTTACTTTCTTTCAAAAAATTAAATCAAAATACACAATATTTAACTTTTTTGCAAAAGCACTATTACATTTTAGTATAAATGATAATTACATTTAGATATTGTTTGGGTTACATGTAATTATAGTTAGTATTACATTTGAAAAATGGGTAAAACGAGCTTTTGTTTTTGTAAAACAGGTGTTACGTTTACTTATGAACAATGTTACTTTATATGTATACATTCATTACATTAAGTTATGGTAACTATTATTTTTGGTAAACGACGGAAAAGCCGAAAAATAATATAAAAACTTAAAAAAAAAAAAACCTATGAGAGGCTGCCACGTGGCGGGTTATGCCCCATGGGTCATGGGTCGACCCGTCTCATAGATGAGACGGATCCCCTTGTTCTCATGGGAGACCACCTCATAGATTTATTATAGGTGACGGGGACTAGACTTTACCATCATAATACTATGCAAATAATTTAAATAAAAAAAGTGATAAGTAGTTATCATCAATGTCCTATGCAAATAATTTAAATAAAACAAGTGATAAGTAGTTGTCATTAGGGATGACCAAACCGGAAAAGCCCAGAACCGGAGTAAACCGGGGAGAAAACCGGAACCGGAGTAACCGGAACCGTGAGTCAGGCGGTCCGGTTCAGGGTCGGGGGTACCAAAACCGGTGAACAGCCGGTTCTTCGAACCGGAACCGTGAACCGTTAACCGGAACCGGTGCAAAGAACCGGCCAATAGTGAATAATAGACACGCATGTGTGTGTGTGTGGTGTGTCATGTGTGTGTGGAGGTGACTGAGTGAGGTTGAGGGTGACTCCCTCCCTGTCTCTACTCGTACTCCCTACTCCCTCCCTAGTCACTTAGTCAGTTCTCCCCCTAGTCCCATCCCATCCATTCTTTCCTTTTCTTTTTTTCATGTCAGATGAAATGAATGCAACAATGAACAATCAATGCAATGCATGTTCTTAAAGATAAAGTTAAAGTCCTTGCTCAGAACAAAACATTGACAAGCCATTTTATACCCGTTAGAAATTTAATTTTTGACCGTTTATTCCCATTAACTAACGGGAATTTGACCAAATATGACCGTTTTGACTACTAATTTGGACGACTTTTCAGACTTCAATATATATATATATATATATATATATATATATATATATATATATATATATATATATATATATATTTTGTTATCCTAATTAAATTTCCTAACTATAAATACTATTTCCCTCTCCAAATAAATTACTTCATCAAAACTCAGTTATCTCTCTCAACTCTCTCAAACGAAAATAATCTGATTCAAGACTTTCAACCTTAGTTCCTTTCATCTTCATTTCTCTCTACGACATATTTTTTCCATCATGAGTAATTTCCTTAAAAAATTGAGAAGCCACAAGAGTAAATCCGGTAAGGAGAAAGTCTCATCTTCATCACCCCAACCCCAAGCACCACCACGACCATCATTTGTTGATCCACCACGACGATCATGTGTTGATCCACAACGACCATCACTTGTTGATCCACCACGACGATCATGTGTTGATCGACCACGACCATCACTTGTTGATCAACCACGACCATCATTTGTTGATCAACCACGACCATCATTTGTTGATCCCGAAGGTCTCTATTTTGAAGGGGGAGCTGCGGGAGCAAATGAAAATTTGTGGGGGGAATGGAATGAAGGCGACGAAGTGCTAGAAGAAGTTCCAAATTTTTCACCGTCACCACCACCACCATTTGGTTGGCCCCCTCAATGTAAATTTGCCTTTAATTAATAAAATTTAAAGGGTACCGTCCCTTTTTTCTTTTATATTCTATCATTTGTTTTATTTTTTCTTTGTTTGTTTTTTAATATAATATTGATTTGGGTTTATTTTTTTTAAAAAAATAAACCACTTATGAAATAATTTTATTAATAGTAGATAGAAAGAAAAGAAATAGAAAAAAGAAGGTAAAAACGAAAAAGCATTTTCAATTTCAAATTTCACCCACCCCTACTTTAGACAGTGTGAGAGAGAGTGGAGTGAAGTGAAGTGAGTAGTACTTGTGACTAGAGTACTAAGAGTAGTAGTGAGTGACGAGTGATGTCTGACTTACTTGTCAGATTTTTTTTTTTTTTTGAATTAGTCAGAGTCAGATCAAATTCAAGTTGAGAAGGAAAAAAAAAAAAAAAAAAAGAGGAACCGTCGAACCGGACCGGAACCGGTTTGTACCAACCGGAACCGGATCCGGGGTTAGGCCGGGCCGGTTAAGGGTCATCCATTTGCCAAACCGGAACCGGCGGTTTCGAACCGGAACCGGTTTTGGCCATCCCTAGTTGTCATCAATGTCTTTAAGACCGCATTTTCTAAATCCAACTTTCAAAAGGATGTTTTCTTTTTAAGACCATCTACAATGGATTAAACAACATTTTCCATTCAACACCCACTTTATCACTCCACATCATCTTCTCTCTCTTCCAACTCATCCATTCAATACTCATTCAACTTTACACCCTACAATGGTTTGTTTAATCTCCCATTCAACACCCTTCCCACTCATCATCCTATACCCCACCACTTAAATTTTATTTTCTATTCTTTAAATAAATATGAGTGTTTTTTGAGTGTTGAAATGGTTATTGTCACGACCCGGTGTGAATACGTGTGTTTGAATTTGGGATATTCATAGCAACATTAAAATATGAGAGTCGCCACGCCGTTTTAATTATAGCCAAAACATTGAGAAAAGCATGTTAATGGGTTCGGGGGTCAAATTACAACAAGAGAAGAATATTGAACGTTATCACTCCTATTGCTCGAATTGATCGGTCTTTCTATCATGATGAATGTGTTAGTAGTGTGTTAGTGATTTAGACCGGATCCGAAGATTGCCTACGTTCCTCTCAATGTGAGAAGCTCAGGTCAGCGTAGTTCGCAGAGAATTAGAATAGGCAGTAGAATCGGGATCATGCATAATGAGGGGGGAATTACCTAAAAATTAGGGTTTAGAAGTAGTTCCTAGATCATCCTCGGGTTGATGAACCCTCGATCATCATCGGCTATGAAATAACATATAATTATGAAGATCGCAACCCTAAATATAGCATAAATAAGGTTTTAATCTATGAACACGAAGAACATGCAAAGAACATATTATGAACATGCAAAGCATATGAAGAAACTATGAATAAACATGCAAGAACATAAATATTAAAGATCTACATTAGAAATAATGCAAGAACGTGAAGAAATAAGTTAGAAAACTTACCTATGTTGGCAAGAAATAAACCTTGATCTTCTTGGAGTTTTGAATGCTAATTAGAGAGCAAAATTGTGTTTAAGAACTCTCAAATTCGGATCCCCCCAATTATGAGGCAAGGGAGGTCTTTAAATAGGAAACTGATGGAGAGATATGACGGTCAGGATCATCCGGAGCGGATGTGGCCACGTGGCCAAGATGGAGGGCGGCGGCGACGTTGGCCGCGTGGCCAAGGTTGGAGCTTGGGCGAATGTGGCCGCGTGGCCATCGTTGCTGGCTGACTTAATTTTCAAGCTATGGTTTCTGCATGGTTTTAAGGAAACCATTTATTACCTATTTTGATAGATTTTGTCATAAATGAGGTATTTCGGGATTCCGAAACAAGTCTTTGCAAGGTTTCTAATTCCTATAAAGTCCTTGTATTTTCGGGAAAGTCCTAATAAACTAATTTTCAGGTCGGGTACTAACAGTAGCCCCTCGGCGACACTTCTTGCAAGGCAATGTGGGGTCGACGATAAAAGAAGGATCCGTCTGAAACATGAGTTTCAAAACAGCTGAAAGGTAAGGGAATGGCTGAACCTTGACAGGCGACCTACGTATCCGCGGGGGAATCAAGCCAAACGTAGTTCAAATCTGATGGGGAAATTGAGAATGACTGTCCTCTGATGGGGAGCAACGTCTTCTGCTGGGGAAAGTGCATCTGCTGGGGATGATAGATGACCACGTCGATCGGATGGCTGAACCTTTTCAGGTTTCCTACGTATCCTCGGAGGAATCAAGCCGGTCGTAGTTCTGAGCGACTGGGGATAAAACGAGACATCGGACTTCTGATAGGGATAGTAAACCTACGGGCACTATCCTGTATGAAGAACGAACATTCGTTGAAGCAAGAGAGATAATAGGACAATAAACTCGACCAGAAACGCCCGGGTTTCCGCCGATCACGCTAAAATAATAGATGCTGGATCTCTCGCAAACAGAAACGCCGAGGCTTCTGCCAATCGCGATCGATCTAGGATGCGTATGTCATAGAGGCGCCGAAGTCTCTACAACCATACGAATCCTAATAATAGATGCTGGATCTTTTGCAAACAGAAACGCCGAGGCTTTTGCCAATCACGATCGATCTAGGATACGTATGACATAGAGGCGCCGAAGTCTCTACAACCATACGAACCCTAATAATAGATGCTGGATCTCTCGCAAACAGAAACGCCGAGGATTCTGCCAATCACGATCGATCTAGGATACGTATGACATAGAGGCGCCGAAGTCTCTACAACCATACGAACCCTAAGCAAATATTAGGAAATGCTAAAATAATAGATGCTGGATATCTCACAAACAGAAACGCCGAGGCTTCTGCCAATCACGATCGATCTAGGATGTGTATGTCATAGAGGCGCCGAAGTCTCTACAACCATACGAATCCTAATAATAGATGCTGGATCTTTCGCAAACAGAAACGCCGAGGCTTCTGCCAATCACGATCGATCTAGGATACGTATGACATAGAGGCGCCGAAGTCTCTACAACCATACGAACCCTAAGCAAATAATAGATGCTGGATCTCTCGCAAACAGAAACGCCGAGGCTTCTGCCAATCGCGGTCGATCTAGGATGCGTATGTCATAGAGGCGCCGAAGTCTCTACAACCATACGAATCCTAAGCAAATATTAGGAAATGCTAAAATAATAGATGCTGGATCTCTCGCAAACAGAAACGCCGAGGCTTCTGCCAATCGCGATCGATCTAGGATGCGTATGTCATAGAGGCGCCGAAGTCTCTACAACCATACGAATCCTAAGAAAATATTAGGAAATGCTAAAATAATAGATGCTGGATCTCTCGCAAACAGAAATGCCGAGGCTTCTGCCAATCGCAATCGATCTAGGATGCGTATGTCATAGAGGCACCGAAGTCTCTACAACCATACGAATCTTAAGCAAATATTAGGAAGTGCTAAAATAATAGATGCTGGATCTCTCGCAAACAGAAACGCCGAGGCTTCTGCCAATCACGATCGATCTAGGATACGTATGTCATAGAGGCGCCGAAGTCTCTGCAACCATACGAATCCTAATAATAGATGCTGGATCTTTCGCAAACAGAAACGCTGAGGCTTCTGCCAATCACGATCGATCTAGGATACGTATGACATAGAGGCGCCGAAGTCTCTACAACCATACGAACCCTAAGCAAATAATAGATGCTGGATCTCTCGCAAACAGAAACGCCGAGGCTTCTGCCAATCGCGATCGATCTAGGATGCGTATGTCATAGAGGCGCCGAAGTCTCTACAACCATACGAATCCTAAGCAAATATTAGGAAATGCTAAAATAATAGATGCTGGATCTCTCGCAAACAGAAACGCCGAGGCTTCTGCCAATCGCGATCGATCTAGGATGCGTATGTCATAGAGGCGCCGAAGTCTCTACAACCATACGAATCCTAAGAAAATATTAGGAAATGCTAAAATAATAGATGCTGGATCTCTTGCAAACAGAAATGCCGAGGCTTCTGCCAATCGCAATCGATCTAGGATGCGTATGTCATAGAGGCGCCGAAGTCTCTACAACCATACGAATCTTAAGCAAATATTAGGAAGTGCTAAAATAATAGATGCTGGATCTCTCGCAAACAGAAACGCCGAGGCTTCTGCCAATCGCGATCGATCTAGGATGCGTATGTCATAGAGGCGCCGAAGTCTCTGCAACCATAAGAATCCTAAGCAAATATTAGGAAATGCTAAAATAATAGGTGCTGGATCTCTCGCAAACAGAAACGCCGAGGCTTCTGCCAATCACGATCGATCTAGGATGCGTATGTCATAGAGGCGCCGAAGTCTCTACAACCATACGAATCCTAAGCAAATATTAGGAAATGCTAAAATAATAGATGCTGGATCTCTCGCAAACAGAAACGCCGAGGCTTCTGCCAATCGCGATCGATTTAGGATGCGTATGTCATAGAGGCGCCGAAGTCTCTACAACCATACGAATCCTAAGCAAATATTTGGTGAAGAATGGAAATTTTAAGAGGCTTCCCGTACCAAAAAATAACGAACATCAGTCAAAATAGCGTTAAGGGCACCTACAATGGATGAAACAGGTCAGGGGTAAAAATGGGATTTTACATGCGGAGGCAAAGATGATGGATCGTTATTAAGTCGCAAACGGGATGAACTCTCAAGGAGTAATGAAGGTGATAGACTCTCAGGGAATCGCAGAAGTGATGGACTCTTGGGGAGTCGCAAAGGTGATGGACTCTCGGGGAGTCGCCAAGGTAAAGGACTCTTTGGTGAGCAAAGGACGACCACAGAAAGCGTAATGTTTGGGATCCGCTTACCCTAAATTAGGAGGAATACATAATATGAGGCTACGAACCATTAAGATGAAGGTATTAGGTAAGGGACATTTTGCTTGGTTGCTTAGGGTAGGACCTAAGGCTTTTAAGGAAAGGGGATGGGTAGCCTCTTAGCCTTGAGATAAGGATGCAAAAGATGTTATGGTTGTTTAGACTTGAGATTGTGTCTTGGATACAATGTGGGTTTCCTAGGCTTACGGGCTAGGGTTTGGAGAGAATATGGAAAGGCTATTGTATCCTAGGCATAAGACTAGCGGGGGATTGAGATTATAAATTTCCTAGGTTTCGAGACTAGGGTTTCGGGAATTTGGAAAGGATGTTGCACACAGGGCTTTGGAAATTCCCTAGAACTTGGGCTAGGGTTAAAGAGGATGGTGCTTCCTAGGCTTGAGACTAGGGTTTGGAGAGAATGCAGATTCCTAGGTTTGGGGCTAGGGTTTGGAGAGGTTGAGGTTTGAGAACTTCCTAGATGTTAGGGTTTTGAACAAGGGTTTGGAAACTGGTGTTTAAGGACCATGACTCTCCTAGGTTTGGGACTAGGGTTTAGAAACATCCTAGGCTTCGAGTCTAGGGCTTGGAGTTGTGGTAGGTTCAGAGGTTACAAAGGCGTTGGCTTTAGACCTAAGGCTGGGAGTTGAAAGGGTTGTGACTTCCTAGGCTTGAGACTATGGACCGTTGGGAAGAGGGATTGCTTTTGTGGAAGGTCCACTAAGCTTGATGTTAGGGTTCACCATTTTCTGGGATTGGTGACTATGGCTTGGAAATGTTCATGGTAACCTAGGCTTTAGGCTAGGTTTTAAGGCTAAGGACTGTAAACTTCCTACGTTTTGAGACTAAGGTGAAGGAGTTTCCTAGGTCTAGGACTGGGGTTTGAAGGGAATGTTGAATCCTAGTGTAGATACCCCGGGGGAACCACGGCTTGGCTAGAGCGGTGAATTATCCTAGGATGTCTAACTTGTTTTAGAGTCGCCACCTATGTTTTGAGGAACATAAGAAAAACCTATTAATTGTAGCCTAAGTTTGATTACGAAAACAGAGATTCTTTGTTTTGAGGTTCGGGGGTTAGATTACGAGATGGGAAGTATCGAAACACCCATCTCGCCCAACTAAAGTTGGTCTTGCTTGATCAAAATCTACATGAATAATAACGTTCTTCTTCTTCTTCTTCTTTAAGTCATGAAAAGGGGGTTTAAAATAGAGTTTGGAATGTAGGAGATAACTCATTAACCAACCTCAATGAGATGAGGTGATCATTAGAGTAATGTCCTAAATGATTTGGGTGATTGCACATTCGATTAGAGTAAAAGAGAGAGAGAGGAGATGAAGTAGAAAAGAAAGGAAAAGATAGACTTTTACCTACAATTTGAAGAACTTCAAATATTGCTTGAAGAAATCCTTGGAGAACCTTTAGAAAGTGATTTTGGTATAGTTTTTGTAAGTTCAATCTTCGGTCCCTGAAAATGGAGGTAAAGGGAGGTCTTTATAGGTGAAAGAGGGGTGTTTTTGGTGCCAAAACTCAGTCACCAAGAAATCCTTCCCGGGCAAAATCCTGTAAATTGAGCAAGGGAGGGAATCCTGGCCAGAAATCTGTAACTGACGCCCAGAGGCGCGCGCTTCTTACTTTGGTGGCGGGAGGCGCGAGCGCCTGGCTCCTAGTGTCGGAGGCGCGCGACTCAGAGAAGGCAATTTTGACAGAATGGACTAGAAAGTCAGCCCTGTCATTCAGTTTAGTCCCTGGACTTAACGAAGTCAGTCAGAAACTTAACGGAAGTAACAGAAACTAATGAGAAACACTTAAAATGGGGAGAAACACAAAATCAAATGTGCAAACGGGATGAGCAGTCTAAGGCGGGGTGTCTACAGAGCCCCTCGGCGACGTGGACTGCAAAGCAAAACGCGTCGACGAAAGTTAAAAACACCCGTCGAGGACATCACCAAGAAAAAGCAAAGACTCGATGAAAGCAGGAATTTGAAATTGCGAGAGATAGTGGTGCGCTCCCTGTGTGAGCGGCTTTTGTTGATAGAGGGGGTGGCATGATCCGTTAGGTGAACCTGCCGGCTGAATGTTTTGAATGAGGCCGTTAGTGAACCGTTTGATGAATCCGTTAGTGAATCCCTTGAATGAGTCCGTTGGTGAACCCTTGTTGACGAATCCGTTAGTGAATCCGTTTGATATCCGTTAGTGAATCCCTTGAATGAGTCCGTTGGTGAACCCTTGTTGACGAATCCGTTAGTGAATCCGTTTGATGAATCCGTTAGTGAATCCCTTGGATGAGTCCGTTGGTGAACCCTTGTTGACGAATCCGTTAGTGAATCCGTTTGATGAATCCGTTAGTGAATCCCTTGGATGAGTCCGTTGGTGAACCCTTATTGACGAATCCGTTAGTGAATCCATTTGATGAATCCGTTAGTGAATCCCTTGGATGAGTCCGTTGGTGAACCCTTGTTGACGAATCCGTTAGTGAATCCGTTTGATGAATCCGTTAGTGAATCCCTTGGATGAGTCCGTTGGTGAACCCTTGTTGACGAATCCGTTAGTGAATCCGTTTGATGAATCCGTTAGTGAATCCCTTGGATGAGTCCGTTGGTGAACCCTTGTTGACGAATCCGTTAGTGAATCCGTTGATGAGGTCGTTAGTGAACCTTTGAGGACGAATCCGTTAGTGAAATCCGTTGATGAAATATTGCTTTGAAGTTTCGTGCCACTTGGAGTCACACTTGACTTTTTGAATTATGGGGTGCGGGCACAGTTGACCGCGACCAGAAAAATATTCCTGCTGGGGATGAAATGTTGAGATTGACTCTTGAGGGGGGTGTGGCACCCATGACAGGACTTAGGGAGTTCAGAATCCGTGGGAGGACGGCCTACTTTTGAGTGGGAGTTTTTATCCTACTTTCAATTTTTTGACATGCCTTAAGGGCGGACCAGAAGAATGTGTGCCCAACTGGGTGTCCGAGGACAGGGGCTGTGCCTTGATTTAAGCTGGAGATCTCTGACAAGGCCTTTTCTTGAAGTGATTTAGACTTGGGAGGCGCGTGCTTTCCTATGTAGGCTTGGGACACGCGCGCATTTCATACTGCTGGCGGGTGGCGTGCGCGTCTGGGAGGCGGAATTCCGGGCTTAACATTTGCTGACCAAAAGAGCCCCCAACAGCTATAATATCATCTTCTGTTCGACCACTTGATTCTCACAGCTTCTTTCTGCCATTCTTAAACATCATATTATTGCTTAACTTTGCTTGTGATCGACATTTTCCATGGCTTCCAATTCTTTTGCCCTTGATGCCAAGGTTGTTAGTGAGTATGAAAAGGACTTGGGCACTTTTGTGTATTCTTTCAAGACCCATCCCAAGAAAGCTTTCATCAAAGACTTCGGGTTCCGGATTCTTTTCACTTTGCGGACGTTGAAGCCGGATTGGAATTTGTTGAGAGCTGCCGCGGCTTTCTGGGATTGTGACAGCCATACCTTCAACTTTTCGGCTAATGAAATGGTGCCGACTGATGATGATTTCGGGGCCATCCTCGGCATGCCTTTGGCCGGTCGGATTGCTGTCCCTAAATATCACCGTGGTGCCATTGACTCTTGGGTTGAGTTACTGAATCTCCCTGTTGAGGACGTGAGGAAGATGTTGCACGGTATTGTGGTCGACATAACTGAGTTGCCGATGTTCTTCAGTTTACACTCGGAGGATCCGGTGGTTCAATCTTTCAAGAGGAATGCCATGGCCGCTTGTCTCTTTAGTGAAGTACTGTTTGTTGCACCCTTCGGGACTGCGGATGCGCATTTGGTTGAGATTATTTTGCAAGCCAAGGAGCAACAATTTAGTATAATCCCTCTTATCGTAGGGGAGACGTTGCACGGCCTTGATGAGTTACATAGGATGGGCAAGATGTGTCGGGGAAGCCCTTTGCTCTTGACCATATGGCTCCGGGAACACTTCAAGATTTATTCCCCGGATGGTGATTTGTCTCCCTTTGCTGTTCATAGGAGGAAGCTGTTGACCCGGGATTTATCTGAAGATGGTTGGAAGAAATTCTTTGCCTCTCGGGTGACCGTTGATATTGAGTGGTGTCCTTCTTCTTGGGGTCTTCGTCCTTTTGTGGAGTGGCCTCTTGGTTTTCAGCACGTGGTTGTACCCGGTTTGAGAGATTCTTCATTTTACCAGCCAGAGCGGGTTCTGCGGCAATTCGGTCGCCAACAGACAATTCCTTTCCCGAGGGACGGAATGCTTCGTCCAGTTGCTTACATGGGTCCTGACTTCTCGAGTGAGCTTCAGTCGGCTTGGGGAGATGACCGCAACCGTTGGGCTTTTGCTCCTCTGCATCGAGGGAGTGTCTTCCTTCCCGAGAGCTACTTGGATTATTTATTTGGCACCCTTTACCGTGGCATCACTTGGGTTGACGTGCTTCGTGCCGAGTTGTTGGGAAAGGGTTTTGAGCCTAGCAGCACTTTGAGATATAGGGAGGCTGCTGCTGATTCGAGTAACATTCTCGCTGACCCTTTCGGTACTCCTTTGGATGACTTTTATGCTAGGAGACGTGTTGCAACACAGAAGGTTTCGGTGCGTATTAGTGCTCCCTTGTTACCCAAGAAGAAAAGGATTGAGAGACGATCGGGTGGTCCTTTGGAAGCTAAGAGAAAATTGGATTTTTCTTAGTACCCTAAGAGATTGAAATTAGACCACTTTGTTTTAGGATTTAATATTTTGATGTATTTTGTTGCTCAATAAATCCGTTGTAATGGCTCGAATAATTCATTGAATGAATAAGAATTGCATTTTGTTATTTGAAGTGAATTGGGTATTTTTGATATGTTTTAGACCGCACCCGAAGGTTGCCTACGTTCCTCCAGTTGGGAGGCTCAGGTCTTCGTAGTTCAAACAAACAAAGACCATTTTTTTTTTATTTTTTTTTGTGTGCACCCTGTTTTTTGCCTAGACCGCCCTTTCGGGTTTTCAATCTAGCGGGCTTCTTTTTTGCACGTGCTCTAATTTTTGCCTAGGCCGCCCTTGCTGGTTTTCAACCTAGCGAGCGATTTTTTTTTTTTATGGTCTTTGTTTATTAAGCGTAGAACCTCTTGAGCTTGTCGAGGTTGACCTCCTTTGGCAGCTGGTCACCATCTAAATCCACGAGCCGGACTGCACCACCGCTTAGTATCTTTTTGACCACGTACGGACCGATCCATCGGGGTCCCCATTTCCCCAGGGGATTCATGGCATTAGGAGGATGTTGTCTTAAGACCAAATCTCCCACATTGATGTTTCGAGGCTTCACCTTTTTGTTGAAAGCTCTTGCCATCCTTTGCTGATACGCCCTTGTGCGTTCGAGTGCTCTTAACCTTTTCTCGTCGATCAAGGCTAGTTGTTCATATCGACTTTGCATCCAGTCGACCTCGTTGACTTGATTCTCGAGGAGGACCCGTAGAGATGGGACTTCAAGTTCGATAGGGAGTACGGCTTCAGAACCATAGACTAATGCATAGGGAGTTTCTCCTGTTGCAGACCGTATTGATGTGCGGTAGCCCCACAATGCTAGAGGTAGCTTCTCGGGCCAATCCCTTCCTGTTGAGGCCATTTTCTTGACGATGGTCTCGATGGTTTTATTTGCTGCTTCGACTGCGCCATTTGCTTGGGGACGGTAAGGAGATGACTTGTGCTTGGTGATCTTGTATTCTACCAAAAGTGCACCCATTTCTTTCTCAAAGTGAGAGCCGTTGTCGGAAATGATTTCATGAGGCACGCCGTATCGGCACATGATGTTAATTTTTACAAATTCGGCCACTTTCTTTGCGTTGAGGGTCTGATAGGCATGTGCTTCGACCCACTTTGTGAAGTAGTCGACTGCCACTAGGACGAATGACTGCCCATTGCTCCCGGTAGGATGAACTTTACCGATGATGTCTATCCCCCAACAAGAGAAAGGCCAAGGTGTGACCATGTTGTAAAGTTGCGAGGGTGGAGCATGTTGTAGATTAGCGTGGAATTGGCACTTAGCACACCTTTTGACTTTCTCGATACAGTCTCGTTCCATAGTGCTCCAATAGTAACCAATGCGGAGTATCTTCTTGACTAGCATAAACCCATTCATGTGGGGTCCACACTCTCCTTCGTGCACTTCACACATTATTTCTTGAGCTTCGGCCTCATTGGCGCATAAGAGATTGATCCCGTCGTGGTGCCTTTTAAAGACTCGGTCCCCAATCAGTACGTACCGAGAGGCTAACCTTTGCAGAGCTGCTTGAGACTTCTTATTGATATTCTCGGGATAAGTGCCATCTTTGAGGAAATTCATGATATCCGAATACCACGGAGAGTTTGTTTGAACCTCGTTGATCTCGATACTCATGCAATATGCCGGACTGTTCCTTCGGGCAATTTTGAAAGGCTTCACCATTTTCCCTTTGGGCATTTCGACTAATGAAGCTATGGTGGCCAGTGCATCGGCGAAGCGATTTTTATCCCTTGGCAGGTAGTTGAAAGTGATCTCTTGGAATTGTTCAACCAGTTCTTCAAGGTGCTGACCATACTGTTGGAGAGTCGGGTCTTGGGTTCGCCATTTACCCGATTGCTGATTGATAAGGAGCAAAGAGTCGCTGAATACTTCTAGTTCTGTGATGTTTCTGTCGAGAGCTGCTTCGAGCCCTGCTATACATGCTTCGTACTCGGAAATGTTGTTGGTAGTTTCGAATTCCAGGCGGATGGCAATGGGAGTGTAGATGTCTTTTGGATCGACAAGCAATACTCCTATACCAAAACCATGTTTATTGGCGGCGCCATCGAAAAAAAGTTGCCACTTAATTTCCTCGGTTGCAGTACAAATTAAATGCTCGTCGGGGAACTGTACATCTTCCCCCTTCACATTCGTCACACGGGAATTCGGCAAGCTGGTCACTAAACACTTTCCCCCTAACGGATTTTAGTGTGACGTAAGTGATATCATAGCCGGCGAGCATGAAGTACCATTTGGCTATTCTTGTTGACATGAAAGGCTTCTCGAAGATGTAGCGGAGCGGGTCCACCTTTGCTACTAGCTTGATCAGAAAAGCTTCCATATAGTGTTTGAGCTTTTGAGTGACCCAGACCAATGCTGCACATGACTTCTCTAAGACAGAGTAGTTCTTTTCGCCCCCTTGGAATCGGCGACTGACAAAATAAATGGCGTTCTCCTTTGTGGACTCTCGTTGCTCTTGTGCTAACATAGCCCCTAGGGCTTCATCATTGACAGTGAGATAGAGCAACAGAGGTTTCTCCTTGTGCGGCGGAACTAGAACAGGAGGGCACGTCAAGTAATGCTTCACTTGATCGAAGGATTCTTGGCACGCGTCGGTCCATTCTAGAGCCACATTCTTCTTGAGTAGCTTGAAGATTGGCTCGCACATGGAAGTGAGTTGGTGCACAAACCGACTGATGTATTGTAGTCTGCCCATGAAACCTTTAATCTCTTTCTGTGTCTTTGGAGGAGGCATGTCAATGATTGCCTTGATTTTGGAGGGGTCTCCTTCAATTCCCCTTTCAGTGACCATATAACCAAGAACTTTGCCTCGGATAACCCCGAACGTGCACTTTGCAGGGTTGAGCCTCATCTTGTGTTGACGAAGCCTTTCGAAGAACTTGCGGAGATCGATTAAATGTTGACCATCGGTCCCTTTGGAGTGAATGATCATGTCGTCCACATAGACCTCGATTTCTTTGTGGATCATATCGTGGAACAAGTTTGTCACGGCCCTTTGGTAGGAAGCCCCAGCATTTCTTAACCCAAATGGCATGACTGTGTAGCAAAAGGTACCCCACGGTGTTGTGAAGGCTGTCTTATGTTGATCTTCCTCGGCCATGAGAATCTGATTGTACCCAGCGAACCCATCCACGAATGAGCGAACCTCGTAGGCAGCAGTGGAGTCGACTAGCATGTCGATATTAGGGAGTGGAAAATCATCCTTTGGGGAAGCTTTGTTTAAATCCCGAAAGTCTACATAAACTCGAACCTTGCCGTTTGCCTTCCTGACTGTCACAATGTTGGCTAACCATATCAGATACTCGATAACCTTGATGAAACCCACACTGAGGAGCTTCTCAATCTCTTCTTTGACCTGCAGAGACCATTCTGGCTTGATCTTTCTGAGCTTCTGCTTTACTGGCCTGGCATCTTCTCTGATCGGAATCCTGTGCTCCGCTACCTTTCTGTCCAAACCCGGCATGTCTTTGTATGACCATGCGAACACATCCACGAACTCCCGTAGTAGTGCAGTCAATCTGTCTTTATCGTCCCCCTTGAAGAAGCTTCCAATCTTAGTTTCTTTTGGCTCTTCTTCGGTACCCAGATTAACAACATTCAATTCTTCGTCAGCCTTTGGACCATTCTCACCACGACTACGGACTTTTTGAGCAAGTTCATTTAAGTATGTTGTGTTTTCGTGGTCTATTTCATCATAATTTGAATCGTTATTAACTTGTTCGTTAAGTTCATTATTAGTTAATTCATCATTTATGATGTTTGCAATCTCAGGGTACTCAGAAATATCAAATTTTTCATTAGCAAAGAAAAGAAACAAACGCTCGGCTATGGCCTCTAAATCCTCTTGGGTGAGGGTATTAAAGACACTCTCGGACTCGAAAGTAAGTGTGAGCCGCTCTTCCTTCGTTGCTGTGCGGGGTATGCAACCCATTTCTCGGACTAATAATTATTCGGATACCACGGGCCCTTTCGTTGAATACCAATTGTTGATCGGCTCGGAGCTTGGCGGGATCTCACTGATAGTCTCGTTCATGATGATGGTGTCATGGATGACGTTGACTTGGCATTCATTCATCGTGGCAAGCTCTTCGAACATGGAGGCTAAATCTGTCAGTTCTTCCCCCACGGTAATTTCTGTCTCGGATTCTATAGTCACCTTCCTTCCCCACCATTCACGGGGCGACATGGGAGTTGGTTCCCTTTCGGATTTCTGGATCTCACAATCGGAGAATATTTCGAGGCTGGGCTTTTTGACACCCTTATTGTTAACCCATGGCTCGGGAAAGATCATGTATGGAACGTCTTCCCCTTGGCGGACAAAATAACCATTCAACGTCTTGCGGTAAGGCCTCAGATTAGGGACCTCATAACGACGGCCTTCTTTACGAGCTCGGGCCTTTTCGCACTTGATCGCTTGCTCTTGTTTCAAGTCTTCTTTGGAAGGCTCGTACCCCAAACCGAATGTGTTCTTTACAAATGGGACTTGCACAGGATGTAGGATTCCTTGTTGATATTTCCCTAGGCCTAAACCAGGGAAGTAGTCCATATTCCTCATCATGCGGAGGACTTTGTGATTGCTGGGGGTCCATGATCCGTTTCCCCCTTCTTTGTCAATGGCGTTGATTGAGACGCCGGAGAGAGTGGAGTCTGGTAAACCATGCTGAACTTGGTGGACGGGCTCACCTTTTCTGTGGATAGTGACGTTTTCAGCCATGACGGTCACTATTTCATCACCATTTCGGATCTTGACACATTGGTGGAGAGTTGATGGTACGGCATTAGCACTGTGAATCCATGGTCGTCCCAAAAGTAAGTTGAACGAGGCCGGGATATCAAGCACTTGGAATGGAACGGACATAACCATGCTTCCAAACTCGATGTCTATTTCAATCATACCCATGACTGTACGGGCGGTGCTGTCATAACCTCGGATTACTTGAGTAGAAGGCTCCAAATCGAAATCCTTAAGCCCCAGTATGCCCATGATTCTGCCAGGCATGAGATTGAGTGCGGAACCACCGTCCACTAAGACTCTTGAGACGGGCCTCCCCCTTGCTCGTACCTTGAGGTAAATAGCTTCGTTGTGGCCGGAACCAAATGGTGGAAGGTCCATATCGGCAAAGGTGATGACATTGCCAAAATGAATGTGACCAATCATTGCCGTGAGGTCCTCGGGGGTAGTATCGGGAGAAACTGATGTATCATCGAGATTGCGGATGACAAGATGTCGGTGTTTCTTTGAGGATGCAATGAGGTCCCAAATAGAGATGTTGGCTTGAGTTTTCTTGAGTTGGACAAGTAGAGGGTCTTTGGGAGTGTCGCGAGCTTGCGGTCTTTGAGAAGAGGAGCTTGATGCGGAAGTGGAAGGGTTGCTTGCTATGACTCGACCGGATCGAGTTAGCATGTTGACGTTCCCATCTTGGTTCTTTTTCCTATTCTCTAGTACTTCCCTCATTACCTCATCGTAAGTCACTACATAACAAGAATTGTCAAGTTTATTCATAACATTGGGGCCCCCATTCACAATTGGGATTGGATGGGTGGTCCCCTCGAGTTCTCCTATCTCTATTACATTGACATGCTAGTCACTAGTCACTACAAATTCTTTCTTATCTATGAGATCTTGAATGACATTGCGGAGAACGAAGCAATCCTCGGTGGTGTGGCCACGATATTGGTGGTAGCCACAATATTTGTGGTGAGCATGATTGGGGTGGATCGTCTTGGGTTGGTACCCTTGCACGGGTGTGACTTGACCCTTTGCCTTGAGGATCTCGAACACTTCGGTTTGAGTCATGCCTTGGAGAGGCGTGTAGACACGGTCACTTCGGGACTTCTTCCCTTGAGGTGGATGAACCTTTTTGTAATTCCCCTTGTCAATAGTGACGGCGTTGACCGAGGCCTCTTTTGTGGAGTTGGAAGCGGCCTTGTAGCGGTAAGTAGGAGTGGCCTTCTTAATCTCCTTGAGCAAGTCATCCATGCGTACCCCCGCCTCATACATTTGGGAGAAGTCGGAGTAGCAAGCCCCACTTAGGTGGGTGCGGAGATCAATCTTGAGACACTTGAGAAAGATGTCAATTTGCTCTTTTGTGTTTGGCCTCTCGACAATTTCAGAGAGTTTATCATTCCATCTCCTTGTGAAGTCGATGAAGGACTCATTGTCTCGTTGAGTAGTGTTCTCTAGCTCTTTCCTTGTGGGCCGGTGAGTGGTGTTGCCTTGGTATTGGTTCTTGAAGGCAAGCATGGCGGAGTCCCAATCAAGACGGACAGTGAGCGGGAGAGTAGCATACCAATCTTTTGCCGCCCCCTCGAGAGTGAGAGGAAAGCATTGAGCCATCACCTTGGGGGAGACCTTCTTCGGAACCATTGCCCAAATATAAGTCTCAATGTGAGCCATGGGACACGAGTGCCCTTGAATTTGCTTATGTCGGGCATCTTGAACTTATCGGGAAGAGCGGCCATAGTACTCATGAGGATGGATGATTGATAAAGGCTTGTGTCGGAGCCTTTCCCCATGTTGAGCCCATTGAATTTTTGGTCGATGTAGGCCATGATAGAATCCACCATTTTGGGCTCATTGTTCTCGGAACTTGGTTCCCCCATTTTCTTGGTGCGGGTGTTGACATAAGGACTTTTGAACAAACCCTCGGTCCACTCGGATTCATCGTCATTGTTCTTGTTCTTCCCCTTGGCAAGGTTAGTGAGCTTTTATTTCATTAGTTCCATCTCGGCCTCATGGGCCTCCCTTTGGCTGTCGAGGTGGGATTGCCAAATGTCGTCTTTGCTTTGTGCCTCCTTGTTAAGGGTGGAGACTTGCTCTTGGAGGAGTTGGACCATAGTTGAGAGCTGTTCGAGAGACATGGTGTTGCTGCTGCCGGTCATGGTTGATGTTGGAGCTGTTGGAGTGATCTCTTCACGGATTAACCGATTTGCTGAATCCCGGGTAGACTCTGTAAGTACCAATTGAACCTATATTGCAGAAGAGGCTCTTGTCAGTCTTGAGTAACACTTGCGGTCCATGAAGAGGCTTAGAACACACAGTTGGGCACACGACTCGAACCACATAAGAAAAGACTCCTTTTTTTATTTATTTTTTATTTTTTATAAGTCGGAGGGAATGAATCCCTTTTGGGGTTTCTAAGAAAATAATGGAATCGTCACACTAGTATAT
Source organism: Campanula takesimana (assembly GCA_026119855.1). Classification (NCBI taxonomy): domain Eukaryota; kingdom Viridiplantae; phylum Streptophyta; class Magnoliopsida; order Asterales; family Campanulaceae; genus Campanula; species Campanula takesimana. Next base: position 82,145 of record JAOWBW010000622.1, read on the forward strand.
AGACCATCTCGCGGTCCCATATACTCATCGGATTCCATCGCGCTTGTGAATCCTACATGTATCGGGATTAAACTAAATTAATGTAGTAAAGCATACATGCGGGGACGGAATTTTATTTTCGTCCAAAATAACCACTTTTGGGGATGGATTTTTATTGCGTCCATTTCAACGAGTTGGCATGTATGATTTGAAGACATTAGTTTAGGGAAATCTCGGTACATGGAAACCGACTTGAGTCACGGAGTGTTAGACCCTAACTAGAATTGTGTGGTTTGTGCTCGGCTTGAATATGAGGCTCAAAGGTCACCCCCGGCATGTAGTCTTGAACTACGCCACGGGCTGAGGTTTACCGCTTCGAAAGAGCCAAGGTCTGGTGGAGCTTGAAACTTTCTAGGACGGGCCTCGACGGGTTTGGGGTTGGACTTGTGCGACTCGATAGTGAGCAGTTCATAGGAATATGTGCATGTAGTGTGAGGTCTAACAAGTGACAAATTTTTTTATTTTATTTTTTATTTTTTGAAAAGAAATAAAACAAACACATAAGCACATAAATTACAACTCCCGAATCACCCGTGTGACCGGTAAATAAAACACAAAATTAAAACAGTCTGAGGGTTCAATTCTGTTCTGATGCAGGCAACTGTGCCCACACCCCACTGTTCTGCTTAGTCACTGAAATCTGTCTCTGTTCTGGGAATCAACCCAGAAGCGTGCGCCTCTGAGTGCTGATGTGGGACGCGCGCGCATGGCGCAATGCTTATGGGAGGCGCGCGCTTCTGGTCACACCTGTCAGAATGTCAGACTTTGGACTCAGGGGATTGCCCTGGTCCTATGTTCAAATTGTAACCCCTGCAGAAGTGATTAGTGCAGAATAACAGAAGAAGAAGATGAAGAACATGAAGAAGTGGGCGATTCTGGTTCTTGATGCGGGATGCACGCGCCTTAGGATTAAACGGCCCGACGCGCGCGCCTCCCCCATCAGGAATCAGAATGCCCAGAAAAGATGTAGATTTCGATCAGAATGCAAGTTTAACCCTCAAATGAATCCCCAGCAGAGTCGCCACTGTAGATACCCCGGGGGAACCACGGCTTGGCTAGAGCGGTGAATTATCCTAGGATGTCTAACTTGTTTTAGAGTCGCCACCTATGTTTTGAGGAACATAAGAAAAACCTATTAATTGTAGCCTAAGTTTGATTACGAAAACAGAGATTCTTTGTTTTGAGGTTCGGGGGTTAGATTACGAGATGGGAAGTACCGAAACACCCATCTCGCCCAACTAAAGTTGGTCTTGCTTGATCAAAATCTACATGAATAATAACGTTCTTCTTCTTCTTCTTTAAGTCATGAAAAGGGGGTTTAAAATAGAGTTTGGAATGTAGGAGATAACTCCTTAACCAACCTCAATGAGATGAGGTGATCATTAGAGTAATGTCCCAAAATGATTTGGGTGATTGCACATTCGATTAGAGTAAAAGAGAGAGAGGAGATGAAGTAGAAAAGAAAGGAAAAGATAGACTTTTACCTACAATTTGAAGAACTTCAAATATTGCTTGAAGAAATCCTTGGAGAACCTTTAGAAAGTGATTTTGGTATAGTTTTTGTAAGTTCAATCTTCGGTCCCTGAAAATGGAGGTAAAGGGAGGTTTTTATAGGTGAAAGAGGGGTGTTTTTGGTGCCAAAACTCAGTCACCAAGAAATCCTTCCCGGGCAAAATCCTGTAAATTGAGCAAGGGAGGGAATCTTGGCCAGAAATCTATAACTGACGCCCAGAGGCGCGCGCTTCCTGCTTTGGTGGCGGGAGGCGCGCGCGCCTGGCTCCTAGTGTCGGAGGCGCGCGACTCAGAGAAGGCAATTTTGACAGAATGGACTAGAAAGTCAGCCCTGTCATTCAGTTTAGTCCCTGGACTTAACAAAGTCAGTCAAAAACTTAACGGAAGTGACAGAAACTAACGAGAAACACTTAAAATGGGGAGAAACACAAAATCAAATGTGCAATCGGGGTGAGCGGTCCAAGGCGGGGTGTCTACACCTAGGCTTGATGATAGAGTTTAAAGAGGATAATTTCTACCTAGGCTTGAGGCTAGGGCTTAGAAAGAGTGCGACTACCTAGGCTTGAGGCTAGGGTTTAGAGCGAATGCGACTACCTAGGCTCGAGGCTAGGGTTTAGAGCGAATGCGACTACCTAGGCTCGAGGCTAGGGTTTGGGGAGAACGCGACTTCCTAGGTTGAGGCTAGGGTTGATTAAGTTTTGGACAGGGCATTGTATCCTAGGTTTTGGGTTAGGGTTCAATAAGACGGGGGATTAAGATTGTAAATTTCCTAGGTTTCGAGACTAGGGTTTCGGGAATTTGGAAATGATGTTGCATGCGGGGCTTTGGAAATTCCCTAGAACTTGGGCTAGGGTTAAATGGGATGTTGTGGTTTCCTAGGCTTAAGGCTAGGGTTTAGAGAGGATATGTGACTACCTAGGATCAAGGCTACGGTTTAGGAAGGGTGTAAATACCTAGGCTCTAAGCTAGGGTTTGGAAGGGATGTAACTACCTAGGCTCGGGGCTAGGGTTTAGGAAGGATGTAATTACCTAGGCTTGAGGCTAGGGTTCAGAGAGAATGATATGACTACCTAGGCTTGAGGCTAGGGTTTAGAGTATGTGTTTACCTAGGTTTAAGGCTAGGGTTTGGAGACCGAAAGCATTTGAAGGTTTGTCTTGGTTTAGACCGAGCAAGTTTGAGGTCTAAGAGTGTTGCGGTTTGGGGCAAATGAGCTTGATACCTCGTGGCTGGATAGGCTCGATAGATTAGACCTAGGCTAAAGTTCTAGGGTTTAGCTAGGGTAAGACTCAGACATGTGTTAAGGAGACCGGGGCCTAATGAAATGGTAGGCGTGAGATCTAGGAGATCGAAGGCTAGGCAGGGTAGCGTTGGGACATAAGGATTTCAAGCGGGTAAGTCTTTTGTCCTAGAGAAACCGCGTTATGGATTAGGACCAAGAAGGCTTGAGGTCGGCCAAGGAGCAATGGATTGGGATTGGATGATCCTAGTACCTAATACGCATGTCGGGTTTGGGCTCTAAGGTGTGCTAGGTGTGAGCCATGTGCGAGAAATGGGTCTGGACATGTGACCATGTTGGCGCTTTAGGTAAAGGGATTGAGTGTCCAAGACTTTGCTCGAGTACAATAGGTGCCTAAGTTGGATTGGGTATGCTTAGGACCTAAGTTTGTCTTAGACGTCATTGCGCGTGACCAAGCTCGTTCAGTGATTGTGAAGGTAGGCTAGGGATGGGACCCCAAAGGTGTTAAGCGCACGAGTTCTGACCGGACGGGTCTATGGCATGGCGCGGTACGCAGGAGATCCTATACGCTTGAGCAGGTTCGAGGTTTAGGCTCGTTGGGGGAGCGATGTTTGAGATTCATGGAGTTTGAGGAGAGGATCGCGTAGGTTCGAGGTTTGGACTCGACTTGGATTAAGTAGGTTAGAGTCCTTAAGGGGTTGAAGGTCAGACTAGGAAGTCTTTTGAGGCTAATGGGTGACACTAGGTTGGTACTTGGTAGGTTTAAGAGTGGTAGGGTCATAGCTTGGACATGACGGGAGTCGGGAGACGTAGATGTGTCGCTTTTAGTCGGACCAAGTAGGCTTGGGAATTAAAGAGTCCAAAGGGTGAAGATGTAAGGTGAGAGACCTAAAAGGGTAGAAAGTCTTGTGACCTAAAGGTTTAGGGGTTGAGGCCTAAGGTATGGATCAGATATTCTAGAGACCTAAAAGGTAGGTGTTTGGTAGACTCGAATGGTCTTGGGATCTCAGGGATTGCTCCACAGGTTAGACTATGTAGACCTAAGAGGTTGGACCTAAGAGGATAAGAGAGACATGGTTTTAGACATGGTATGGATGAATATATATTGGTAGGTTTGGGATCTAAGAGATCAGGTAGACTCGAGACCGGTAGGTTCGGGACCTAATGGGTCATTCTAAGAATTTGGATTCGGTAGACTGGTTTAAGGCTTGAGGTTTTGGATAGAACCGGTTTGAGGCCTAAGGAATCATGCTACAAACTTGTGGAGGGTCGAGCTAAGGGGATATGGTGTAACCTAGGTAAGACTCACCGGGTAGGTTCGGGACCTAAGGAGTTATGGTGTAACCTAGGTGAGACTGACCGGGTAGACTCGGGACCTAAGGTGTTAAGGGGATATGGTGTAACCTAAGTAAGACTGACCGGGTAGGTTCGGGACCTAAGGAGTTATGGTGTAGTAAGACTGATCGGGTAGGCTCGGGACCTAAGGTGCCTAGGTAAGACTGACCGGGTAGGCTCGAGGTTTTGGATCAGGTAAGTTTGGGACCTAGAGAGTTGAGGGTTTAGGCCTAGGGATCTCCTAAAGTGTGGGAGATAGGGTAAAGGACCAAGTCAACTCAAGAATCACGGAGATGGGTCTTAGATGGATCGAGGATGTTTTTACAATTTTGTGGAGACCGAGAGTGCGGGTTTATAAACAAAGTGTCAGGGAAGAGAATACTTTTGAAAGTGTTATGATTTTATAAAGATGCCTTATAATTAGTTATGATTCTAACAAATTCAAAGTGTTCGTCATGTGCCGAGCTCGGCGATGAGGGATGTCCTTCCTTGTTGAAGCTCCGGTGTTCTCCGAGAAAGCGCATAGTCGACCCATTCTGTTGGGGAAGCCCCAGTTCGATAAGGGTGTAGAGCGGGGTATCCTACCTCCTTTAAGACGCACCCTTTTTTCTGCCTAGACCGCCCTTTCGGGTTTTCAATCTAGCGGGCAACTCTTTTGCGTCATCTTTTTTTTTTTTTTTTTTTTTTTTTTGAAAATCATTCAGTCGACTCAAAAAAGGAAAAATAATTGTTTAAACATGCGGGGGCATTTTGGTGATAGTGAGAGGGAGAGAGAGATAGTACTCGCATTTTGACTCTTTGGACAATTGAGTGTATATAAAAGGAAGGAAGCCCCTGCTTGACAGAAAGTAAGTGTTTAGCTCTTTCCTAGATTGTAGAACAGAAGACTTGTCGAGACATTTGAAAATTGTTTTATTCAAGATTCTCATTTGATTGCTCGAGAATGGACCTCGTTGATTAGTTAATGAGTTATGGTTAATTGTTAAACAAGTAGCCTCAAATTAATAAATGTTTTGATCAATTGTGAGTGAAGAAGTCAGGAGTAGAAATATGAGGCAAGAGAGAAGAGAAGGAAAATTGGCTACGAGGTGGGTTGTGTATATTTTGGACCGGACCCTAAGGTTGCCTACGTTCTCCTCAAGGTGAGGAGCTCAGGTCCGCGTAGTTCGGGGATATCCTGGCTGATGATGGAGTTGGGTTTGAGTATGAGGTTCATTTGTCGCGATAGGTTGCTCCGTTGTAGCTTGTTGCTTTGGATTGCTTCATTGCAGCTCATTGCGGTGGATTGCTCCATTGTAGTTGTCATGGCTGCTGCTACCGCGTTAATCTTCTTTGTAGGGAAAGAAAGAAAAATAGAACATTTGAAGTGAAAATAAAATGGGACTTTTACTTTTCTATGGTGATAGCCCCTTCTATTTTTCTTTATTTTTTTTTATTCTATCTCTTTGTGCACACCCTTTTTTTTTGCCTAGGCCGCCCTTTCGGGTTTTCAACCTAGCGGGCTTCTTTTTGTGCAATGCTCTAACTTTTGCCTAGGTCGCCCTTTTGGGTTTCAACCTAGCGAGCCACATATATATATATATATATATATATATATTTTTTATATTTGTACATGAAACATTGGGCAAGACAAGCCCCTAGTTTGCTTTCGCCTCTCTCGATTGCGAGGTAGCTTCCTTATAGTTCAAGCGGCCTTTTGCTGGCGGCGGGCATCCTAGCCCCTTGATTTTCACCGGTAGAGCTCCATTGGATTATCACGTGCACCAATTAATGGCATGAATGACTTCGTGCACTTTTCTTACATTTGCGATGGAATACGGACAGCCCCAGTGTAACGGCATGTAGTACTCATGAAGGAACAAACCCACCCTTTAAATTGTGACAGCATGGATGTCTATTTGATGATGAGCAACCGCAGTCCATTTCTTTGTCACGACCTTATAAAAAGGGGTCTAATGGTGGGATGAGAGGCGTATGAGGATAGTGCATGGGAGAAGGTGTATATAGAGAGTGTACATGAAGTGTGTACAAGGGGTGAGTGTATAGAGAGAGTGTATGGGGGTAGAATGTAGAGAGAAGAGAAAGTGATTCGTTCATCCCAATTGATCGAATCATTTGTTATTTTGAGATTAATCGTTTACTTAATTATGTGAATGGTTTGTGGGTCCATTTACCTTTTAATGAGTCGTCATTAATGAGTAAGATTAAGATTAATTCATCATATAAAGATATAGCAATCAAGCGAAAATGGTGAATAAGACAATTTTCATGAAATTGATATATGCAAGCTTATGTCTCAAGTCTAGAGAGAAAAGAAAAGAAATAAAGACCCTTTTATTGAAACTAAAAGATTTAAACTGACTAGTCCGGGGTGGACTTTTACTTAAAGAAACAAAAATCGTCCAAGGTGGACTTTTGACTAAGGACACTCTAGAACCTACAAAGACTGAATGACCCTTTTCTTTTCTTTTATTTAAAGGAGGTAGCCCCAATTTCCTCTTTTGCCCATGCCCATGTATTCCGTCGGCGGGTGATGGCTCCGCTGTCAATGAGGCTTTGAATCTTTCTCCTCAATTGGAGGCAATCTTCGGTGTCATGCCCAATGTACTGGTGGTATTGGCAGTGTTTGGAGGGATCCAAGCCTTGCTTCTCCCTACTTGGTTCATAGTTGAACAAATGAGACAACTTGCCGGCTTGATCTAGACTTTTGAAGAGTTTGGCTAACGGCATACCCAAGTCATTGTACTCGCATTCGTCCTTCCGAACTGTCTTTGAGGGTGGTTTAGGTACCGGTACCTGTCGTTGATGAGTAGTCTTAGGAGGCATCCCAACGGGGGAAATCTGTGATGGCCCATACATTTGAGGAGCGTACGGGTGTTAAAATTGAGCAAGAGGGAGAACTCGGCCGAGGTAATCATAAATGGAATAAATATCAGAGTGAAGGTGCTTCTCGGTGTCCTTTAGAGCCTTGCACATCTCTTTTTGAAAGCGGTCGACTTGCTTGAGGAGGACAGTCTCAAAGTAGGCTTCTTGTTCGTCGAGAGCGGTCCGGAAGAGGGTTGCTTGCTCGTTGAGGATGGTCTCGAAATGGAGCGCTTGCTCATTGAGATCATTATTGGTGTGGAGAGTTGTCTCGAGCCCTTGGGTAATAGCTTCATTTGCAACTTCGATGTTCCTTTCAACAGACATGATGCAGGATCTACAATAGTTGTGGGGGAATTATGTCTTTGAATTGAGCTTAGATTTATAATTAATGACAAGGCATCGTTATAAAATCACTTTTGGAAAAGAGTCGGTCTCCACACTTTGAAATGCATTTTTGACAAGAATTTGAAAGTTTGACCGGGCCGAAGTTGCCTACGTTCCCCTTACCATGAGGGAGAGGTCCCACACAATAAGAGGCTCAGGTCGCCGTAGTTCGAGTCAAGTTAGACTTTTAAAAAGAGGTGAGAGATGACCATAGGGGTCAAGAGGAGGGAGATGACTCGGTCCTTGGTCAAGCATGGGTGAGGAAGACCTATAGGAGTCGGGCAAGGTTTGACTTAAGGTTTGATCTAAATAAGCCGAGAGGTGGGTCAAGGAAGATCGCATCGATGATGGTGGGTTGACCTAGATGGGTAAAGGATAGGTCGACCTAATTGGGAAAGGGTTGGATTGACCTATATGTTGAATGGATCAAGATAGCGGGTTGTAGCGGGTTGCCTATGGAATGATCTTAGCGGGATAGACATGGTTTGACTTAGGCGGGTCAAAAGCGAGTAGGCTAACCTATTCGGGTTGGTTGACCAAGGGAGGTTGGAGATTGACCTAGATGGATCCAAGATAGGTAAATCGACCTAAGCGGGTCACGGGGTGACCTTGACGGGTCAAAGGTGAAGGGGTAGTTTTAACCTAAGACGGACAAGTTCACCTAAATGGGTCAAGGATGGTGTGTGGACCTAAACGGGTTGACCTAGGTTGGTCTGGACGACGGTGGGTCAAAGAATGACCTAGGTGGGTCAAGATGACGGTTTGACCTAAGCGGGTTAGGACCAAAGGTAATTGGGTTCACTTATGGAATCAAAGATTGACCTAAGAGGTCGAAAACGGATAAGGTTGACCTAGGAGTCCAGGTTTGACCTAAGAGGTCGAAGGTGATTGGGTTGACCTAGGAGGTCAAAGGTTGACCTAAGAGGTCAACGGGTGATAATGTTGACCGATGGGGTCAAAGGTTGACCTAAGAGGTCAAAGGTGATAAGGTTGACCTAGGAGGATGAGGTTGACCTAGGGGGTCAAAGGTTGACCTAAGAGGTCAAAGATGATTAAGTTGACCTAGGGGGTCAAAGGTTGACCTAAGAGGTCGAAGGCGGATGAGGTTAACCTAGGGGGTCAAGGGTAGACCTAAGAGGTCAAAGATGATAAAGTTTACCTAGGGGGTTAAATGTGATAAGGTTGTCCTAGGAGGTCAAAGGTTGACCTAAGAGGTCGAAGGCGGATAAAGTTGACCTAGGCGGTCAAGGGTTGACCTAAGAGGTCGAGGGGTGACCTAAGAGGTCGAGGGTGATAAGGTTGATCTAGGAGGTCAAGGGTAGACCTAAGAGGTCAAAGGCGGATAAAGTTGACCTAGGCGGTCCAGGGTAGACCTAAGAGGTCAAAGGCGGATGAGGTTGACCTAGGCAGTCAAGGGTTGACCTAAGAGGTCAAAGGTGGATGAGGTTGACCTAGGCGGTCAAGGGTTAACCTAAGAGGTCAAAGGTGGATGAGGTTGACCTATGGGGTCAAAGGTTGACCTAAGAGGTCGAGGGGTGACCTAAGAGGTCGAAGGTGATAGGGTTGACCTAGGAGGTCAAGGGTAGACCTAAGAGGTCAAACGCGGATAAAGTTGACCTAGGCGGTCAAGGGTAGACCTAAGAGGTCAAAGGCGGATGAGGTTGACCTATGGGGTCAAAGGTTGACCTAAGAGGTCAAAGGGTGATAATGTTGTCCTAAGAGGCCAAAGGATGGTGGGATTTTGACCAGAGCGGGTCGAGATGAAGGGTAGACCCAAATGGATCGCAATGATGGGTAGGTAACCTAGATAGGCTTAGATGAGGAATTTTGATAGATGGCCCAAGGGGTGAGCGATGGACCTTAGAGGTCGCCTAGTGTAGATACCCCGGGGAACCACGGCTTGGCTAGAGCGGTGAATTATCCTAGGATGTCTAACTTGTTTTTAGAGTCGCCACCTATGTTTTGAGGAACATAAGAAAAACCTATAGATTGTAGCCTAAGTTTGATTACGAAAACAGAGATTCTTTGTTTTGAGGTTCGGGGGTTAGATTACGAGATGGGAAGTACCGAAACACCCATCTCGCCCAACTAAAGTTGGTCTTGCTTGATCAAAATCTACATGAATGAAAATGTTCTTCTTCTTCTTCTTTAAGTCACGAAAAAGGGGGATTTAAAATAGGATTTGGAATGTAGGAGATAACTCCTTAACCAACCTCAATGAGATGAGGTGATCATTAGAGTCATGTCCCAAAATGATTTGGGTGATTGCACATTTGATTAAAGTAAAAAGAGAGAGAGGAGATTAAGTAGAAAAGAAAGGAAAAGATGGACTTTTACCTACAATTTGAAGAACTTCAAATGTTGCTTAATGAGATCCTTGGAGAACCTTTAGAAAGTGATTTTTTGTCTAGTTTTCGATTCGGTTTTTCCGATGATTTTTCGATCCTTGAAAATGGAGGTGAAGAGAGGTTTTTATAGGTGAAAGAGGGGTGTTTTTGGTGCCAAAACTCAGTCACCAAGAAATCCTTCCCGGGCAAAATCCTGTAAATTGAGCAAGGGAGGGAATCCTGGCCAGAAATCTGTAACTGATGCCCAGAGGCGCGCGCTTCCTGCTTTGGGGCCGGGAGGCGCGCGCGCCTGGCTCCTCCTGTCGGAGGCGCGCGACTCAGAGAAGGCAATTTTGACAGAATGGACTAGAAGGTCAGCCCTGTCATTCAGTTTAGTCCCTGGACTTAACGAAGTCAGTCAGGAGTTTAACGGAAATGACAAAAACTAACGAGAAACACTTAAAATGGGGAGAAACACAAAATCAAATGTGCAATCGGGGTGAGCGGTCCAAGGCGGGGTGTCTACAGAGCCCCTCGGCGACGTGGACTGCAAAGCAAAACGCGTCGACGAAAGTTAAAAACACCCGCCGAGGACATCACCAAGAAAAAGCAAAGACTCGATGAAAGCATGAATTTGAAATTGCGAGAGATAGTGGTGCGCTCCCTGTGTGAGCGGCTTTTGTTGATAGAAGGGGTGGCATGATCCGTTAGGTGAACTTGCCGGCTGAATGTTTTGAATGAGGCCGTTAGTGAACCCTTGTTGACGAATCCGTTAGTGAATCCCTTGTATGGGTCCGTTGGTGAACCCTTGTTGACGAATCCGTTAGTGAATCCGTTTGATGAATCCGTTAGTGAATCCCTTGGATGAGTCCGTTGGTGAACCCTTGTTGACGAATCCGTTGGTGAATCCGTTTGATGAATCCGTTAGTGAACCCCTTGGATGAGTCCGTTGGTGAACCCTTGTTGGCGAATCCGTTGGTGAATCCGTTTGATGAATCCGTTAGTGAATCCTTTGGATGAGTCCGTTGGTGAACCCTTGTTGACGAATCCGTTGGTGAATCCGTTTGATGAATCCGTTAGTGAATCCCTTGGATGAGTCCGTTGGTGAACCCTTGTTGACGAATCTGTTAGTGAATCCGTTTGATGAATCCGTTAGTGAATCCCTTGGATGAGTCCGTTGGTGAACCCTTGTTGACGAATCTGTTGGTGAATCCGTTTGATGAATCCGTTAGTGAATCCCTTGGATGAGTCCGTTAGTGAACCCTTGTTGACGAATCCGTTAGTGAATCCGTTTGATGAATCCGTTAGTGAATCCCTTGGGTGAGTCCGTTGGTGAACCCTTGTTGACGAATCCGTTGGTGAATCCGTTTGATGAATCCGTTAGTGAATCCCTTGGATGAGTCCGTTGGTGAACCCTTGTTGACGAATCCGTTGGTGAATACGTTTGATGAATCCGTTAGTGAATCCTTTGGATGAGTCCGTTGGTGAACCCTTGTTGACGAATCCGTTGGTGAATCCGTTTGATGAATCCATTAGTGAATCCCTTGGATGAGTCCGTTGGTGAACCCTTGTTGACGAATCCGTTAGTGAATCCGTTTGATGAATCCGTTAGTGAATCCCTTGGATGAGTCCGTTGGTGAACCCTTGTTGAAGAATCCGTTGGTGAATCCGTTTGATGAATCCGTTAGTGAATCCCTTGGATGAGTCCGTTAGTGAACCCTTGTTGACGAATCTGTTAGTGAATCCGTTTGATGAATCCGTTAGTGAATCCCTTGGGTGAGTCCGTTAGTGAACCCTTGTTGACGAATCCGTTAGTGAATCCGTTTGATGAATCCGTTAGTGAATCCCTTGGATGAGTCCGTTGGTGAACCCTTGTATGAGTCCGTTGGTGAACCCTTGTTGACGAATCCGTTGGTGAATACGTTTGATGAATCCGTTAGTGAATCCCTTGGATGAGCCCGTTGGTGAACCCATGTTGACGAATCCGTTAGTGAATCCGTTTGATGAAATATTGCTTTGAAGTCTCGTGCCATTTGGAGTCACACTTGACTTTTTTGAATTGTGGGTGCCACAGTTGACCGTGACCAGAAAAAAGTTCCTGCCGGGGATGAAATGTTGAGATTGACTCTTGAGGGGGGTGTTGCACCCGTGACAGAACTTAGGGAGTTCGGAATCCGTGGGGAAACCTTGATACGATGCATGGATTTTTGCATGGGAGACTGCTTCTGAACCTGCCTGATGATGGGAAGAGCGCGCGTCCGGGCCTCGTTATGGGACGCGCGCGCCTCAGATGAGTATGTCGGGAGGCGCGCTCCAGGCGCGCGCTTGGCGCATAAGTTCAGCATATTTAAACAGGCATTTCAGGGCTGTTCGCTGTTTTCGGCCATTTTTCAAAAATTTGAAAAACCCTCCAAATTCCAAGCCCAATTTTTCGTAGAGAAATCACCCCAAAACACTTTCTTGCTGCTCTAGGATCAATTCCGTCAAAGAAACGATGTCGGATCGTCAGCAATCACCTCCGTTTGAGATGCCACAGGGCGAGGAGCCCGAAATTGGGGTTGAAGCTATGGACCCGAGCTTGCTTACTTTCCGGCCTCATACTCATATTTCTCACTTCGTGACTTCGGGTTTGGTAAGAATGCCTCACCTTTCTTGTCGATTCCGGGTTTCATGAAGTTCTGTTTTCTTTACCCGAAATATTGCTGCAGCAGCTTTATGATCATTCTTTGCATGTTGTTTGTTGTTGCTGATTTGTTGTAAGAAACATGTCGGGATGTCCATTTTCACGTTCACACACTTGCTTGTACATTGTTCTGCCGTTGAAATCTCTGTGTTGAGTTCATCCGTTTTCTAGCAGTCGTGCTGATGAAATTTTTGCTGTTCCTTTTTTTTTTCTTTTCAGGAGTGGACCCGTTTGACAGAGATTCGCGGTGGGGCTCATGGGCCCATCTCTATATGGAAGAGGTTGCCCGAGAATGTTCAGGCCCGAGTCACAGGGACTCATTTTGGCATTTTTGTCACTAGCCTCCCAGCTTTGAAGAATGACCCTGATGTGGTTCAGGCATTGAGGGAGAGATGGTGGGATACCACCCATACCTTCCATTTACCCATGGGCGAGGTGACTATGACGCCTACTGATTTCACAGCTTTGACGGGCTTGCCGTTCATGGGGGTGCCTGTCCCTTTTGGTTTGAGAGGGGCTGTTCGGACTCCGGACGAGTTACTGGCCTTGGTTGACTGCCGGTTTAAGGTTAAGAATTCTCGAGTGACATGGGGGAGAATCCGGGCTTATTTCAGCATCTTGATGGCTGAGGCTCGAGGTGTTACTGCTGATCGGGTTGACGCTGTGGCCCGTTGCTTCATTTGGTACTTGTTATCCCACACTCTGTTTGCCAACGGGGGATCTTCGGCCTCTTTGGCTCTGCTTGACTTGTTAGTGGACTTGGACCAGATCGGCCAGTATAACTGGGGCGCAGCGGGCTTGGCTGCTTGTTACCACGGCATGGATTTGACCAGCCGCTCGACTACCAGCTCTGTTACGGGCTTCAGCTTGCTGTGGGAGGTATATCACTTACTGTCCCTTTTATATTCTCCTTGCCTTAGTCATAACTTCCTTTTTCGTTGACTGTCATTAACTTTGTTTCTGCTCTTGTCTACAGCTTTGGGCTTTTGCTATCCTGAATCTGAGGGATTTCAAGATTGCCAAGGAAGGCCAGCCCCAGTATCCGGACTGCGCACGGTGGGCGTATAAGGAGAGGAATGTGAAGACTGGCACGAATCCCATTAGTCTTACTTTGGCCCGACGGCACTTGGATACCCTGAGGCCTGAGTCTGTTGCCTTTTCTTTGTATCCGTGGAGATCAGTTCAGCACTGGTTTGAGCACACTCTTATTCCTACCCGTTCTCGGCTTTTGATGAGTTCGGGTGAGTGCATGGCTCTGTACTTGGGAGATAGAGTATTTTGGCAGCATGGTACCCAGGTGACAGACTTTTACACCCATCCTCGTCCTGCAGTTCCAGACGTCCCTCCTTTCTGCCCTCGTAACTGGAGGTCACTTTCAGAGGCTGATCGTGCGGCATATATGGTAGGGGTTGATGCCGTCCCTTATATTCACTTGGATCAGGATTATGGCCTCTTCAGGGAGAACAACTTGATGCAGGGCTTTATGTTCGCTGATCCGAGGAGATCACAGGCTGCTCCTTCGACCTCCGCTCGGTTTTATACTACCGGTGCCGGGTATTGTTTTTGATCCTCCTTTGCCTCCTCCTTATTACACTTATTCAAACTTCGGGGTCTTTGAGGAGCAGAGGGAGATTGTTCTCGAGGATATGTCACCGGAGAGAGAGCCTCCCGCTCAGGCTGCTGTGGTATGTTTTCCTGACCATCTTTGCATTTTCTCAGTTCCAGTCTTGTTTTTCTGTCCCTTTGTAATTCTTTTCCCTGTCCTTTGTTGCAACAGGTGCCCGTAGCTGCTTATAGGCACTTGGGTAGGCAGAACAAAGGAATGAGGTGGAGGCTCCGCCAGCTGGAGGAGAGGGTGCTGGAGCTGTGCAGGGATATTGCTGCCATGACTAGAGGTGCTGCCGGTACTGTCTCTGGTGCTGCGAGAGGAGCTGCCCGAGGTGCTCGGGGCATGGGACGAGGCTGCAGGGATGCTGCACTGGACATTGATGAGGCTGTCTCTTCAGCGAGGCAGTCGCTGAGCAGGAGTCTGAGCCACGGAGGTAGCCATAGTAGGAGCCTGAGCCGATAGGGTAGCCAGAGCCGGGGCGGCGCCAGTTCATCAGGGAGAGCTGCCAAGAGGACCCGTCCTGATGTTGTGATTGAGACATCTGAGTCTGATGGTGATGATGATGAGGAGGATGATGATGACGATGAGGAGACCGAGAGCGGTAGCAGGGGGTGAGCACAGTGTTGGTGATGATGTGCCTGAGCTGTTGTGGCTGAGAGGATGAGGGATTGAAACATTTTTACTTTTGCCTGTAATAACATTTAACATGTATTTACACTCCTAGTTATCTTACTACTCATTTTATGTTCTATTAGCGACTCGATCTTAGATGTCGACTCTTTACAAACAAATGTGTGCCCAAAGGATGCCTGTTGTCGATGCTTGAACTCCTTTTTGTTGCTGGGATTTGATTTTGCTGCAGGCTGGTATGTTGAAGTGCTTGGGTTCTGTTCTGAACTGACAAGGGCTGTTTCTGTCTGAACTGCTGTCAAAGGCGCGCGCGTCGGTCCTTGTTTGTGGGAGGCGCGCGCGTTGTGCAGCCCTGGTCGGAGGCGCGCGCTTCTGGACTGCTGAATTACAGCCCCTTTCTTTTCTAATCAGAATGTTCCAACAGCTATAAATTTGAACCATTTTTCGACCAGAATGGCCACACAGCATTCTTTTGCAAACACTTTCTCCACAAAATTCTTGTCATAATGGCTCCAATGACTTTCTCCTTTGAAGTTAAGCTTTCCGTCCCCGAGGGTGAGAAAGTCCGTTCCAATGGTGAACGCCCTTCCAGCTGTGGGGTCCGTCTCGATGGGGGAGAGGCGTCCGAGCGTTTTTGATTGTTTGGAAAGGCCCAATGACGATATTGTTGACCCCGTGAGACCGGTGGTTCATGTGCGGGACTATAGACCCCGTCATTTTCCCAAGAAGAAGAAAGGTAAAGGAAATTCCTCCTATGTGTGGAAGCGTCCCATGGTTGTCCCCGCTAAGGCTCCGCTTGATAAGGGTAAAGGGAAAGCCGTTGATGAAGCTCCGTCCCGTCCTAGCGTTTTCTCCCGTCTTGGCGGTCCCAAGAATGTTCCGTCCCCGTCCAAGAAGACTAAAGGACATAACAAGAAGCAATGGGTTCCCAAACCTAAGAAAGATTAGATTTTTCTTTGTACCCCAAGAGATTGCAATTAGACCACTTTGTTTTAGGATTTAATATTTTGATGTCTTTTGTTGCTCAGTAAATCCGTTGTAATGGTTTGAATAATTCATTGAATGAATAAAAATTGCATTTTGTTATTTGAAGTGAATTGGGTATTTTTGATATGTTTTAGACCGCACCCGAAGGTTGCCTACGTTCCTCCAGTTGGGAGGCTCAGGTCTTCGTAGTTCAAATAAACAAAGACCATTTTTTTTTTTTTTTTTTGTTGTGCACCCTGTTTTTTGCCTAGACCGCCCTTGCGGGTTTTTCAATCTAGCGGGCTTCTTTTTTGCACGTGCTCTAATTTTTGCCTAGGCCGCCCTTGCGGGTTTTCAACCTAGCGAGCGATTTTTTTTTTTTTTTTTTTTTTTTTTTTTTTAAATGGTCTTTGTTTATTAAGCGTAGAACCTCTTGAGCTTGTCGAGGTTGACCTCCTTTGGCAGGCTGGTCACCATCTAATCCACGAGCCGGACTGCACCACCGCTTAGTATCTTTTTGACCACGTACGGACCGATCCATCGGGTCCCCATTTCCCCAGGGGATTCATGGGCATTAGGAGGATGTTGTCTTAAGACCAAATCTCCCACATTGATGTTTCGAGGATTCACTTTTTTGTTGAAAGCTCTTGCCATCCTTTGCTATATGCCCTCGTGCGTTTCGAGTGCTCTTAACCTTTTCTCGTCGAGTAAGGCTAGCTGTTCGTAACGACTTTGCTCCAGTTGACCTCGTTGACTTGATTCTCGAGGAGGACCCGTAGAGATGGGACTTCAAGTTCGATAGGGAGTACGGCTTCAGAACCATAGACCAATGCATAAGGAGTTTCTCCTGTTGCGGATCGTATTGATGTGCGGTAGCCCCACAATGCTAATGGTAGCTTCTCGGGCCAATCCTTCCTGTTGAGGCCATTTTCTTGACGATGGTCTCGATGGTCTTATTTGCTGCTTCGACTGCGCCATTTGCTTGGGGCCGTAAGGAGATGACTTGTGCTTGGTGATCTTGTATTCTACCAAAAGTGCATCCATTTCTTTGTCTCAAAGTGAGAGCCGTTGTCAGAAATGATTTCATGAGGCACGCCGTATCGGCACATGATTTAATCTTTACAAATTCGGCTACTTTCTTGGCGTTGAGGGTCCGATAGGCTTGTGCTTCGACCCACTTTGTGAAGTAGTCGACTGCCACTAGGACGAATGACTGCCCATTGCTTCCGGCATGATGACTTTACCGATGATGTCTATCCCCCAACAAGAGAAAGGCCAAGGTGTGACCATGTTGTAAATTTGTGAGGGTGGAGCATGTTGCAGATTAGCGTGGAATTGGCACTTGGCACACCTTTTGACTTTCTCGATACAGTCTCGTTCCTAGTGCTCCAATAGTAACCAATGCGAAGTATCTTCTTGACTAGCATAAACCCATTCATGTGGGGTCCACATTCTCCTTCGTGCACTTCACACATTATCTCTTGAGCTCGGTCTCATTGGAGCATAGGAGATTGATCCCGTCGTGGTGCCTTTTATAGACTCGATCCCCATCAGTACGTACCGAGAGGCTAACCTTTGCAGAGCTGCTTGGACTTCTTATTGATGTTCTCGGGATAAGTGCCGTCTTGAGGAAGTTCATGATATCCGAATACCACGGAGAGTTTGTTTTGAACCTCGTTGATCTCGATACTCATGCAATATGCCGGACTGTTCCTTCGAGCAATTTTGAAAGGCTTCACCATTTTCCCTTTGGGTATTTCAACTAATGAAGTATAGTGGCCAGTGCATTGTGAAGCGATTCTTATCCCTTGGCAGGTAGTTGAAAGTGATCTCTTGGAATTGTTCAACCAGTTCATCAAGGTGCTGACCATACTGTTGGAGAGTCGGGTCTTGGTTCGCCATTTACCCGATTGCTGATTGATAAGGAGCAAAGTCGCTGAACACTTCTAGTTCCGTGACGTTTCTTTCGAGAGCTGCTTCGAGCCCTGCTATGCATGCTTCTACTCGGCAATGTTGTTGGTAGCTTCGAATTCCAGGCCTATGGCAATGGGAGTATAGATGTCTTTTGGATCGACAAGCAATACCCCTATACCAAAACCGTGTTTATTGGCGGCGCCATCGAAAAAAAGTTGCCACTTGTCTTCCTCGGTTGCAGTACAAATTAAATGCTCGTCGGGGAACTAGCGTCTTCCCCCTCACTTCGTCACACGGGAATTCGGCAAGCTGGTCACTGAACACTTTCCCCCTGACGGATTTTAGTGTGACGTAAGTGATATCATAGCCGGCGAGCATGAAGTACCATTTGGCTATTCTCGTTGACATGAAAGGCTTCTCGAAGATGTAGCGGAGCGGGTCCACCTTTGCTACTAGCTTGATCGGAAAGCTTCCATATAGTGTTTGAGCTTTTGAGTGACCCAAACCAATGCTGCACATGACTTCTCTAAGACAGAGTAGTTCTTTTCGCCTCCTTGGAATCGGCGACTGACAAAATAAATGGCGTTCTCCTTTGTGGACTCTTGTTGCTCTTGTGCTAACATAGCCCCTAGGGCTTCATCATTGACAGTGAGATAAGTAACAGAGGTTTCTCCTTGTGCGGCGGAACTAGAACAGGAGGGCACGTTAAGTAATGCTTCACTTGATCGAAGGCTTCTTGGCACGCGTCGGTCCATTCTAGAGCCACATTCTTCTTGAGTGCTTGAAGATTGGCTCGCACATGGAAGTGAGTTGGTGCACAACCGACTGATGTATTGTAGTCTGCCCATGAAACTTTAATCTCTTTCTGCGTCTTTGGAGGAGGCATGTCAATGATTGCCTTGATTTTGGAGGGCCTACTTCGATTCCCCTTTCAGTGACCATATAACCAAGAACTTTGCCTCGATAACCCGAATGTGCACTTTGCCAGGGTTGAGCCTCATCTTGTGTTGACGAAGCCTTTCGAAGAACTTGCGGAGATCGATTAGGTGTTGACCATCGGTTCCTTTGGAGTGAATGATCATGTCGTCCACATAGACCTCGATTTCTTTGTGAATCATATCGTGGAACAAGTCTGTTACGGCTCTTTGGTAGGAAGCCCCAGCATTTCTTAACCCAAATGCATGACTGTTTAGCAAAAGGTACCCACGGTGTTGTGAAGGTTGTCTTATGTTGATCTTCCTCGGCCATAAGAATCTGATTGTACCCAGCGAACGCCATCCCGAATGAGCGAACCTCGTAGGCACATGGAGTCGACTAGCATGTCGATATTAGGGAGTGGAAAATCATCCTTTGGGGAATCTTTGTTTAAATCCCGGAAGTCTACACAAACTCGAACCTTGCCGTTCGCCTTCCTGACTGTCACAATGTTGGCTAACCATGTCGGATACTCGATACCTTGA
>JAOWBW010000622.1:101206-384938 GCA_026119855.1 Campanula takesimana
TTTTTTTTTAGATTAGAAGGGAAAGAATATGCACACATGTGAGGAAAAGTTTTTTTTTTCTTTTTTTTAGTTCGTGGGTGAACCATTTAAACCATTGTGTGCTTGTAAAGCCAAACCAAGATCAAGTCTTCTTCAATCGAAGTCCGGATTGCCTTGTTGAATTCTGTCATTGTTGCTGTGGTGTCCAACGAAATTGATGTCTATAGCCCCGAGAGATTTGTCGTTTATGGGGCTCCAAAAGGCATTTGATGCCGAGATAAGGGGTTGCTGATTGTAAAGCTCCTAGAATGCCTTTGATGCCAAACTGTGAGTGGCTTGCATAGCCCCAAGATAAATCAGTTCTTGGCCCATTCAAATAAATCGCCTTTTGTTGTTGGCGTGAGCAAATCCCAAGAGTAGATTATTGATACCAAGCCTCGAGAGATTGCAAAGCCCCAAATGTCATGACTTCAAGACGTGGAGTGTGAGAGACTTTCGATGTAAAGCCCCAAATTATCTTGTGATCGGTTCGGCATTGAGAGCGGATGTACCGTTTGGTAGAATTTTTGATAGAGATCTCCTTCTTGATCTTACTGGGGAGATGAATGGCCTCATTGTGGTCGATACCCAAATGCCTGAGGGCTTATGTCAAAAGATGCAGTAATGTCTTGCGGTGCCGTCGAAGTCGCGGAGGATAAGGTCTTGGTGTGATAAACTCCCAAATGAGTATGTTTGCTTGACTTCTTGAGTTGAACTAATGACGGATCTTCGGATGCAACTAGTGCTGTGGCCCAAACTTTATCTGAGCTGCACCTTGTGCTTTTGATCTTGGAGAATGGGGTGCTGAATTGCAGAAACATTAGGATGGCCGTGGCATTCCCGCTTAACCCTGTTTTGATTAGAGTTAGCATATTGAATCTTTTTCCTTTTCTCTAAGACTTCCTTCAAAATCTCGCTGTGAGTTCAACAAAAATCATAACTTCATTCATAACATCGGAGTCTTCATTTAAAACAAGAGGCCTTTGACTTGAAGTGTTGAGGGACCTTTGAAGCTTGATCCCTTTCATGGAGACTACTCCCAAATTGCGTTGCTCGAGTATTGTTGCCCAAAAGACTGTCGGTCGCGAAGCCCCAACAATGCCTTTGCTCGGATTAATGTAATGCCGTAGCCCAAAAGATTGTAGATTGCGAAGCCCCTTGAGACCTTCGGTGCCGTATTGAGGAAGCTTCCAATGTTGCACATGACTCGGCTGGGGATACTGCTGGGGAGTTAATTGCTCTTGCCGAGGAGCCTTAAGACATGACCGTAGCCCTTAGAGTGCCATCATTGATTGCGGGAAAGGTCCATCCTTGATTGGGGGAACGAGCACGGGCACACGCGACAAGAGGGCTTTTTGACATCCCTTTGGGGAGACTTTGAGGATAGTCTCACACATCTTTCTCGAACATAGCTCTAGGGCGTATTGATTGTCAAGTGAAGCAAAAGAAGTCCTTGTCCTTGAGTCACATAGCCCCTAGGGCGTCACCATTGTTGATCAAAGCAAGAGTGACTCATCCTCGTGCGAGGGACAAAACATGAGAGGACATGGCAAGAGCTACTCATTTCTCGGGAGCCTTTCGGCGTACTTTAGAAGCACATACTGAAGAAGCTTTGAAAACTGAGACACATGTTGTTGCTATTTGTTGCCCAAGCCAATTGACTAGCTAGGGATTATTTGTGCAACCTCGTGCCTTTTTATGATGGGCTCGTTCTCGGATGGGTCTTGGCTACCACGGCCTTCTTTCATGAACGAAAAAATGCACACTGCTGGAGAATGATGCCAATAACCCAAAACAACCTTTGATGGGTGCCATATCTTGTCGAGCCTTTTGCAATCCCAAAGTTGACTCGGTGGGGAATTGACTTGCTGAGGAGATCCAATGTAGAGTTCGTGCAGTTGTCTTCTTTAGAGGCCGGAGATCTCCATTTCTCTTTCCCTTCTCTCTATCACTCTCTCATTTTTTTTATGACGCACCCTGTTTTTTGCCTAGACCGCCCTTTCGGGTTTTCAATCTAGCGGGCATCTCTTTTGTGTCTTCATTTTGACTCGATTAATGAGGGAGTGTGCATTTACTCTAGCTGAGGAGATAAGACATGTGATTTTGCGGTGGAGACCTCTTGTCACTAAAGGTGAGTGACATTGACTTGATTAGGGAAGTGTCCCTAGTATTGACTTTATGTATTTGACCATTTTTTGAATGACTCATGAAGGCAAGTAAGTCATTAAGAGAGAAGAGAAGGAAAGCCCAATTTGATTGCAAGAAATTGGGAGTATGCAGAAAGAATAGAAGTCCCTAGACTCGACAAGGAACGCGAAATGATTCCAAATCTAAGAAAGTTGTTCAACCTAGCGAGCTTTTTTTTTTTTTTTTGATCCCCCTTTGAAAACTTTGCTTGATTTTTCTCCATGCTTGATGTCTTGGATTCGCCGTTGTTGTTGATGTCGTTGCCTTCATCACGATGTTTAGCCCCTAGGCGTTCAAGCGATGGCCTTCATTCTAAAACTTGTTAGACATCTTTTCATCATTTTGCCAAGAATTAAATTGAACAACTTGGAATTGTGTATGAGGATATGAACGACTTTTTATTTGATAAGATCGACTCAAACATTGACATGAGAAGGAAGAAAACTTAATGCACACAAAAGAGGACTTTGACTCTTTTTTTTTTTATTTTTTTTATTCCTACTACTAGGTAGAGAAAGAGAAACGGAGATTGCTGTCGTCGTCTTTGCCGTTGTAGTCTCCTTGCGTCATGATCTCTTGTTGAAGGCCCATTTCAAAACCAAGCTTTTTCCTTGATGGGTTCTTGCATGTTGCCATTCTCTAGCGGTTGCTTTTCACCCACAGTAAATTCGCCGTTGTCGATCAAATCTTGGATGATGTTTCGGAGAAGGAAGCACCCTTCGGTAGTATGGCCACTATGCTTGTGGTAGCCGCACCATTCACTATGTGCATGATTCTTCAGTATCGCCTTCGGCTTGTACCCTTCCAAAGGTTTGACCTTCCCACTTGCCACCAAAGTTTCAAATGCCTTGGCTTGGGTTACTCCTAGGAGAGGAGTGAAAACTCGGTTGTTGGTGGTACCTTTGTAGCTTTTGAGGGTCGGGCCACTTGAGCATGCTTTACCATTGAACTTTGCTTTGCCGTCGGTGAGCTCTTGCAAACGGGCTTTGAGTTCGGAAACCTCTTCCTCGTGAATTCTTCTTTCATAATCAAGACGGGCCTTGAGTTCGGAAACCTCTTCTTTGTGAATCCTCTTGTCGATATCGAAACGGGCTTGCCACAAATTGTCTTTACGGCGGGCATCTTCGACAATCCTATCCATTTGTTCTCCCATTGATTTCATTATGTTGAGTAACCCTTCGTTGGACACGAAATCATTTCCACCGTTGTTGTTGTTGCCGTTGGAAGCCATTGGACCTATTGGAAGAACACGGTTGATCTTAGGTTGGCCCCACAAACACCTTTTGAGTAATATGATTAAACCCACAAACAAAGAAAAAGACTCAACCACATAGAGAAAAATGACTATTTTTTTTTTACAAAGTCAGAAGGACGGAGTCCTTTTGGGGTTTCTAGAAAAATAGTGGAATCGTCACACTAGTATATAGACCTTCTCGCGGTCCCATATACTCATCGGATTCCACCACTCTTGTGATACTACATGTGACGGGATTAAACTAAATTAATGTAGTAAATCATACATGCGGGGACGGATTTTTTATTTTCGTCCAAGATAGCCACTTTTGGGGACGAAGTTTTATTTCGTCCATTGCAACAAATTGGCATGTATGATTTGAAGACATTAGTTTAGGGAAATCTCGGTACATGAAAACCGACTTGAGTCACGGAGTGTTAGACCCTAGACTAGAATTGTGTGGCTTGTGCTCGGCTAAAGAGAGGCTTAAAGGTCACCCCCGGCATGTAGTCTTGAACTACGCCACGGGCTGAGGTTGACCGCTTCGAAAGAGTCAAGGTCGGGTGGAGCTTAAAACTTTCTAGGACGGGCCTCGACGGGTTTGGGGTTGAACATTGTGCGACTCGATAGTGAGCAATTGATAAGAATATGTGCATGTAGTGTGAGGTCTAACATGTGACAAAACATTTTTTTTTCAAAAGAAATAAAAATAAGCACATAATTACAACTTTCGAATCACCCGTGTGACCGATAAAACAAACAGAAAATAAAAGAAGTTTTGTGCAGGCCCGGTGCCCACACATTGTCATTCTGCTCTGTTCTGTTTTCTGTGCACTGTTCTATTCTGGGAATGCGCCCAGAAGCGCGCGCATTGGGTGGCCTATGCGGAAGGCGCGCGCGGTATACAAAGAGGGGCAGAGGCGCCCGATTCTGGGCAGTACCTACGAATCAGTGGGTTCAAGGGATTGCCTTGACCCTAAATAAAAAATTCTTTCCCCTGCAGTAATTGTTAGCATAGAAACATGGAATTGAAGGACAAGAAAGGAGGCGGGCGATTCTGGTAATTGGGGTCGGACGCGCGCGCTTTAGGCCAAGAAGGCCAGAGGCGCGCGCTTCCCACCCTTTTTACTAGAATGCCCAGAAAACAGTAATAAGAACACCAAAAGTTAAGAACGCAAGTTTAACCCTCTAATAAGTCCCCAGCGGAGTCGCCACTGTAGATACCCCGGGAGAGCCCACGGCTTGGCTAGAGAGGTGGAAGGATCCTAGGATGTCTAATTGATTTTATTTTGTAGAGTCGCAACCTATGTTTTTAAAGGAACATAAGAAAAACCTAGAAATAGCCTATTTTTTAATGTTACGAAACCAAAGATTCGGGAAGAAAAGGGTTCGGGGGTTAGGTGACGGAGTGGGAAGTACTTAAACACCCACTCCGCCCCGCTTACGCGGGTCTTGCTACAATTGGTGTTCTAATGCTAAAAAGTCCTTCTATTTATTAATATGAAAATGTGCTAACGATTACAAGGGAAAGAAAAGGGAAATAAAAAGAGAATTGTTTTATTTATTGATTTATGCTAAGAATTACATGTTGAATTATTGCTAAATCAGTACATTAAGAAATGATCAATGATTGAAATAGAGATTGGAATGTTGGGATGTAACCTTGGCCAAACTTCAATAGTGAAGTGGCCTTTTGGTTGTATCCCTTTTATGGAGATTGCATACTCATTAGAGAAGTGAGAGATGAAGAAAACAAGTGAAGAGTTTTGACAAAGAGAATTAAAAGAGTTTAGAAGGAGAAAGTGAGAGTTGTACCTTGTGCTTGAATGGGGAAGAACCAAATTGTCTATAGTGACCACCCTTTGAAAATGAATTTTATGTGTTTTAAAGTGTTTTTGATTCAAGAATTCCTCCTCCTTTTCCATGGTGGAATGAAGAGGTATTTATAGGTGTTAGGGAAGTGTTTGTGGTCACAAAGATGGCCTTTCCCCGGATCAAGCCAAGACATAATGGCTTTGGGGGTTACAAATCAGAACAGGAGGGAAATTTGGCAAAATCTGGGATCCTGGAGGTGAGAAGCGCGCACGTCCCACCCCCCTATGGGAGGCGCGCTCGTCCCACAAAGAAGGCCAAAGGCGCGCTCGTCCCACCTTCAGGAAATCCATATTTTAGCCCAAAAGTTAACCCTGTTATGCAGTTAAGTCCCAAAACTAACGAGATCAGTTAGAAACTTAACGAACACCACGAAAGTCAACAAAAACAAAGTAAACAAAGACTCAAGGTTGACTTTGTCACTTAGTCAAATCCAATACTAACGGAGTAAGTCAAGAACTTAACGGAAAGTAACAAAAGTTAACGGAAAGTAACAAAACATAACAGAAGAGAGGAAGATAGAGAATGTGTATGCAATCGGGACATGAGAGGTCCAAGGCGGGGTGTCTACAGACCCGACCCTCCAACAGTATGGTCAGCACCTTAAAGAATTGGTTGAACAATTCCAAGAGATCACTTTTAACTACTTGCCAAGGGATAAAAATCGCTTCGCCGATGCACTGGCCGCCATAGCTTCATTAGTTGAAATGCCCGAAGGGAAAATGGTGAAGCCTTTCAAAATTGCCCGAAGGAACAGTCCGGCGTACTGCATGAGTATCGAGATCAACGAGGTTCAAACAAACTCTCCGTGGTATTCGGATATCATGAATTTCCTCAAAGATGGCACTTATCCCGAGAATAGCAATAAGAAGTCTCAAGTGGCTCTGCAAAGGCTAGCCTCTCGGTACGTACTGATTGGGGACCGAGTCTATAAAAGTCACCACGACGGGATCAATCTCTTATGCGCCAATGAGGCCGAATCTCAAGAGATAATGTGTGAAGTGCACGAAGGAGAGTGTGGACCCCACATGAGTGGGTTTATGCTAGTCAAGAAGATACTCCGCATTGGTTACTATTGGAGCACTATGGAACGAGACTATATCGAGAAAGTCAAAAGGTGTGCCAAGTGCCAATTCCATGCTAATCTGCAACATGCTCCACCCTCGCAACTTTACAACATGGTCACACCTTGGCCTTTCTCTTGTTGGGGATAGACATCATCGGTAAAGTCCATCCTGCCGGAAGCAATGGGCAGTCATTCGTCCTGGTGGCCGTCGACTACTTCACAAAGTGGGTCGAAGCACAAGCCTATCGGACCCTCAACGCCAAGAAAGTGGCCGAATTTGTAAAGATTAATATCATGTGCCGATAAGGCGTGCCTCATGAAATCATTTCCAACAACGGCTCTCACTTTGAGAAGGAAATGGATGCACTTTTGGTAGAATACAAGATCACCAAGCACAAGTCATCTCCTTACCGTCCCCAAGCAAATGGAGCGGTTGAAGCAGCAAATAAGACCATCGAGACCATCTTCAAGAAAATGGCCTCAACAGGAAGGGATTGGCCCGAGAAGCTACCATTAGCATTGTGGGGCTACCGCACATCAATACGGTCGGCAACAGGAGAAACTCCTTATGCATTAGTCTATGGTTCTGAAGCCGTACTCCCAATCGAACTTGAAGTCCCATCTCTACGGGTCCTCCTCGAGAATCAAGTCAACGAGGTCGACTGGATGCAAAGTCGATATGAACAGCTAGCCTTACTCGACGAGAAAAGGCTAAGAGCACTCGAACGCACAAGGGCGTATCACCAAAGGATGGCAAGAGCTTTCAACAAAAAGGTGAAGCCTCGAAACATCAATGTGGGAGATTTGGTCTTAAGACAAAATCCTCCTAATGCCATGAATCCTCTGGGAAATGGGGACCCCGATGGATCGGTCTGTATGTAGTCAAAAAGATACTAAGCGGTGGTGCAGTCCGACTCGTGGATTTAGATGGTGACCAACTACCAAACGAGGTCAACCTCGACAATCTCAAGAGGTTCTATGCTTAATAAACAAAGACCATAAAAAAATGGTCTTTGTTTGTTTGAACTACGGAGACCTGAGTCTCCCAACTGGAGGAACGTAGGCAACCTTCGGGTGCGGTCTAAAACATATCAAAAATACCCAATTCACTTCAAATAACAAGATGCAATTTTTATTCATTCAATGAGTTATTCAAGCCATTACAACGGATTTATTGAGCAACAAAAGACATCAAAACATTAAATCTTAAAACAAAGTGGTCTAATTTAATTGCAATCTCTTAGGGTACTAAGAAAAGTCCAATTTTCTCTTAGCCTTCAAAGGACCACCCGATCGTCTCTCAATCCTTTTCTTCTTGGATAACGGAGGAGCACTAATACGCACCGAAACCTTCTGTATTGCGGCACGTCTCCTAGCATAAAAGTCATCCAAAGGAGTACCGAAAGGGTCAGCAAGAATGTTACTCGAATCCGCAGCAGCCTCCCTATATCTCAAAGCGCTGCTAGGCTCAAAACCCTTTCCCAACAACTCGGCACGAAGCACATCGACCCAAGTGATGCCACGGTAAAGGGTGCCAAACAAATAATCCAAGTAGCTCTCGGGAAGGAAGACACTCCCCCGATGCAGAGGAGCAAAAGCCCAATGGTTGCGATCATCTCCCCAAGCCGACTGAAGCTCACTCGAGAAGGCCGGACCCATGTAAGCAACTGGACGAAGCATTCCGTCCCTCGGAAAAGGAATTATCTGTTGGCGACCAAACTGCCGTAGAACCCGCTCTGGCTGGTAAAATGAAGAATCTCTCAAGCTGGGTACAACCACGTGCTGAAAACCAAGAGTCCATTCCACAAAAGGACGAAGACCCCAAGAAGGAGGGCACCACTCAATATCGACGGTTACCCGAGAGGCAAAGAATTTCTTCCAGCCATCTTCAGATAAATCCCGGATCAACAGCTTCCTCCTATGAACAGCAAAAGGAGACAAATCACCATCCGGAGAATAAATCTTGAAGTGTTCTCGGAGCCATATGGTCAAGAGCAAAGGGCTTCCCCGACACATCTTGTCCGTCCTATGTAACTCATCAAGGCCGTGCAACGTCTCCCCTACAATAAGATGGATTATACTAAATTGTTGCTCCTTGGCTTGCAAAATAATCTCAGCCAACTGCGCATCCGCAGTCCCGAAGGGTGTGACAAACAGTACTTCACTAAAGAGACAAGCGGCCATGGCATTCCTCTTGAAAGATTGAACCACCGGATCCTCCGAGTGTAAACTGAAGAACATCGGCAACTCAGTTATGTCAATCACAGTACCATGCAACATCTTCCTCACGTCCTCAATAGGGAGATTCAGTAACTCAACCCAAGAGTCAATGGCACCACGGTGATATTTAGGGACGGCAATCCGACCGGCCAAAGGCATGCCAAGGATGGCCCCGAAATCATCAACAGTCGGCACCATTTCATTAGCTGAAAAGTTGAAGGTATGGCTATCGCAATCCCAGAAAGCCGCGGCAGCTCTCAACAAATCCCAATCCGGCTTCAACGCCTGCAAAGTGAAAAGAATTCGGAACCCGAAGTCTTTAATGAAGGCCTTCTTGGGATGGGTCTTGAAAGAATACACAAAAGTGTCCAAGTCCTTTTCATACCCACTAACAACCTTGGCATCAAGACCAAAAGAATTGGAAGCCATGAAAATGTTGATCACAAGCAAAGTTGAGCAATAATATGATGTTCAAAAATGGCAGAAAGGAGCTGTGAGAATCAAGTGGTCGAACAGAAGCTGATATTATAGCTGTTGGGAGATCTTTTTGGCCAGTAAATGTCAAGCCCGGAATTCCGCCTCCCAGACGCGCGCGCCACCCGCCAGCGGTCTGAAATGCGCGCGCGTCCCAAGCCTACAGAGGAAAGCGCGCGCCTCCCAAGTCTAGATCACTTCAGAAAAGGCCTTGTCAGAAATCTCCAGCCTAAATCAAGACACAGCCCCGGTCCTCGGACACTCAGTTGGGCGCACCTTCTTCTGGTCCGCCCTTAAGGCATGTCAAAGATTGAAAGTAGGATAGAAACTCCCACTCAAAAGTAGGCTGTCCTTCTCCAGATTCCGAACTCCGTAAGTTCTGTCATGGGTACCATACCCCCCTCAAGAGTCAATCTCAACATTTCATCCCCAGCAGAGTCGCCACTGTAGATACCCCGGGAGAGCCCACGGCTTGGCTAGAGCGGTGGAAGGATCCTAGGATGTCTAATTGATTTTATTTTGTAGAGTCGCCACCTATGTTTTTAAAGGAACATAAGAAAAACCTAGAAATAGCCTATTTTTTAATGTTACGAAACCAAAGATTCGGGAAGAAGAGGGTTCGGGGGTTAGGTGATGGAGTGGGAAGTACTTAAACACCCACTCCGCCCCGCTTACGCGGGTCTTGCTACAATTGGTGTTCTAATGCTAAAAAGTCATTCTATTTATTAATATGAAAATGTGCTAACGATTACAAGGGAAAGAAAAGGGAAATAAAAAGAGAATTGTTTTATTTATTGATTTATGCTAAGAATTACATGTTGAATTATTGCTAAATCAGTACATTAAGAAATGATCAATGATTGAAATAGAGATTGGAATGTTGGGATGTAACCTTGGCCAAACTTCAATAGTGAAGTGGCCTTTTGGTTGTAACCCTTTTTATGGAGATTGCATACTCATTAGATAAGTGAGAGATGAAGAAAACAAGTAAAGAGTTTTGACAAAGAGAATTAAAAGAGTTTAGAAGGAGAAAGTGAGAGTTGTACCTTGTGCTTGAATGGGGAAGAACCAAAAAAAAATGTTTTGTCACATGTTAGACCTCACACTACATGCACATATTCTTATCAATTGCTCACTATCGAGTCGCACAATGTTCAACCCCAAACCCGTCGAGGCCCGTCCTAGAAAGTTTCAAGCTCCACCCGACCTTGGCTCTTTCGAAGCGGTCAACCTCAGCCCGTGGCGTAGTTCAAGACTACATGCCGGGGGTGACCTTTAAGCCTCTCTTTAGCCGAGCACAAGCCACACAATTCTAGTCTAGGGTCTAACACTCCGTGACTCAAGTCGGTTTTCATGTACCGAGATTTCCCTAAACTAATGTCTTCAAATCATACATGCCAATTTGTTGCAATGGACGAAATAAAACTCCGTCCCCAAAAGTGGCTATCTTGGACGAAAATAAAAAATCCGTCCCCGCATGTATGATTTACTACATTAATTTAGTTTAATCCCGTCACATGTAGTTATCACAAGCGTGGTGGAATCTGATGAGTATATGGGACCGCGAGAAGGTCTATATACTAGTGTGACGATTCCACTATTTTTCTAGAAACCCCAAAAAGGACTCCGTCCTTCCGACTTTGTAAAAAAAAAAATAGTCATTTTTCTCTATGTGGTTGAGTCTTTTTCCTTATTTGTGGGTTTAATAATATTACTCAAAAGGTGTTTGTGGGGCCAAGCTAAGATCAACCGTGTTCTTCCAATAGGTCCAATGGCTTCCAACAGCAACAACAACAACGGTGGAAATTATTTCGTGTCCAACGAAGGGTTACTCAACATAATGAAATCAATGGGGGAACAAATGGATAGGATTGTCGAGGATGCCCGCCGTAAAGACAATTTGTGGCAAGCCCGTTTCGATATCGACAAGAGGATTCACAAAGAAGAGGTTTCCGAACTCAAGGACCGTCTTGATTATGAAAGAAGAATTCACGAGGAAGAGGTTTCCGAACTCAAAGCCCGTTTGCAAGAGCTCACCGACGGCAAAGCAAAGTTCAATGGTAAAGCATGCTCAAGTGGCCCGACCCTCAAAAGCTACAAAGGTACCACCAACAACCGAGTTTTCACTCCTCTCCTAGGAGTAACCTAAGCCGAGGCATTTGAAACTTTGGTGGCAAGTGGGAAGGTCAAACCTTTGGAAGGGTACAAGCCGAAGGCGATACTGAAGAATCATGCACATAGTGAATTGTGCGGCTACCACAAGCATAGTGGCCATACTACCGAAGGGTGCTTCCTTCTCCGAAACATCATCCAAGATTTGATCGACAACGGCGAATTTACTGTGGGTGAAAAGCAACCGCTAGAGAATGGCAACATGCAAGAACCCATCAAGGAAAAAGCTTGGTTTTGAAATGGGCCTTCAACAAGGGATCATGCCGCAAGGAGACTACAACGGAAAAGACGACGACAGCAATCTCCGTTTATCTTTCTCTACCTAGTAGTAGGAATAAAAAAAAAAAAAAAAAAAAAAGAGTCAAAGTCCTCTTTTGTGTGCATTAAGTTTTCTTCCTTCTCATGTCAATGTTTGAGTCGATCTTATCAAATAAAAGTCGTTTTTGTCCTCATACACAATTCCAAGTTGTTCAATTTAATTCTTGGCAAAATGATGAAAAGATGTCTAAACAAGTTTTAGAACGAAGGCCATCAAGCATGGAGAAAAATCAAGCAAAGTTTTAGAACGAAGGCCATCAAGCATGGAGAAAAATCAAGCAAAGTTTTCAAAGGGGGATCAAAAAAAAAAAAAAAAGCTCGCTAGGTTGAAATCATCAAATCAACCTAGGCAAAAGTCAGAGCACAAAAAAAAATCCCCCTCAATCAAAGAAGATCAACATCATCATCCACCAATAAAGGACGAAGCTACGAAGCAACAATTCCATCACGAAGAATGGAGAATCCACAAGAACTACGGTGACCTGAGCCTCTACACTGGAGGAACGTAGGCAACCTGCGGGTCCGGTCTCATGCAAGAAAGAAGATATGTTTAGCCCTAGCGCGTTATGGTGATCGGCCTTCATCTCGAACTTGTCAAGACATATTTGTACGATTCATTTGCCAATGAATTAATCACCAAAAATATTGAACAACTTTCTTAGATTTGGAATCATTTCGCGTTCCTTGTCGAGTCTGGGGACTTCTATTCTTTCTGCATACTCCCAATTTCTTGCAATCAAATTGGGGCTTTCCTTCTCTTCTCTCTTAATGACTTACTTGCCTTCATGAGTCATTCAAAAAACGGTCAAATACATAAAGTCAATACTAGGGACACTTCCCTAATCAAGTCAATCTCACTCACCTTTAGTGACAAGAGGTCTCCACCGCAAAATCACATGTCTTATCTCCTCAGCTAGAGTAAATGCAAACTCCCTCATTAATCGAGTCAAAATGAAGACGCAAAAGAGATGCCCGCTAGATTGAAAACCCGAAAGGGCGGTCTAGGCAAAAAACAGGGTGCGTCATAAAAAAATGAGAGAGTGAGAGAGAGAAGGGAAAGAGAAATGGAGATCTCCGGCCTCTAAAGAAGACAACTGCACGAGCTCTACATTGGATCTCCTCAGCAAGTCAATTCCCCACCGAGTCAACTTTGGGATTGCAAAAGGCTCAACAAGATATGGCACCATCAAAGGTTGTTTTGGGTTATTGGCATCATTCTCCAGCAGTGTGCATTTTTGGGTTCATGAAAAGAAGGCCCGTGGTAGCCAAGACCCATCCGAGAACGAGCCCATCATAAAAAGGCACGAGGTTGCACAAATAATCCCTAGCTAGTCAATTGGCTTGGGCAACAAATAGCAACAACATGTGTCTCAGTTTTCAAAGCTTCTTCAAGTATGTGCTTCTAAAGTACGCCGAAAGGCTCCCGAGAAATGGAGTAGCTCTTGCCATGTCCTCTCATGTTTGTTCCCTCGCACGAGGATGAGTCACTCTTGCTTTGCTCAACAAATGGTGACGCCCTAGGGGATATGTGACTCAAGGACAAGGACTTCTTTTGCTTCACTTGACTTTATGCCCTAGAGGCTATGTTCGAGAAAGATGTGTGAGATTATCCTCAAAGTCTCCCAAAAGGGATGTCAAAAAGCCCTCTTGTCGCGTGTGCCCGTGCTCGTTCCCCCAATCAAGGATGGACCTTTCCCGCAATCAATGATGGCACTCTAAGGGCTACGGTCAAGTCTTAAAGGCTCCCTCAGCAAAGAGCAATTAACTCCCCAGCAGTATCCCCAGCCGAGTCATGTGCAACATTGGAAGCTTCCTCAATTCGGCACCGAAGGTCTCAAGGGGCTTCGCAATCTACAATCTTTTGGGCTACGGCATTACAGTAATCCGAGCAAAGGGCAATGTTGGGGCTTCGCGACCGACAATCTTTTGGGCAACAATACTCGAGCAACGAAATTTGGGAGTAGTCTCCATGAAAGGGATCAAGCTTCAAAGGGTCTCTCAACACTTCAAGTCAAAGGCCTCTTGGTTTTAAATGAAGACTCCGATGTTATGAATGAAGTTGATGATTTTTGTTAGAACTCACAGCGAGATTTTGAAGGAAGTCTTAGAGAAAAGGAAAAAGATTCAATATGCTAAACTCTAATCAAAACATGGTTATAGCGGGAAATGCCACGGCCAATCCCAATGTTTCTGCAATTCAGCACCCCCTTCTCCAAGATCAAAAGCACAAGGTGCAGCTCAGATAAAGTTGGGCCACAGCACTAGTTGCATCCGAAGATCCGTCATTAGTTCAACTCAAGAAGAGTCAAGCAAGCATACTCATTTGCGACTTTATCACACCAAGACCTTATCCTCCGCGACTTCGACGGCACCGCAAGACATTACTGCATATTTTGACATAAGCCCTCAGCCATTTGGGTATCGACCATAATGAGGCCATTCATCTCCCCAGTAAGAGCAAGAAGGAGATCTCTATCAAAAATTCTACCAAACGGTACATCCGCTCTCAATGCCGAACCGATCACAAGATAATTTGGGGCTTTACATCGAAAGGTCTTCACACTCCACCGTCTTGAAGTCCATGACATTTGGGGTTTTGCAATCTCTCGAGGCTTGGTATCAATAATCTACTCTTGGGATTTGCTCACGCCAAAAACAAAAGGCGATTTATTTGAATGGGCCAAGAACTGATTTATCTTAGAGCTATGCAAGCCACTCACAGTTTGGCATGAAAGGCATTCTAGGAGCTTTACAATCAGCAACCCCTTATCTCGGCATCAAATGCCTTTTGGAGCCCCATAAACGACAAATCTCTCGGGGCTAGACATCAATTTTGTTGGACACCACAGCAACAACGACAGAATTCAACAAGGCAATCCGGACTTCGATTGAACACGACTTGATCTTGGTTTGGCTTCACAAGCACACAATGGTTAAAATGGTTCACCCACGAACTAAAAAAAAAGAAAAAAAAATCTTTTCCTCACATGTGTGCATATTCTTTCCCTTCTAATCTAAAAAAAAACAAAAAAAAAAAAAAAAATTATTTTTCTCCGTCTATGTGCAAAAGTATGTGATTTACTTTGCCTTGCTCCATAGCTTCTTCCCCAGAGTACCATCTCGCCAACCCATCATCAAGAGCGTTCTCTCATCAACATCCAAAGAATGGAGTTTCTCCATCAAAGCATCCTCCGCGGACATCAGAAATCCATCTCCACTCAAGCGGCAATGGTAAGTGAAGGTATGAATACATCCAATGCTTTCCTCAAAATCACACCGCACACAAGATCACTTTCTACATTCTTACTTCTCTCTCATTGCAAGGGTGTTCCAAAATCCCATCACACCACGAGCACAATTTCTCTCTCTTCATTTCACACTTCATGCATCTTCTTGCAAGAACACATATACCTGTTGATAGACAAAATTATAATACCTCGCAAGTGCACGAGCTATCGTCATAGCAATATGCAAACACAAGGGTCGATCCACAGGGACTTGGATTAATTCAAAATTATTTAATTATTTTAAAAGCAATAAATAAAACAAAACATAAATAAAAGATAGGTGATCAACATGAGCAAGCATATAAATGATAGGAATCGCATAATTAAAAGATATCTCCGTCTTTAATTCAAATATCATTGGTACATCTTTTCACTTTTCACCCTATTCACTTGATCACGAGATTTATTTCAATATCTGTTTCTTCTTTCAGATTAGTTACTAGAGTGGCACACTCACTAGAAACCCTAATTAATAAATTAAATCTAACTGGCACAGTCTAGATCTAAGAATTAATTGATGAACGATTTAAGAAACTAAGATCAAGAACGCTTTCTACAATTATTTCATATAGATAATCGTCTAATTTTACCCACTTCACAATTTACCATGGCACATGCATAAACTATGAAGATGCTACTTGTGAATTTCTACACTGGCACAGTAAATAGATAATTCTAGCAAAAATCAATCACAAGGATAAATAGGGTGATCAAATCTACAAACCCTAGCAATAGATTTAAATTAATCACAAGTAAAATTATGAATAGAGATCAAAAGATGAAAATAAAAATACCTCAATTAAATAAAAAGATAAAAGTTACCTCCAACCTTGCAACCCTTACAAATATTTACGAGCTACATTGTTTGATGAGAAAAAAAATACAAGAAAACTAATCTAGTATTTATAGGAAGAAAACTAACCTAAATCTAAAAGGAAAAAGAATTGTAAAAGAAAAAGGAAACTAAAAAGAAAATCCTAAACTAAAAAGAATATTCAAAAGATATCATAATGGATTAGGAAACTAAATTCCTTTTCCAACTTGGGTAATTTTTGGGCTGAATTCCAAAATTCCTCCAAAGTCCCTCATATTTTGATAATTTCCAGTTTGGTCCTCAGCATTTCAGAAATTCCAGAACACTCCCTATGTATCAGATATTGCAGTTTGGTCCCTGGATTTTAGCAAATTTTGCACAGCAGTCCCTGGCCTTTGCATCATTACTCAATTAAGCACTTTTTCTCTCTTTTTTGTAGATTGAGCACATAATCACCATAGACAACAAAAACACAAAAATACACAAATTAAATAACAAAAGCTTGAGAACAAAGCAATAATTAAGCTTAAAAGTATCTAATTAAATGAGTAAAAACTCACTCATCACCTGTTAAGCACACACATAACAGGTACCACCACGAAGTCAACAGGATCCGCTACTCAAGGCACTTCATCCCCACCAGAAAGTGGTCAACCGTGCCCACACCCCACAAAGTCAACAACATAAGCAGATGCGGCTTCAAGTCGGCAACTCGGTCCATATCGAGAGAAGCTCCCATGAGTTCCAAGTCGGCAACTCGGTCCATATCGAGACAAGCTCCCATGAGCTCCAAGTCGGCAACTCGGTCCATATCGAGACAAGCTCCCATGAGCCCCAAGTCGGCAACTCGGTCCATATCGAGACAAGCTCCCATGAGCCCCAAGTCGGCAACTCGGTCCATATCGAGACAAGCTCCCATGAGCCCCAAGTCGGCAACTCGGTCCATATCGAGACAAGCTCCCATGAGCCCCAAGTCGGCAACTCGGTCCATATCGAGACAAGCTCCCATGAGCTCCAAGTCGGAAACTCGGTCCATATCGAGACAAGTTCCCATGAGCCCCAACTCAACAACTCGGTCCATATTCAGACAAGCTCCCATGAGTTCCAATACAACACTCCAGCAAAATTCGCTCGAGTCTTTGTTTTCTTTTCTTCCTTTTTTTCTTTGTCGATGTCCTCGGCGGGTGGTTTTACATTCGTCGACGCATTTTGCTTTGCAATCCACATCGCCGAGGGGCTCTGTAGACACCCCGCCTTGGACCTCTCATGTCCCGATTGCATACACATACTCTATCTTCCTCTTTTCTGTTATGTTTTGTTACTTTCCGTTAACTTTTGTTACTTTCTGTTAAGTTCTTGACTTACTCCGTTAGTCTTGGATTTGACTAAGTGACAAAGTCAACCTTGAGTCTTTGTTTACTTTGTTTTTGTTGACTTTCGTGGTGTTCGTTAAGTTTCTAACTGATCTCGTTAGTTTTGGGACTTAACTGCATAACGGGGTTAACTTTTGGGCTAAAATATGGATTTCCTGAAGGTGGGACGAGCGCGCCTTTGGCCTTCTTTGTGGGACGAGCGCGCCTCCCATAGGGGGGGTGGGACGTGCGCGCTTCCCACCTCCAGGATCCCAGATTTTGCCAAATTTCCCTCCTCTTCTGATTTGTAACCCCCAAAGCCATTATGTCTTGGCTTGATCCGGGGAAGGGCCATCTTTGGGACCACAAACACTTCCCTAACACATATAAATACCTCTCCATTCCACCATGGAAAGGGAGGAGGAATTCTTGAATCAAAAACACTTTAAAACACATAAAATCCATTTTTAAAGGGTGGTCACTATAGACAATTTGGTTCTTCCCCATTCAAGCACAAGGTACAAATCTCACTTTCTCCTTCTAAACTCTTTTAATTCTCTTTGTCAAAACTCTTTACTTGTTTTCTTCATCTCTCACTTCTCTAATGAGTATGCAATCTCCATAAAAAGGGATACAACCAAAAGGCCACTTTACTATTAAAGTTTGGCCAAGGTTACATCCCAACATTCCAATCTCTATTTCAATCATTGATCATTTCTTAATGTAATTATTTAGCAATAATTCAACATGTAATTCTTGGCATAAATCAATAAATAAAACAATTCTCTTTTTATTTCCCTTTTCTTTCCCTTGTAATCGTTGGCACATTTTCATATTAATAAATAGAAGGACTTTTTAGCATTAGAACACCAATTGTAGCAAGACCAGCGTAAGTGGGGCGGAGTGGGTGTTTAAGTACTTCCCACTCCGTCACCTAACCCCCGAACCCTTCTCTTCCCGAATCTTTGGTTTCGTAACATTAAAAAATAGGCTATTTCTAGGTTTTTCTTATGTTCCTTTAAAAACATAGGTGGCGACTCTACAAAATAAAATCAATTAGACATCCTAGGATCCTTCCACCGCTCTAGCCAAGCCGTGGGCTCTCCCGGGGTATCTACAGGTCAGTACGAGGAAACTTCCATTGTCGCAATCATTGTGTAAATGATAGGCCTTCGTAATTGCCTCATCTACTCACTTGTATTTATTATTATTTTTAAGCAAACAACAAAATCTTATTAGCAAACACACAAAGTTTGGACTTGGTAATTCATATACGACGGACGCTCAACCCAAGTGGTGGGGCTTTCGTTAACAAAAAAGCCTTAGAAACAACATCGGTCATTGCTGTTTGACTAACTAATTTCATAGACAAAAAAGAATGTTATTAAGCATATTTGTACATGCACTAAGAAGGTTATCCAACTCAAAAAAAGAAAAAACTCATGTGAATATGAGAGCATTCCGTTAAAAACAACTTTTGAATCCATATCAAATTCCATATTTGTGTACCCCAAATCTTCAGCCCGGACCGCATGGTAGAAACCAAGGGCCACGCCATCTTGATGTCACTCTAATAATTCCGTCCATAGTCAGTACCCATCTAACGACATCCAACAAAAGGACGTTGTGGTATGGAGCTTTTAGCTATAATCCACCATTAGTGATACAAAAACGTATATCAATGTCGGGTATTTGATTGAGATAAGCAAATAAAAATTTTAAAGTAGCAACAAAGGAAATACACAAATTCCCAAAGCCCTCAACAAAGTGACGCAGCACGGAAGTGATTTAGCACACTAATCACAAGATCTCATCCAGCGATGAAACCTCAAACACAAAACCTTGGAATCCACCAAGAAATAGAGATAAATATCTAAGAACAAAGTTCAATTGATAAGAATAATAATGTAACCCTAAAACAATGATAGGAAAAGAGTATTTATACTCCTAACAAAATAACATAACCTAAATAAAACATAAATCCCGAAAATAACCCAAGTTTGTGCTAAAACCGATAAAAAACGCGAAACGACAATTTTCTGCCGCAAACCGAGCGGGCGCTCACCTTCATGCAAGCGGGCGCTCTAGTCAACAGAACGATCGGCCAATTTGGGATTTAAATTCAAGCGGGTGCTTGGGCATATGCGGGCGGGCGCTCGTTAACCTGTTGTACTGGAAATCGCCTTGTTTCTCCTACATCAATCTCCTCCACCTCTAAAGAACTCAACCCCGAGTTCACTCCAGGATAAAGGACTCCATCTGCATGGTACTCATAAATATCCGCAACATTGAAAGTATTGAAGATGTTCAAATCATCAGGAAGTGCCACCACGTAAGCATTATCATTAATCTTGCGAGTCACTTTAAACGGTCCATACTTGCGAGGCTGTAACTTCTTGTAAGAACCCACGGGAAAACGCTCCTTACGAAGAAACACCATCACCTCATCACCAACCTTGAACACCTTAACCCGCTTCTTCTTGTCAGCAGCAGACTTATTCTTCAAACCCGTTGCCTCCAATCTAGCCTTGACCGCCTCCTTGACAGCTTGCACATCACTAGCCATATTTTAAGCCGCTTAACTCACACCCTGACCCTTAGGTAACGGTACCAAATCCACCACATGCCTAGGAGTAGAAGTATAAACCAGAGAAAAAGGTGATTTACCTGTGGCCGAATGCACTGCACTGTTGTAAGCAAACTCCACCTGCGGTAAAGCTAAATCCCACTGCTTCGGTTTGTCCCCCACAAACACTTCTGATCATATTCCCCAATGTCCTGTTAGTAACCTCTGTCTGACCGTCCGTCTGCGGATGAGCTGTAGAACTCCAGTTAAGCGCTGTTCCAAACATGCGCCACAAAGTAACCCACAAGTGACTCAAAAATTTGGTATCCATGTCCGAAGTGATGGATTTAGGAACCCCATGTAGTCGGACAACCTCTCGAAAGAACAACTTCGCAATATTAGTTGCATCCGCAGTCTTCTTGCAAGCAATGAAATGAGACATTTTGGAAAATCGATCCACTACTACAAACACAGAATCTACACCTCGTTGCGTACGCGGTAAACCCAACACAAAATCCATAGACAAACCTAGCCATATATCATCAGGAATAGGTAAAGGCAAATAAAGACCAGTATTTTGAGACTGACCTTTAGAAACCTGACAGACATAACAACGCCTGACAATAGAACCAGCATCCTTCCTCAGTTGAGGCCAGAAATATCGCTCCTCCAAGCTAGCAATAGTCTTGTCTCGTCCCAAATGCCCACTAAGACCTCCACCGTGTAAGTCTCGAATCAGCTTCTCTCTTAGAGACGAAACAGGAACACATAAACGATCCCCCTTAAATAGAAAACCATGCCGAATATGAAAATCTGCACTAGGATGTTTACCCGCACACTTATACCACAACTCCTTGAAATCTGCATCCTCCTCATAAAGATCCTTCAGCAAGTCAAAACCCACAATTTCCTGAGACAGCGTGAGCAACAAAGAAGCCCTTCTACTCAAAGCATCGACAACCTTGTTCTGAACACCTGATTTATGCTGAATAATAAAAGGAAATTTCTGCAGATAACTAACCCAACGAGCATGCATCTTATTTATCATTTTCTGACTATGCAAAAATTTTAAAGCAAGATGGTCAGAAAATAGAATAAACTCCCTCTGAACAAGATAATGCTCCCACTGTCGCAAAGTCCGATATTCTGCATAAAACTCCTGATCATATGTACTCCATTTCTGTAGAGCCTCACTCAACTTCTTACTAAAGAAAGCCACTGATCGTTTTTCTTGTGAGAGAACAGCTCCAATCCCCACACCACTAGAATCACACTCCACCTGAAATATCTTATCAAAATCTGGTAGTGCCAGAACTGGTGCGGTGCAAAGTTTTTCCTTGATGAGAGCAAAACTCTGCTCTTGCTCAAAACCCCACTGAAATTTACCCTTCTTCAAACACTCGGTGATAGGTGCAGTAATGGTGCTAAAATTACGTACAAACCTCCTGTAAAACATAGCTAGACCATGAAAACTGCGCACCTCGGTGACCGATGTGGGGGCTGGCCAATCCCGGATTGCCCTCACTTTCTCTTCATCAACCTGAATCCCATCCTCACCAACAACAAAGCCCAGGAAAAGCAATTTGTTGGTGCAAAATGTGCACTTCTTAATATTGATATACAACTGATTATCTTTTAAAACCTGCAACACTTGTCTAAGGTGTTCCAAATGTGCAGTTCTATCTTTACAGTAAATCGGGATATCATCAAAATAGACTACAACAAATGAGCCAATAAAAGGACGGAATACCTGGTTCATCAACCTCATAAAAGTGCTAGGGGCATTAGATAGCCCGAATGGCATGACAAGCCACTCATACAGTCCATCCTTGCTCTTGAAAGCTGTCTTCCACTCATCCCCAGGTCTGATCCGAATCTGATGGTACCCACTGCGCAAATCCAGTTTTGTAAACACCTTAGAACCAGATAACTCATCAAGCATGTCTTCCAAACGAGGGATAGGAAATCTATACTTGATGGTGATCTTGTTGATGGCTCTGCTATCAACACACATACGCCACTGATTACCCTTCTTTGGCACAAGAAGGACCGATACTGCACATGGGCTCATTCTCTCCCTGATAAACCCCTTCCGTAGCAATTCCTCAATCTGCTCTCGGATTATTTCATTCTCCTTGGGACTCATGCGATAATGTGGGAGGTTTGGCAAACTAGCTCCCGGAATCAAGTCAATCTGATGCTGAATGTCCCTCATAGGAGGGAGGTCATTGGGTAATTCATTAGAAACCAATTCTTGAAAACCCGCAAGAAGTTCGTCAATATCCCTTGGTAACCCAATCTCCACACTGACAGAACCCAGCAGCCCTTTTATGATTATCGGACAAAAATACTCTGCCTCTTCAATAGCTGCGGTAAGATCTTTCTCGTTCTGTATGAGCAACAAGACCGGTTCATTTTTCTCAACCTGCTTCTCAAAACGCAGAACAGGAACTATAGCAATTTTATGATTATCCCATTTAAACATCAGTACATTATCCTTACCCCGATAAGTAATGTCGTGGTCATATTGCCATGGGCGACCAAGCAAAATATGACAGACATCCATAGTTAAAACGTCACACAAAACCTCCTCCTTGTAGTACTTGCCAATAGAAATAGGGACCCTGCAAGTCCGTGTGTTGGTAGTGGTGCCCTAGGCACGTTTAATAAACGTTGTAATTGTTATCATTTATTTCATATCAATAAAGAAATGTTTTGATTATTATTGTTGTTCATGTTTACTTATAATAATCCCCGTCCCTAGTACTTGTTAAGCACTAGTATAAAGGCTAAATGATCATGGGATAATCATGTTAGATTTATGGGTACTTGTTTGGAACAAGGTACTGGACATGACCCGCTGTATGAGATTTATGTCATGGTCCATGTCAAACATATATCTCATATTAGTTATGTCATTTGAATCCTTAGACATGAAGTTATTATAGTCTTCCACTTGATGAACATTATGTTTGACATATTCAAACGCTACCTTTAACCGGGAAGTTATAAAGGGTATGATTGGCATAATCGGATTCACGTAGGGAAGAATAATAAGCTAAATGGATTTGTTCCTCCTCGGAGAGATGTCAAGCTTGGGCCACTCGTAGGAATGATGTTGATGAAATGTTCGGCCGGACTCAAATGGATTGATTGGATCAATAGCATTTGAATTATCAACATATTCGGAATCGAGAAAGTATTGAACAAAACAAGTTGACTGTTTGACCATGACTTGTGTTCAATGACATCGTGGACAAAGGGATTGTGACATATTCTAAAGGAATGCGAACTTGTATCTAGTTATACTATTTGGGTAGGTATGACGGTTTGCTAGAACCTAATCATATCTTATGGGATCATGTTTGAGCTCATTGCCAACTTAGTATAATCCTAGAGGGTCACACACAATAGAACGAATCTTTAAAAGGACTACATTGGAATTTTGGAAATTCTGGACTTTCTGGGAAGTGGGCGACCGCACATTCTGGACTGGGCGGCCGCACACTTAGCTCAGAAATGTACCAGTTTTGTTTCAGAATGTTGTGCGACCGCACAGAGGTTTTTGGACGGCCGCACAGTACTGTCGGGTGGCAGATTCCTAATTTGATTAGGAAACGAATTTTGGATGGATTTTGACACAAGTTTCCTATTTGGAATAGGTCATACTTGTGTATAAAAGACCAAATTCGGCCAGCACTCAATACGATTGATTTTGTGAGTCTCAAAGAGTTTGAGAGAGGGTTTATTTTGTTCCAAGACATTCTTAGTTGAGGAACAAAATAATACACAAAATAAATTCCATATAGTTCTTTTGATTGTGAAAAAGTGTTTCACAATTTGGTCTAGCAACCAAGATCAAAGAAGCTCCTTTGATATTCGTTCGAAGTGTGGATACCGCTAGAGGGTGAAAATCATCATCTTCAAAGTTCGTGTTCAAGCTTTGTGATCGTGATCAAGTCTTCAAACCTCCACCAAAGACCAAGAGAATTTGATAGCCATCAAGGGTTAGTTTATTCCTTTATTCTTATGTTGTATTTGATTTAATCATATGAACGGATCTATAGGCTTTGGGTTTCAAAATTTTAAATGCTAATTTC
The DNA here is from genome assembly GCA_026119855.1 of Campanula takesimana. Classification (NCBI taxonomy): domain Eukaryota; kingdom Viridiplantae; phylum Streptophyta; class Magnoliopsida; order Asterales; family Campanulaceae; genus Campanula; species Campanula takesimana. Next base: position 124,887 of record JAOWBW010000622.1, read on the forward strand.
CGCTGCGCATGTTTGATCGAAACCCAACACCGTGTCACCCTAAGTTCGGAGCCCTTATTCACCCATCCCAAGCTATAAGGTTTCTTATGAGGTTCATTTTTTAATCCCAGGAAATCAACCAATTTTTGCGACACTAGATTTTCAGTGCAACCATTATCAATAATCAAATTACATACCTTGTTCTTTACAGAACAGTGTACTCGGAACAGATTCTTCCGTTGTCCCTCATCCTTGGAAGTTAGTAGCATCTGTTGAAGCACCAATCCAACTCGCTCCTCAGCGAATTCAACCCCTTCATACTCATTATCATTATCCTCGTCACCTTCTTCCTCGCTTCCCTCTTCCAGAATTGCAGCAGTTCGCCTAGAGGGGTAAACATTGGATCTGTGACCCTGTCCATTGCAACGAAAACACTTATCCCCTATTGGTTTAGCATAAGGATTAGATGTTTTCTGTGCTGGAGCCTTGCTTCCCGTGGAACTGCTAGTATTGTTAGTAACCTTAGTCTGCGAGGTTGAGTCCTTACTCGTAGTCCCTTTCTCCTTATCAGTCCCTGCTTCAGAACTACTCTGTGGAGCCCATTTACGAAAAGGAGGGTTATAATTCCTCGTACTCAACTTTTCCATGAGTTCGGCTTTCAAAGCCAGCGTGGAAGCATCCGTCAAATTCCACACCTGATGCAATCCCATCTTCTCCTGTATGGAACTTTTCAGGCCATTAATATAACATACAACTTTCTGATCCTCAGACTCCTCAATCTCAACCCGTGCAGTATATCTCTGAAATTCCATAGTATACTCATCAACTGTTCTCTTGCCCTGCACACAATTGAGATACAGTTTGTACAAGATCTGCTCATAATCTGCCGGTAAAAACCTCTCAGAAATTAGCTGTTTCATACGCCTCCAAGTTTTAACTGTCCCCTTTCCTTGCCGTCGTCTCTGTACTGCTAGTTTATCCCACCAAACTGCAGCAGTACTCTTCAATCGGATCGCCACCATCTTTACCTATTTATTTGCAGGTACTTCCATAACATCGAAAAAATGATTTACCTCATTCTGCCAATCTAAAAAATTCTCAATCCCCATGGTCCCATAGAACAAAGAAATATCAGCCTTAATTCTATAATCATGGCGGTTTCGATTATTACCTTCAACTGGTTCTTCATCATCAACAACCTCTTCTTTAGAACTGGACTCTTCGTCATCCCGATTCTCTGCCCGTTGAGGACATCGAACTGGATTTCGAACTGGATCAACCCTGTCTCTCTCACCCCTACGGTCCTGATTAACGTTTTGACCCTGTTGAGCGGCCACCAACGCAGAAATCTGTGTTGTTAAGGCAGCGATAGCGTTGGTAATTCCATCGATATCCGCCTTTGTAGCTTGATCTCCCATAATGAGTCAGTATGATGCAAAAGACAGGATATGGCCTGCTCTGATGCCAACTGACGCAGCACGGAAGCGATAAATTTCGTGATTTAGCGCACTAATCACAAGATCTCATCCAGCGATGAAACCTCAAACACAAAACCTTGGAATCCACCAAGAAATAGAGATAAATCTCCAAGAACAAAGTTCAATTGATAAGAATAATAATGTAACCCTAAAACAATGATAGGAAAAGAGTATTTATACTCCTAACAAAATAACATAACCTAAATAAAACATAAATCCCGAAAATAACCCAAGTTTATGCTAAAACCGATAAAAAAACGCGAAACAGCAATTTTCTGCAGCAAACCGAGCGGGCGCTCTAGTCAACAGAACGATCGGCCAGTTTGGGATTTAAATTCAAGTGAGCGCTTGGGCATATGCGGGCGGGCGCTCGTTAACCTGCTGTGCTGGAAATCGCCTTGTTGCTCCTATATCACAAAGGAAGGAAATCATAGGCACTCAACAATGGAAGGAACCAAGGGCCTCTTGGCCCAATTGTATCCGGATATGTGGGTAAGGCTTTCACTTAGGTGTAGGTCGCAGATTCGACTCAATCAGGGAGCAAGTGGAGAACCTTTGTTACTTATCCCCTCTGAGGGCAGGTGGGGGCTTCTGCAGGTGATCATTCAGATGGCGGGGATGTCTATGACTAGAGGACTGCCAGATAGGGCATGACGTCTATGGGAAGAGACCACCAGATGGCGCGGGACGTCTATGAGAGGTTTCTGAAGACACAGTTTCATTCGCTGTAATAGGTTCTGACGTGGTGAAACTCCAATAAGGAATCGTACTAGACTAGACAATAGATTTGTAATAGACTTAATAGGAGTTTGTAATACGATGACTATTGCCTTGAATAAATAAAATGTAACTAGCTTGTAAAAAAAAACAATGGAAGGGAAACAAAGGCTCTCATATATAGAGAGAAATCAAATTCAAAACTAAAAAAAAAAAAAAAAAAAAAAAACACATCTTTATTATTGAAAATCAATAGATCACTCATAAATAAAACATTAGTCATTGATGATAGACAATGATAAAAGTTTGATTGAATTTTCAAATAATAGCTTTTTAGAAAAATAATTACCAAAACAACAACCCTAAAAACTAATTTACCAAAGTAACACTTTTTGCTAAAACCGGAAGTGGGGTTTCCGGTTTTAATGTTGAATCCGGAAGTCCCACTTCCGGAATTGACTTTTTTTTTTTTTTTTTTTTTTTTTTTTTTTCGGGAAATCTTTTTTTTTTTTTTTTTAAATCCGGAACTGGTATTTCCGGTTTTAAGTTTTTTTTTTTTTTTTTTTTGAAATAACAAAAAACATTAAAACCCCACCCACCGAAAATTGATTTGGCTTTCTTTTTTTTTTCGAAATCTGGATTTTTAAAATTCTTTAAAAACCCACCCATGCAAGCAAAGAGAAAGGGAGAAGGAATAGGGGAAAAAAAGAAGAAATGATTATTATTTTTTATATAAAAAATGATTGGAGAACGTTGATTTTATAGGATAGAATAAACTTGTCCACAAATCCAACATTAATACATAAATCCAATTATTCAGTGACCACATCCCGGTCACATAGAAAATAAATAAATAAACTTGTGCACAAATTTCTGTAATATTTTAGAATTTTATGTATTGTGTGTCAGATGGTGAAAGAGAAAGGATAATGGGAAGGGTTTCTTTTCTTCTTTTCTTTCTTTTTTTTTTCTTTCCCTATGCCTTCTCCTGGGTGGGTTGGTTTTTAAATAATACTCCCTCCGTCCCACAAAATGATCTTCTCATTTGCTATTTTTCCTTGTCCCAAAAAATTCTTCATATTTCTATGATTTAGGCTTAAAAAGTGTATAAAGTAAACATGGCTAGTGAAGCAGGTTTTTTATATCCTTAAAAAGTTTGAATAATCAAACGTGAATATCATTTTGGGACGGAGGGAATGGTACTGCATACAAGTAAAAAAACAAAATTGTAAACCAAGATAGAATCACACAGGTACACACACATAAAAAAAAAAAAGGCTGTTTTTTGTTATTTCAAAAAAAAAAAAAAAAAAAAAAAAAAACCTTAAAACCGGAAGTACCAGTTCCGGATTTTAAAAAAAAAAAAAAAAAAAAAAAAAAAACAGATTTCGCGAAAAAAAAAAGAAGGAAAAAGTCAATTCCGGAAGTGGGACTTCCGGATTCAACATTAAAACCGAAAACCCCACTTCCGGTTTTAGCAAAAAGTGTTACTTTGGTAAATAAGTTTTTAGGGTTGTTGTTTTGGTAAATATTTTTTTAAAAAGCTATTATTTGGAAATTCAATCATAAAAGTTTAGTTTAAGTGATTAAAAAAGAAACCTAACTAAATCTTCAAGTTAGGGGAGAAGTTTGAAGAGAGAAGTTGGAGGAAGTTTTTTGGGGGGGGCGGTATATAACTTTACTCGCTTGTATTATAAGGGCTGAAAAGTAAAAAAAAAAAAAAAAAAAATTACATACTTTCTTCACTGTTTTTACTTTTTACTATCAATGAAGTCTTATAATAATAAGTTTAAGTTAATATAATTATACAAATGAATATTTAAATCTTGTTATTAATATATCATCAACAATACTATTTCATCTGTTTACAAATAAATGTCCAAAATTTATTTTAAAGGACATTCTGAAAATCTTTAGTTTATATATCATTAAAATACAAGATTCATAAATATTTTGTTATTCACTTTTAAAATATTTAGTTTTGCAAGTATAAAATGAATAGTGAAATTTTTTTGATAAAAAATATTTAGAGACAAATCATTTTACAAAAAGGTCATTCATTTTGTGACAAACTGAAAAAATATATTAATTTAGAGATAAAGGGAGTATTAATAACAAGTTTTAAACTATTATTACTATTAAGATAAGTTAATTAACTAGCTTAAACTATTTCTCCATAGGGAAAAAATGGGGAAGAAAAATTTGAGACGGAGAGAGTACTATGCGTTGTGTCTGCATTTTTTCTTGACAATATATTATCCTCTAATTTGACTTGCGGTTTGAGATCGAAGGTTTCTCAAGATGAAAACAATTGATGAAAACAAGTTAGATTAGCAAACTAATAAAAAAGGTCTCATATTCATATGATCAAATAGTGGATTAAATTAAGTTTGGTTGGAAGTTCTTCCAAGACCGACTTGTAAATTTGCGGGGCTTTCATCAGTCAACACTCATTGACCCTCCTTGTCACTGCATTAAAAGACATGAGTTAAACATCGAAGTGGACTCGCTCTTCTTCAAAGTCTTTGCCGTACTAAAAATGCATACTCCCTCCGTCCCACTCGAATTAGAACAACTTTTCATTTTGGGTGTCCCATTTAAATTAGAACCCAAAAATAGAATTGTTTTATTTAATGGGACCTACATTCACACTCACAACAACTTTTCACTCATTATTCTCTACCCCACTTTCTCTCTCCTACTTCACTTTTTATACTCACAACACCTACTCCACTAACATTTTTTCCTTAATCCCCGTGCCCAACCCAAAAATCCTAATTCGGGTGGGACGGAGGGAGTAAACATTTAGCAGCCTATAAAGATGTGGAATGGAACCATTATATTTGTACACCAAATGAGTTTAGTTGTAGCCATGGAAAAGCCCTTGTTTCTTGCCCTACTAATATGTTTTACAGCATTCTTCACTTGTTCCCTTGTTGTGTCTGCTTCTTCTGAACAAGAAGCTGATGCTCTCTTGAAATGGAAAGCCAGCATTGTAGGCTACAACACTTCCCTCCTTTCTTCTTGGACCAAAACAAATAAAAGTGGGTTGAATATCCCTTGTACTTGGTACGGAGTTTCTTGCAATGCTCATGGAAGTGTGACCGAATTGAATCTAAACATGTCGAGTCTTAAAGGTACACTTGACCATTTCACTTTCTCATCTTTCCCCAATCTTACCCACTTTGATCTTAGTTCGAATGAACTTTTTGGTACCATCCCTGCCCCTGGGATCACTTACCTATCCAATCTTGTCTACCTCGACTTCTCTGTTAATGGATTTTCTGGCACAATCCCTCCTGGAGTAGGGAAGTTAAACTCTCTACGTTTTCTCTATTTGGTTAATAACAAACTTTCTGGGTCCATTCCGCCTGAATTGGGAAATCTTCATAATCTCGAGGAACTTGTTTTTAGAAACAACTCTCTAACTGGTTTCATTCCACCTGAATTAGGAAATTTGTCATACCTTCAGGAATTAGATTTTTCCATAAATGCAATAACAGGTATTATTCCATCAACTTTTGGGAATTTGAAAAGCTTAACCTGGTTGAACCTCTTTTCGAATCATCTTTCTGGTTCAATTCCCTCTGAACTGGGGAAGCTAAGATCACTTCAAAGCCTTTTCCTTTGTGAAAACTGTTGAAATATAAGTTACGCAACGAGTAGATTAAACAAATAATCAACGGGGCAATCATGTATTCAACAGATTAATCGTAGTAAAACCAACAACGAAAGTAACACGCAAATAAAGCATACTATAACAATAAGAAAATTAAAGAGCAAGTTAGAAACTTATCGGGGTAGATCGAGTCGCCTTAGGAAGACTTCCCTAAGAGAAATTATTGCCTCCTACTCATGCGATTTCGGATACTGGCAAATTCCTCCGAGGATAAAACGATCTCAGAATATGTGTCAAGAACGGTGCACACAGACACAAATTCAACTGCGGCTCTATCTCATTCACCTGAGTCTCTCGTGAATTCACCATGGATTAAAGGGTTGCAATCTTAGAATTAGAGATGTGGTAAGAAGAAGCGAGAGGCCCGAGTGTTAGCATGGGCTGGACTGGGCCGGCAATGGACTATGTTGGAGGTTCCACCTTAAAACAATTGGTGATAAGGGGAGTAACTCCTCAAGTCTATATACCGGTCTATATTTCTCTCATTAGTAGATGTGGGATAAATTTCTCTTACATGCCCCCTCACGTGTAGCCGGGCTTTGTTAAGGCTTACAACGTGAACTTATCAATCGGGTGGCGCGGAGCAGCATCGTGGGCCATTGGGCCTGCACGTGGACCTTGTAGAAGAGATGACAGAGAGCCCATCAGAAGAAGCAGCGGAAGTCAGGCCACCATAGATCGATGGCTCTGATACCATCAGACCATTTTAGAATTATGGACCGGTATATGCCGGTCCATATTTTTCTCATTAGTAGATGTGGGATAAATGTCTCTTACACGCCCCTCACGTGTAGCCGGGCTTTGTTAAGGCTTACAATTTGGACTTATCAATCGGGTGGCGCGGAGCAGCATCGTGGGCCATTGGGCCTGCACGTGGACCTTGTAGAAGAGATGACAGAGAGCCCATCAGAAGAAGTAGCGGAAGTCAGGCCACCATAGATCGGTGGCTCTGATACCATCTTAGAATCAGAGATGTGGTAAGAAGAAGTGAGAGGCCCAAGTGTTAGCATGAGCTGGACTGGGCCGGCAATGGACTATGTTGGAGGTTCCACCTTAAAACCAATTGGTGATAAGGGGAGTAACTCCTCAAGTCTATATACCGGTCCATATTTCTCTCATTAGTAGATGTGGGATAAATGTCTCTTACATGCAAAACCATAAACAGGAGTATCAACTACTTAGAAAGGATGACAAGAACGAACGAACGGGAACGAAGCAAGAGATCCAAAACAGGGACAGAACAGTTTAATGCGTGCCAATTCATCGCATGATGGCGGCGCTGCACATCTTTCCTCTGCCCCCTTTTTTTTCCTTCTAACTCCTTTTTTCCCGTATCCTCTTCTCTCTCTCTCTCTCTCTCAAGTTGATTAAAAGTCCTTCAACCCAAATTGTTCTCTAGGACTTTTGTTTGACCGGGTAAAGAGGGTCAACCACATCTCCTTTTTGAGTTTTTACATCTTATTCTATTATGCGTTTTGACTCATTTGTTTGTAAACAAAAGAGCCAACTTTAACTCTAGAATTAATCCAACTAAAGTTAAATCAATTATAATTATAAATTATTTAGATTTCCAATACAAGCATATTAATTATTCCATAATAAAAGATAACTAGAAAATACTTTATTTTAATTATATAGGACTACAATTAGTGCAATAATTAAACAAAATATTTTCCATATCTTTAAACAGGAATAATATTAAAATGCATGTATTTGAACTATGGATTTAACCATAAATGAAAATATCCCTTTTTATAATCATTCTTTGAAACCCATATCAAATATACAAATATTGATTTTGGTCAACCGCTTTGAGAACCAACAAGTGGACTCACTCAAAGAGTACCTTAGACCAATATTTCCAACAATCCCCCACAAATCCATAGTGAAAAGACGATCAAAGACTATCCATGCCGTGCTTTCAGTAGAACGGTACCTTCCGGCTTGAACCGCTACCTTAGTTAGTCAACGCAAACCCCCACAGGACCAGATGAACGGGTGTCTTGAATCTGATGCCTTTGGATGTAGAGGCCTTTGTTGGTAACAACACGACAAAAGGGTCTGATAGGTCCTCTATCGTAAATTTGACGCATATAGGCCATACGTCCCGATCCTCAATCATGAGTGCTTTTAAGGAATAACCCATTTCCTCTAGTTGCGGCCAACAACAACACTCACTTAGCTGGGCTTCTCCAAAGATGTACCGCTAGCATCTTGTCTAAAAGACTTGATCCCATTCAAAGTTCTAAAAACCTTTACTAAACTTGCAGTAATGAGCACCTTCTAGGTTAATCAGGGGACAGACTCAGACATAAAATATGTCAATCTGTTTTGGTGCTCCGATCCACCCCACAGCTTGTTATTACCACATTGAACCTTCTTTGTGGGATCTCCACTCAGATAGGTTGGGTTGCTACTGCGTTTGAATCAGTCGGGGTTCAGTCCCTTCCCCAACCTGGATTTATGAACAAGAACTAATTCAAGTTCTTTTGCTTTAAAGGTTAGTTGTGTTATCATTGGTACCATCATAATCAACAACTATTGCCTTTATATAGACACAGGATCCTTCATAGATTTTAATCTAACTTGGATGTGTCACAAATATTGCCTTATTATTTAAGTACTTATAATCTTTAAACATACTGTCAAAAATTACTAACAGTAGATATAGTCGATCATGGCTAAATACAGACATTATTGTCAATTAGTCCATTCAACTTTATTATACTCACCCGTACTTATAATAAGTCGCTCAACACAATGAGCCTTAGTACAATATATTGTTTAATATACCTCCAAACGACGGGCCCATCGACTAAGGTAACTATAAACAAATATATTCATTAATGATTGCAAGAACCATTAATCATTCATGCTTTATATTGAGATTAACTCAATATGTAGCACAAGAGAAACAACTCCCTTCAAGTATTTAAAAATACTTAATCAATAGCTCCACCAAGAACTCTAGTTGGTCAACTAGTGTCTACAGAATTTAGTACAAATAGAGACGTCTCTCTAAACAACTAAATCTCCAAGACACATCAAATAACCAATATCTGAGAATATTATAGATTAGCAACTTCACATCCTTATAGAAAGTTAATATAAGGAACAGATTATCTTTTTAACGATTCTAATTTTCTCAAGAATACTTTTAGTATAATGTAGCACTTCAAATGATCAGTTTGAAGCCGAGAATCTCGTTAAAAATTTCATCCTTTTATTTCAAACTTACTATTCAAGAATGACATGCACTCATTAATTTATCTCGATAGATTTCAACTAAATGAATACAAACCAAATTTATGGCACAGACAAATACGATTATCAACGATTATTTTGCAGTAGACAACTTTCAAAATTCATACATACTAAGCATACAATGAAATAAATAAATTATTTCATCCCATGTATTAGGGTTTGTCAAAGTGTATTAGACGACTTAAACAAATTAGCAAATAACAACATTTCACTATGGATTACAAAAACACTTGACTGATCCGTATATATTTACTTCCATATACAATGAAATAAGATAGCATCCATGTAATGGATTTTCAAATCATATACTCAGTCAAATATTTAATTGTAGAAAATAGTGACTTAAGAAAATAGATATAATCTATTTCTTACTTTTGCTAAAACCCTTTCACAACCAAACTAGTCTTAAGCTTTCTCATTGTTACTTTAAAATCTTAATTAATCATGAAGACTCACATTAATTCATTCATAGGCAATTAGGAGTGAGCTAACTAATTTCATAGAGAGACAATGTAAATTATCTAGCTCTCAAAACATCCTTAAACATCAAAGATCACACTTGATAGTAACTCACAAAGTAATTAAATTACTTTGCACTATCCTTAGGAATCTTAAGTTTCATGTTTCTCCTAAATTCATCTAACTTTCAAAGTTAGAATTCCATGAATTTACCCCCACATTTGTTATCCTTTTTCATACGATTAGTATAAGGATTAAATGTAGGAATGAAGTCAAAATCACTTCTAATTATATGGGATATACATCTTTATAGAACATAGCATTGAGAAAAATTCACATGTTAGCTTATGTGCCAAAGATTTCACATCAGAAGATCTTAAACACCATGGCGTCACATATCTTAAAAGATTACATGAATAGTAGTATTTCTTACAATTTTAGCTTTTAGTCTTTTAACGTGAAGTACGTACTTATGAAAGATACCCCCACATTCCAAAAGATATCCAAGCTAAAATAACACCTTATCAAAGTTTGATTGACTATCATTTAAATACTTGAGAGTTACTTTTCCAGAATTAGGTACACTAATTCAAAGTTTATCTCTAAGTATTACTTTGATAATTTCAAGCTTAAAGGGCAAACACCTATTCTATCTTTTAGGACGTTAATTTATCTCATGCATTATCCCATAATAACTTAGAGTATTTAGCAAAGTATTTCTATGAACTGTAAACAGAGCATAGACGAATTAGACTTATTTCGCTTCATAAGATCATAACCAAAGTAGTTCCTTACCAGTTTCAAATTTAGCTTAATAACAGAATTTAATCAACTTTTTTATCTTTACAATTAAGCAAAGATAAAAGGTCTACGCATAATCAATAAAATTAATAACGTATTTTAAAATGTCTTTGGTCATCACACTATTAATAATCACAAAATTCAGCATATCAGAATAAACAAGGTTAATATATTTTCTCACACAAAAGTTTCTTTTAACCAAGTTACAATTCACCAAATGCTAAAGAATTTGAGACTTTCAATTAATGGCATAATCAAGAACTATTTTAAATTAGCAGTCCTTAAAGGAAACACAATTTAAATCATCTTGATGACCATGCCAATCACAAACAATTCAGTTATCAAATCAAGATAATTAGACTTTATTATTCTCAGATAAACTACCATGTTCAACTATCACATTAATCATAATTTTCAAACAAGAACTACAAGTCAATAAAAAAATACTACACAATTAGAAAGCAACATTTTATTTTACACATCTACTCAAAATACTTCCTAATTAAATATGAGTCATTGTAAAGATATTATAACACGTAGAAATATTGTGATGCATTTACTCCGTAATAAGAATATATATAAAGTGAACTTTAGATCCACACATTCTTATATGAACACTAATGCAACACTTTATATTTCTCATTGTTATCAATCTTCTACATCAAGTTACTAATATACAAAAGAGTTAGCCAGAAACAAATTTCACTCTTAGTTGCATATTAACTAACTACTATAAAACTCATAACTAATTATAAATTTTGAGACATATAGAGTAAAATAAAGTATTCCGCTTTCTCCGTCCCCAAGTATTTTAACTTACTTCTTTACTTATCAATATGATTAACAATAATTGAACAATTTCTTCTCTAACAATTTTCTCAATTGTTATCACGTTGGTCATATATTGGTACATTAGAAAAGGGTACATGAATTACATAGTACACTCTAATTTTCCATACTAAAATTATGTCATATGATCAATATTCCAATTGAATGAAGTAATCTTAAAAATATGACTTTACTGAATTTTCTCAAAAATTCACTTTTAGCATTTATTAGAGTACAGCTAATAATCATGACTTTATGCGCTTCTTTACTTATTGATTTTCTCATATAATATGAAGCAAACAAGATTTGATAAATAATAATTTTCATATTGACACACTCAATAAAGTACTATTTTCCAATCTTCAAATAGTGACTTAAGCAATAATATTTAAAAGACAAGAGAGTAACTAAAAAGCTCATTCAACATTCAACGTTGAAACTTATGCTTTTAATACATCAAATATCTTTTACATTAATCAACAAATATAAGAAAATAGTTTAATTCAATTTTACGCTCATGATCTAAATAGCTCAAAATTCGATTTTCACTTCACATAAAAATCCATGAGATCTATAGATCATATCCAAAATTAGTAAGATACAAAGTCTCTAGGACCTTCACTACTAATTTAACACAACAACGCAAAATTAAATGCTACACAACTATTTTCATATTTCCTTTGATTAATCTAATTATTTGCTTGCACTATTTTTCACCGTTTCATGATACATGGAACCATCAATAACTAACACATGAAAATTATCAGTCCATCATAATCATTCAAATTAATATGTTTACACAAACAATTAAATTACTTGTTCAAAGATATCATCTTTCAAGTAAACAACGATTATATGGACCAATAAAGAACATACCAAATCTACCACAATCAACAAGAATACATGATACTAATTTCTCTTAGACTGTTGAAATATAAGTTACGCAACGAGTAGATTAAACAAATAATCAACGGGGCAATCATGTATTCAACAGAGTAACCGTAGTAAAACCAACAACGAAAGTAACATGCAAATAAAGCATACTATAACAATAAGAAAATTAAAGAACAAGTTAGAAACTTATCGGGGTAGATCGAGTCGCCTTAGGAAGACTTCCCTAAGAGAAATTATTGCCTCCTACTCGTGCGATTTCGGATACTGGCAAATTCATTCGAGAATAAAACGATCTCAGAATATGTGTCAAGAACGATGCACACAGACACAAATTCAACTGCGGCTCTATCTCATTCACCTGAGTCTCTCGTGAATTCACCATGGATTAAAGGATTGCAAAACCATAAACATGAGTATCAACTACTTAGAAAGGATGACAAGAACGAGCGAACGGGAACGAAGCAAAAGATCCAAAACAGGGACAGAACAGTTTAATGCGTGCCCAATTCATCGCATGATGGCGGCGCTGCACATCTTTCCTCTGCCCCCTTTTTTTTCTTTCTAACTCCTTTTTTCCCGTATCCTCTTCTCTCTCTCTCAAGTTGATTAAAAGTCCTTCAACCCAAATTGTTCTCTAGGACTTTTGTTTGACCGGGTAAAGAGGGTCAACCACATCTCCTTTTTGAGTTTTTACATCTTATTCTATTATGGGTTTTGACTCATTTGTTTGTAAACAAAAGAGCCAACTTTAACTCTAGAATTAATCCAACTAAAGTTAAATCAATTATAATTATAAATTATTTAGATTTCCAATACAAGCATATTAATTATTCCACAATAAAAAGATAACTAGAAAATACTTTATTTTAATTATATAGGACTAAAATTAGTCCAATAATTAAACAAAATATTTTCTATATCTTTAAACAGGAATACTATTAAAATGCATGTATTTGAACTATGGATTTAACCATAAATGAAAATATCCCTTTTTATAATCATATCTTTGAAACCCATATCAAATATACAAATATTGACTTTGATCAACCGCTTTGAGAACCAACAAGTGGACTCACTCAAAGAGTACCTTAGACCAATATTTCCAACAAAAACAGTCTCACAGGTCAAATCCCAGCCAGCATCATTAAGTAATCTAACTTCCCTTAGTAGACTCTATTTGTATGATAATCAACTTTCTGGTTTCATTCCACCTGAATTAGGAAATCTGTCACATCTTCAGGGATTAGATTTTGACATAAATGCACTAACAGGTATTATTCCATCAACTTTTGAGAATTTGAAAAGCTTAACCTTGTTGCAACTCTTTTCAAATCATCTATCTGGTACAATTCCCTCTGAATCGGGGAAGCTAAGAATCTAAGATCACTTCAAATCATCGACCTTTATGAAAATAATCTCACTGGTCAAATCCCTGCATCATTAGGTAATCTAACTTCCCTTAGTAAACTCTATTTGTATGATAATCATCTATCTGGTTCAATTCCCCCTGCATTGGGGAACTTAAGATCCCTTCAATCATTATTCCTTCAGAAAAACAGTCTCACTGGTCAAATCCCTGTTTCATTAAGTAATCTAAGTTCCCTAACTATTCTCATTTTGTTTAATAATCGACTTTCTGGTTCTCTTCCTCCAGAGTTAGGAAATCCGTTACATCTTCAGCAATTAGGTTTCTCAAACAACTCATTAACAGGTAACATTCCATCCACTTTTGAGAATTTGAAGCTCCTCAATTTTTTAGGTCTGAACAATAATTATCTCAATGGCTCCATTCATGCTTCTTTTGGCAATCTTAGCAAGCTATACACATTGGTTTCAGCAACAGCCAATTTTCAGGCTTTACGCCTGAAAATATTTGCCAAAGTGGAAAACTTCAACGCATAAATTTAGATAACAACTTTCTTGTCGGTCCAATCTTTAGAAGCCTGAGAAATTGCACTTTCTTGGATAGACTCCGGGTTGAAGGAAACCAGCTCAGTGAAAATATATCAGGAATATTTTGTGTGCACCCACATCTATATCTCATGAATATTAGTCACAACAACTTTTTTGGGGAACTATCGAGCAACTGGAGTATGTGCAGTAACTTATCTTCCCTAATTATGGCGGCAAACAATATAAGTGGTAGCATACCACCAGAGCTTGGAACTGCTACACAAATTCAAAAACTCGATCTTTCATCAAACCATTTAATTGGGGAGGTCCCAAAGGAAATTGGAGGATTGAAGAATCTTCTTGAGCTAGATTTGAGTCTAAACCAACTTTTTGGCACTATACCACAAGAGCTTGGATCATTAATAGCTTAGATCTTTCTTCAAACAAGTTGAACGGGTTGATTCCAGCAGGGGAGTTCTTGCACATGTTTTACTTGAACTTGAGCAACAATAATTTTACAAATGGAATGCCAGTTTCTATGACTCGGTTACCAATACTTTCCGTACTCGATTTGAGTCGTAACTCACTGACAGGGAAGATCCCATCACAAATTCAAGGCTTACAAAGCTTGGAGAAGCTGAATCTTTCCCACAACCATTTCAGTGGTACCGTTCCTGAGGCTTTCCAGAACATCCACGCATTGCTCGAAATCGACATATCCTACAATGAGTTCTAGGGTCCCAGTCCGATGAACAAGGCCTTTACAAATGCTTCTATGTTACAAGGAAACAAAGGGTTATGTGGAAACATTACAGGTTTCAAACCTTGTGAACGTATGAAAAAGAGCCACCACATCACTCTTGTGATCACCTTCTCCATTCTAGGTGCAGTTTTTCTTCTATGTGCCTTGACTTGGCTTCTTATCATTTACGGACGAAAAAAGCAAGCAACAGAAGAACACAATGCTCATATGCAAATGGTTGATCTGTTTGCCATAACAACCTTTGACGGAAGAGCAATGTATGAGGAAATCTTACATGCCACCAACAATTTTGATCCTGAGTATTGTATTGGAGAAGGAGGCCAAGGAAGTGTTTACAAAGCAACCCTGCAAGCAAATACCACGGTTGCTGTAAAGAAACTCCACTCATCTTCTGAGCCAGCTGATCGCAAAGGTTTTCTAAGTGAGGTCACAGCATTGCCAGAAATAAGGCATCGTAACATTGCGAAACTTCATGGGTTTTGTTCGCATTCCATACACTCATTTCTGATTTACGAGTTCATTGAAAAGGGCAGTTTGGCGGCCATGTTGAGTAGCGAAGGCCTAGCTCAGTTGCTGGACTGGTCTAAAAGGGTGAACATCATTAAGGGCGTAGCTAAATCTTTGTCTTATATGCACCACGATTGCACACCCCCAATTGTCCATCGGGATATATCAAGCAAAAATATTCTGCTTGATTCCTAGTATGAGGCTCGTGTTTCAGATTTCGGTACATCTAAGCTCTTAAAGATAGATTCATCCAACTTAACTGCAGTTGCTGGCACGTATGGTTATATTGCACCAGGTATGATTGTTTTTTAATCTCCTTTTTTTGTAGACTAATAAATAATATAGTGATAGAAAATCGACGGGGGTATATGTTTATTGTTTATGTTTTTGTTTGCAGAGTTTGCTTATACAATGAAGGTAACAGACAAGTGTGATGTGTATAGCTTTGGGGTATTGGCCCTGGAAGTAATAAAAGGAGAGCACCCTGGTGATATTATTACTTGCATCTTAAGTTCATCGCCAGAGGAGATATTTTTAGAGGATATGGTTGATCAACGTCTTCCACCTCCGTCACCTGAAATATAGAAGGCGGTGAAATCCATTTTTACAATGGCAAGGGACTGTTTAAATGCCAATCCACAAGCAAGGCCATCAATGCAATATGTTTCTAACCTTCTTACCAGGCGTGTCTAAGATTGGCATAATGGTGTGGGTAGCATGGATTTCATCTAGTTCAAGAATGGCAATATGATTGTTGGTTCATATATTTAGTACTTGTTTAGTTGTACCCTTCGAGTCTATTTCCTTGTACTATGAAGTCGGTGATTGATAATGAATAAGAGTATTTCAATTTTATGAGCTTTGGGGACACTAGAAGATTTTGAATATTTTCATTCGCTCATGTGTTCACATACATTTTCAAATTCAAAAAGAATCTCTCAAGAACAAGAGCTCATCCTAGAAATGCTCTTGGGAGCCAGTTCCGAGTCCTAGTTCCACCAAAAAAGTAGCTCATTGTAGGGCAATCCTGTATCCTTTCACGGGGCTCCCCTTTGGATCTTGGTCCATATGGCCTTTTGACTCATCACATCCTGGGGTTGAAGAAGGTCCCTCATTTCATAGATAGAGGAGAGCTGCGATGATGCCCGGGAGAGGCGGTAGCGTCCTATGAAGCAAGGTTGAAATTGTAACCAAAGTTTCTGTGGTAAAGGGTGCCCGGGCACCTCCATTTAGAAAGAAGGGTGCTTAGGAAACCAAACCAGATGGTGCCAAGCGAAGAGAGCCGAAAGGCATTGGACCATTCAACCATAGATAGTAGGCAGGCTTATATATATATGTATGGCCCCTCCCAGTTGCGAGCCGGAAAGCGTACCGGCAGTTTGAGTAGCGAAAGGGGCGTTCCGTAGCTACAACAACAAATAAAGGTTCAAAAGCCCGTAAAAAACGAGACTGAACCACCATAAAAATCTTCCTCGTGTATGAATCCAGAGAGTAGGCAAAGCATAAAAACAAATTTGTCTATTGATGGAAGTCAATACTACCTGTGAATAATGGGGTGTTTAGTTTCTAGACTCCCTCTGTCCAAAATGATCTTCCCACTTTTTTCACCATCACTACTAATGAACTTTGACCAATAATTTTAGATTGATTTAATTATCCTAATGAAAAATCTAAAACTTGTTATTGATAGTACTGTTGACGGTGGTGTGTCAATAACAAGTTTTAGATTATCATTAGTATAATTGAATCAACCTAATATCTAAAAGTTTGTTTGTAGTTGTTAGAGCAAAAACATATGAACAATGTCAAGCGAAATAATCAAATACAACACAAGAATTTACATTTACGTGGTTCACCAACTTGGCTACGTCCACGTGCGGAGGGGGAATATATTACTTTCAATGGCAATTACAAAAGACAATCTCTCTAATTTAGTTGCACGAATTATTTAGGCAAATAATTCCGCCAACCTAAATCCTAGATCTCTACTTGTAACTCTCAAAGATGAACTAAAAAATATGCTAGGAGAGGGTTTAGTATTTATAGTCATAGATACTAGAAACCCTAAAGGAAGAGGAAACATATTTCTTGTGCACAAAGTAAATCTAATCTAATTAGGAATCTACTTTCCTAATTCTTAAATAATTCTTTGAATCAAATAGAGTACTAATTAATTTGGGACGGTGTGAATCCTAAAAGGCTTCGGACACTAGAGCCCCTCAGTACCAACTTTTATTCTAAATAAGGACCCAACAGATTACTAATACCAGAGACACCCTTCGCTTGCAAAAAAAATGCAAGATGACTAAAATGCCCTCATATCTCCTTCCACCCTTAATTTTTTGGTCAAATCCTAGTCAACTCTTATAACTTGCATATAATTATATATATGAGTAAAAAAAAATTCATTTTTTTCATTTTTTTTAGAAAAAATAATAATATTATTTGGTCAAATATAGCCAAACTCGGTCAAACAGCAGTCAAACTCTTATAACTTACACATGATTAACATATAAGGGGGCGTTTGGTTCGGCAGAAAAAAAATGAAGGAATGGAATTGTCAATGGAAAGGGAATCCTGAAGGAATTGGAAAGGAAAATAATTGGTCAAACCTTGTGTTTGGTTGACACGGAATGGAATTGAATTGCCATTCAATTCCTAGGTAATTCATGTTTGGTTTCAAGACAAAACTGTTGGAATGGAATAATAATAATAATAAATAATAATAATATTATTAATAATAAGAAATAATAATAATAAATATTAAATAATAATAAATAATAATAATAATAATTATTATTATTATTATAGTAATAATAATAATAAACAATAATAATAAAAATAACAATAATAATAAATATTATTATTATTATTTATTATTGTTACTATTATTATAATGATAATAATAATAAATTATTATTATTATTATTATTATCACTATTATTATTTATTATTTATTTATTATTATTATTATTACTATTCTTATTATTATTTATTATTAACACTATTATTATTATTTATTATTATTATTATTATTATTTATTTTTATTACTATTATTATTATTTATTATTATTATTATTATTATTTATTATTATTTATTATTTATTTTTATTACTATTATTGTTATTATTTATTTTTTTATTGTTATTATTTATTATTATTATTTATTATTATTATTTATTATTAAAATTATTATTATTATTATTATTTCATATTATTATTGTTATTATTAATTTGTATTACTATTATTATTTATTATTATTATTATTATTATTTATTATTATTAATATTTATTAGTATTATTATTTTATTATTATTATTTTATTATTATTATTATTATTTATTATTATTATTATTTATTATTATTATTATTATTATCATTTATTATTATTATTAATTATTATTATTATTATTTATTTTTATTACTATTATTTATTATTATTATTATTTATTATTATTATTATTATTATTATTATTATTATTATGATTATTATTATTATTATTCAATTCCGTCAATGGAATGAAATGGATGGAATTGAGCATTCCTTCCGTTTTATGATGGAATGGTGAATTCCTTCATTTGAAGGAATTGATCATTCCAATGGAATGGAAATTTTGAAAAAAATGAACCAAACATGGCAATGGAATTGGTCAAAGGGAATTGGGCATTCCATTCCCCCACTTTACCACGAACCAAACGCCTCCTAAGAGTAAAAAAAAAAAAAAAAAAAAAAAAAAAAATCATTTTTTCATCTTTTTTAGAAAAAAAATAAAAATATTATTTGGTCAAATATGGTCAAACTCGGTCAAACTCTTATAACTGACACATAATTAACATATAAGAGTAAAAAAAAATCACTTTTTTCATTTTTCTAGAAAAAAATAAAAAATATTATTTGGTCAAACCCGGTCAAACAACAGTCAAACTCGTATAACTTACACATGATTAACATATAAGAGTCTAAAAATTTCATTTTTTCGTCTTTTTTAGAAAAATATAAAAATATTATTTGGTCAAATATGGTCAAATCCCGATCAAATCCCGGTCAAACTCTTATAATTGACATATAAGACCAATAATTAACATATAAGAGTCAATTTTTTTCACTTTTTCCAACTTTTAAGAAAAAATATAATATTATTCGTTCAAATCATGGTGAAACTCTTATAACTGACATATGAGACCAATAATAAACAAATAAGAGTCAATTTTTTCAACTTTTAAGAAAAATAATAATATTATTCGGTCAAATCCCGACAAAACTCTTATAACTGATGTATGTGACTAGTTCACCTCTTGTAGTTAATGCATAAGAGTCAAAAAAAAAATCACCTTTTATAGTTTTTAAGAAAAAATCTAATATTGTTTGGTCAAATCCAAGTCATACTCTTATAGTTGGTGTATAAGACCAATTCACCTCTTATATTTTAAATATAAGAGTCATTTTTTTTAACATTTTCACATTTTTCACAAAAGAAAAAACATATTTTTTAATAATATTCACTCTCATATACGATCAAACAACAATCTGCTCTTATAGCACGCGTATAAGACTACTTCGACTGAGTTATTATTTCACATTTTTTTCACATATAAATCTATTTTAAATGTTATTAAATTTGAATCTTATATTCGATCAAACACAAAGACACGCTTATACTTTACGTATAAAACTACTTCCCCTCTTATATATGACGTACAAGAGTTATTTTTTCACATTTCCTTCCATTTTTTGTATAAAATTCAATCTAATATATTAAAACTGGCTCTTATAGTATAAGACTAGTTTGCCTCTTGTTAAGTCTTATAACATAACTATCAGACTCATGTCAGATCTGATAATTAAACTCAAAGTCCTATTTTTTAACCAAAATGCCAAATAAAAAGACAAAAATTAAATAAAAAATTACCATTTTTTTAGTATTGACTCTCATACTTGGTGTATAAATTAATGTTGACTCTCATACTTAGTGTAACCAATTCTCACATTTTTCCACAAAATACTAAATGTCCAGAGGGAAAGCAAGTATGCGAACAGACTTGGAAAAAACCATGCTAACCAACACTAACTACATCCAATATCAGTATTCTCGATGATACAGCATAGTTTCATCATAATCCATTATACAGTATTGAATAGAGAAAGCATTAACTGCTACTCCGTCCCAAAATGAACTTTAATGAGCAAATTTTTTAAAAAAATTAGAGACTAAAGTAGTAAGAGTTTAAAGTCGTGTCACTCTGGGATCTCAACCATCTACAAAATCAGTACCAGTAAGCAATTGAATGGGAACAAAAAACATGTACCAAAAGTATGTAGCATAAGACCTCAGAATGAGAAAATGAAGGATGGTGAATAGTTTTCTACTTAGTCATGATTTTCGTATGAGCATAGATCTGAAGAAAAAATGGAGTGCTCAGAGGAATCCGGATCCGTGCAGATCGAAGACATGGAAGCCGGATCTAAAGATTTCGACCGGATTTGTGTTGATCGGAGACATGGATGCCGGATCTGAAGAATCCAACTTGTTCGGTGAAGATCGGAGACGAGGACGGCGGATTTATGCCCGCGCACATCAGGTATCCTATTGACGTTTGACAAATTTAAAGCTTTAATGCAATGAAAGCAAAGCCATCCAACCTCAGTGAAGTGATTGCAGGTACAATTCACTCTTACATCTCCATTATTGTTCATGTAACTTACTGACTCTATTCTTTCAGGATGATCTTCATGAGCAATCTGAAACAATTTGTTGTTGTCATCTAAAGAGAAACCAATACAATAAGTTGATGCGAAGGCAGCCTTTACCTCCTCTTAGAAAAACCTGGGGAAAAAAACATGATTTTTTAATACAACTACTTAATGTTTTAATACAACAACTTGATTTTTTAATACATGAAATTAATACAGGTAGAACAAACCTGAATATCTCCAAAATGTAAACTTCAGCTGCGTGCTTGATAATACCACCATGCAATTCAGCTTGTGTGACAGAGAAAGTGGAATCAAACTCCTTCCGTTGTTCCTTACTCCTCCATCGTTTCACAGTCTCACAAAATAAGTCAAAGAACCTTGTTAGTGAGGTATTTCTGTTTGCTTTGAAACAAATTGAATAATTAGTGCTTTCACTTCTTTGAGATGACAAAATTCCAGCGGAGAAGAAGTCTTTGCTTAATGCAGTGCACCACTTATTTCGAATCTCATATAGACGCTGAAACCATGTGACTTCTCCGAGTTCATATTTTCCAATCATTGAATGCCAACAACGTTCAAACTCAGCCTCATTAGCACAACCTCTAAGACAGTGATCAAATTCATCTTTGAATTCTTCATCCTTCTTGAGTTTTCCAAAGTGGCTTACTGCATTTTGTAAAATGTGCCACAAGCAAAGCCTATGTCTCGTTCTCCCTTCAAACACCTATTTAGGAGAAGATTATTTTTTAAGAAACGTACATGCGTACATGTTATAATGTACAAACTTTACACTTAAAACACCCAAAACTGTAATTTTTTTGTATAGTAACCTTCTTACTGCATAATAATTTTTTAAGAAACATACATGTTATAATGAACAAACTTGGTATTGTATCACTTGGTATTTTATAAACCAAACTTGCTAATTTTAAAAACAAACTTGGTATTTCATAGACTAATGAATTGTTTAAAAAATTTCAATGTTTAAAGCATATTTTAAGAACTACATACCTCTTCAATCGCTTTCGATATTGCACAATCTTGATCAGTAAAAATTGTCTTCAGTTCTTTTCCAGCCATCGACTTTCGAAATTCCTTAAGAAGCCATGAAAATGTTTCTGCCTTTTCATTATGCAAAAACGCGCAACCAAACATAACCATGTTCTAATAGTTGTTTACACCAACTATAGGAGCACAGATAAGACCATATTTATTGGTGTTGTATGTTGTATCGAAAATAACATCACCGAATAAGTTATAGTCCACTCTCATCATCGTGTCCCTCCAGAATAACGCGCATAATCCGGAATCATCTCCAAGGCATATTTTATAATAGAAGTTTGGATCTTCTTCCTCAAGATCACAAAGTCTATCCACAACAGTCTGAGCATCACCACCATCAATCTTTTCCGATCTTAATCGTTGCACAAAATTGACATGATCCACCCTAGTATGATCCAAATGCTCTTCCCCACCTGTTTCTTTTTCCATAATATTAAATCCATCCATTGGCCTTATACCAGCATCTTCCATTTATTCAATTAACAATGCATTTGCATTTGAGACATTCCGTTCGTTACGCTTTAAATGGTTCTATTGTGTCCTCGTCATCTCATGGTTGTGTTCTATAACATGGCATGCAACTATATATAAGTCTTCCTTTGGGAACAATTTCACCCTCGTCATAGCATTACAACCTGTTCTTTTCACAACACATTTCTTTTTTTTTTCTATCCTTTTTCGGTTCGTTAATGGAGACGGAATGAATGTATGATTAACCTCAACAGGACTTATAGCTACAGATTCTCTCGGTTTGAATGTTCCTTCAGATGAACATCTAAAATATCTATCTAGTGGTTTCCCATATTTCCGTTCGTTACTAAAACACCAAGTAGAGATTTAAGGTATCATAGCTTGATAAAACACCAAGTTGCACTAATATAAACCAAGTTAATGTAATAAAACATCAAGTTACAAGACAAAAACACAATTTTTATAGCTAAAAATAGGTTGCACTAAAAAATCAATGCTAGTTTCAAATTAAGTTGTTTCAACATGTCTATTTCAATTTGAGCAGGAAACAACTACAGAAATCAAATTAATGCTAGATTTGCATTGCATTGCAGATTCAATTTACCTGATTGCATTGCAGATTCAATCTCCATATCTTCATATTGATCTTCATTGTCGTTTGTAATATCAATCTCCTCTGATTCGACATTTTTATCCACTATCTCCATCTCCATCTTCTATAATCAATTTCAATTAGATTATTAAGCTAATTCGACATTTGATAATTGATGAACAAACATGTACAATTTCATACCTTTTAAATCATTTTTTAAAGCTTCGGTGTGCAATCGTTCTGTTTGCAATGGCGAGAGAGAGAGAGAGAGAGAGAGAGAGAGAGAGAGATGGCGGAAGAATGGGCAACTCGGCGGAGAAAAGGTATGTGTGTGCGCTACTGTGTGTTTTTTACGTTTTATACCCTAGTTTGTTAATGACTGAGATATACGAACCGATTCAGAATTTGGTTCATTAACAAAGAACCGGTTTGTCCAAAAAACAAGACTTTTTATAATGTTTGGAGGAAACTAGTTTCCCCAAAACCAACTCTATATATATTGTTATTAACTACAATTTTTTTTTTTTTGAAATAGTGTGAATGCACGGATAATTGTAATATTGTAAAAATGATTATTGTTATAATATATTTGAAACAGTGCGATGCATGTGTAATGCACAGATTACAACAATAATAATAAAATTTTAAATATAATCTTAATAATAGATTTGTAAAACTATTAAAAGTTATAATTTCAATAATAACTCTAAAATAATGATGACATCGATAATATATAGACAATTTGCAACGCATCACTATTTTAAAAAAAATTAATTTTCATTTATGTAAATCCCCCAAATTCAATTACATTAATTAAATCGTTAAATTGTGGATTTCTCGGTATTTAAAATTTAATTTTTAAGCTCTTAGATAAAATATGTATAAAGTGGAGTACGTTTTTGATGCCATGATTAAGAGAATTTTAGAAAGTTTTGATGACATTAACTTTCATAATGAATCCTTCATTCCTTATGTGTACTCCAATTGAAACACAATGTAAAAGTTTGAACAAAACATTTTTAAAATCCTAAATAGTACTTTCATTCATTAAATCAATTGTAGCAACATGAACCTCCTTTCTTTTCAACTTCTTCTTCTTCAGCTTTCTCCCCTTTTTCAGCTTCATCTTCTTGCGCTTCTCCTTGTTTTGCTTCAATCAAATCCATAATCTCATTGATGGTCATTTCTGTAAAACAACACATACACAAATTCAGTGTTGAAATGAATTTAACAATAGTCCAAAATTAAAAGTAAAACAGAGTAATTACCTTGAGGAATTTTATGAAAAAACCTATGATAAGCATAATCAATGTGCACATCTCATTTTCTAGCAGACTTGTTAGACAGAAACTTGAGCTTGAAATCTCATTTCCCAAATCGATTCAGCATGTCAATCACTTTTGCATCTTGGGAAGCATAGAGCTCGAAATATACGCCTCTTTCATCATCCTCATGATTCCATATTTTCCTTCAACCTTATGTGACCAATTCATTTATTTTTGTTAGTTTAGTATAACACTTTCCAGGGCGGGGTACGCGCATGCCCAGGCCCATTGTAGTAATAGGACAAATTTTTATAGTTATGGTGTATAGGATGTTCAAATTTATTAATTATTTTTGAAGTTATATATATATATAGATTATCATTAATTACATTTTTTTTTTGAAATAGTGCGAATGCATGAATATTAGTAATATTGTAAAAATGATTATTGTTATAATATATTCGAAACCGTGCGATGCACGTGTAATGCACACATAACAACAATAATAATAAAACTTTAAATATAATCCTAATAATAGATTTGAAAAACTATTAAAAATTATAATTTCAATAATAACTCTAAAATAATGATGACATCTATAATATATAGACAATTTGTAACGCATCACTATTTAAAAAAAATCATTTATGTAAATCACCCAAATTCAATTACATTAATTAAATCGTTAAATTGTGGATTTTTTAGTATTTAAAATTTAATTTTTAGGCTTTTAGATAAAATATATATAAAGTGGAGTACGTTAATTTCTTATACTTTGATGCCATGATTAAGAGAATTTTAGAAACTTTTGATGACATTAACTTTCATAATGAATCATTCATTCCTTATGTGTACTCCAATTGAAACACAATGTAAAAGTTTGATCAAAACATTTTTAAAATCCTAAATAGTACTTTCATTCATTAAATCAATTTTAGCCATAAATTTCTTTAACAACATCATAATCTATTCCACAAAGGCAACATTAGAAAGAAGTTAGCCACTAACCGCCCGCCTTTACCAGAACTTGGAAAACAGCTGATCTACTTTCTCCTTTTCCAGAAACAAACCATTCCCCTCTCTCCACCTATTATCTACTATTACCTTGCTATCTAAATATTGACACGTTTTCCACTATATAGCTACTTCCACGCAATAAACAGGTGGATGACACGGATTCGTTTCACCTCTTTTGCAGCCTTGACATCAACTTTTTTTTCTTTTTCAGCTTCAGCTTCTTTTTCTTAAGCTTTCTCCCCTTTTTCAGCTTCATCTTCTTGCGCTTCTTCTTCTTTTGCTTCAATCAAATCCATAATATCATTGATGCTCATTTCTGTAAGACAACACATACACAAATTCAGTGTTGAAATGAATTTAACAATAGTCCAAAATTAAAAGTAAAACAGAGTAATTACCTTGAGGAATTTTATATAAAAAAAAACCCTATGATAAGCATAATGCACATCTCATTTTCTAGCAGACTTGTTAGACAGAAAATTGAGCTTGAAATCTAATTTCCCAAATTGATTCAGCATGTCAATCACTTTTGCATCTTGGGAAGCATAGAGCTCGAAATATACGCCTCTTTCATTATCCTCATGATTCCATATTTTCTTTCAACCTTATGTGACCAATTCATTTATTTTTGTTAGTTTAGTATAACACTTTTCAGGGCCGGGGTAGGCGCTTGCCCAGGCCCATTATAGTAATAGGACAAATTTTTATAGTTATGTGCATACTGTGTATAGGATGTTCGAATTTATTAATTATTTTTGAAGTTATATATATATATATTGAAATAGTGCGAGTGCACGATTGATAGTAATATTGTAAAAGTGATTATTGTTATAATATATTTGAAACCGTGCGATGCACGTGTAATGCACAGATAATAACAATAATAATAAAAATTTAAATATAATCTTAATAATAGATTTGTAAAACTATTAAAAGTTATAATTTCAATAATAACTCTAAAATAATGATGACATCGATAATATATATACAATTTGCAACACATCACTATTTTAAAAAAAAATAATTTTCATTTATGTAAATCCCCCAAATTCAATTATATTAATTAAATCGTTAAATTGTGGATTTTTTGGTATTTAAAATTTAATTTTTAGGCTTTTAGATAAAATATATATAAAGTGGAGTACGTTAATTTCTTATACTTTGATGCTATGATTAAGAGAATTTTTGAAACTTTTGATGACATTAACTTTCATAATGAATCATTCATTCCTTATGTGTATTCCAATTGAAACACAATGTAAAAGTTTGAACAAAACATTTTTAAAATCCTAAATAGTATTTTCATTCATTAAATCAATTGTAGCAACATTAACTTTCATAATGAATCATTCATTCCTTATGTGCATACTGTGTATAGGATGTTCGAATTTATTAATTATTTTTGAAGTTATATATATATATATTGAAATAGTGCGAGTGCACGATTGATAGTAATATTGTAAAAGTGATTATTGTTATAATATATTTGAAACCGTGCGATGCACGTGTAATGCACAGATAATAACAATAATAATAAAATTTTAAATATAATCTTAATAATAGATTTGTAAAACTATTAAAAGTTATAATTTCAATAATAACTCTAAAATAATGATGACATCGATAATATATAGACAATTTGCAACGCATCACTATTTAAAAAAAATAAAAATCATTTATGTAAATCCCCCAAATTCAATTACATTAATTAAATCGTTAAATTGTGGATTTTTCGGTATTTAAAATTTAATTTTTAAGCTCTTAGATAAAATATGTATAAAGTGGAGTACGTTTTTGATGCCATGATTAAGAGAATTTTAGAAAGTTTTGATGACATTAACTTTCATAATGAATCCTTCATTCCTTATGTGTACTCCAATTGAAACACAATGTAAAAGTTTGAACAAAACATTTTTAAAATCCTAAATAGTACTTTCATTCATTAAATCAATTGTAGCAACATGAACTTCCTTTCTTTTCAACTTCTTCTTCTTCAGCTTTCTCCCCTTTTTCAGCTTCATCTTCTTGCGCTTCTCCTTGTTTTGCTTCAATCAAATCCATAATCTCATTGATGGTCATTTATGTAAAACAACACATACACAAATTCAGTGTTGAAATGAATTTAACAATAGTCCAAAATTAAAAGTAAAACAGAGTAATTACCTTGAGGAATTTTATAAAAAAACCTATGATAAGCATAATCAATGTGCACACTCATTTTCTAGCAGACTTGTTAGACAGAAACTTGAGCTTGAAATCTCATTTCCCAAATCGATTCAGCATGTCAATCACTTTTGCATCTTGGGAAGCATAGAGCTCGAAATATACGCCTCTTTCATCATCCTCATGATTCCATATTTTCCTTCAACCTTATGTGACCAATTCATTTATTTTTGTTAGTTTAGTATAACACTTTCCAGGGCTGGGGTACGCGCATGCCCAGGCCCATTGTAGTAATAGGATAAATTTTTATAGTTATGGTGTAAAGGATGTTCAAATTTATTAATTATTTTTGAAGTTATATATATATAATTATCATTAATTTTTTTTTTTTTGAAATAGTGCGAATGCATGAATAATAGTAATATTGTAAAAATGATTATTGTTATAATATATTCGAAACCGTGCGATGCACGTGTAATGCACACATAACAACAATAATAATAAAACTTTAAATATAATCCTAATAATAGATTTGAAAAACTATTAAAAATTATAATTTCAATAATAACTCTAAAATAATGATGACATCTATAATATATAGACAATTTGTAATGCATAACTATTTTAAAAATAATCATTTTCATTTATGTAAATCCCCCAAATTCAATTACATTAATTAAATCATTAAATTGTGGATTTTTCAGTATTTAAAATTTAATTTTTAGGATTTTAGATAAAATATATATAAAGTGGAGTACGTTAATTTCTTATACTTTGATGCCATGATTAAGAGAATTTTAGAAACTTTTGATGACATTAACTTTCATAATGAATCATTCATTCCTTATGTGTATTCCAATTGAAACACAATATAAAAGTTTGAACAAAACATTTTTAAAATCCTAAATAGTACTTTCATTCATTAAATCAATTTTAGCCATAAATTTCTTTAACAACATCATAATCTATTCCATACTTTCTCCTTTTCCAGAAACAAACCCTTCCCTTCTCTCCACCTATTATCTACTATTACCTTGCTATCTAAATATTGACACGTTTTCCACTATATAGCTACTTCCACGCAATAAACAGGTGGATGACACGGATTCGTTTCACCTCTTTTGCAGCCTTGACATCAACTTTTTTTCTTTTTCAGCTTCAGCTTCTTTTTCTTAAGCTTTCTCCTCTTTTTCAGCTTCATCTTCTTGCGCTTCTTCTTCTTTTGCTTCAATCAAATCCATAATATCATTGATGCTCATTTCTGTAAAACAAGACATACACAAATTTAGTGTTGAAATGAATTTAACAATAGTCCAAAATTAAAAGTAAAACAGAGTAATTACCTTGAGGAATTTTATAATTAAAAAACCTATGATAAGCATAATGCACATCTCATTTTCTAGCAGACTTGTTAGACAGAAACTTGAGCTTGAAATCTCATTTCCCAAATTGATTCAGCATGTCAATCACTTTTGCATCTTGGGAAGCATAGAGCTCGAAATATACGCCTCTTTCATTATCCTCATGATTCCATATTTTCCTTCAAACTTATGTGACCAATTCATTTATTTTTGTTGGTTTAGTATAGCACTTTTCAGGGCCGGGGTAGACGCTTGCCCAGGCCCATTATAGTAATAGGACAAATTTTTATAGTTATGTGCATATTGTGTATAGGATGTTCGAATTTATTAATTATTTTTGAAGTTATATATATATATATATATATATATAGATTATCATTAATTACATTTTTTTTGAAATAGTGCGAATGCACGAATGATAGTAATATTGTAAAAACGATTATTGTTATAATATATTCGAAACCGTGCGATGCACGTGTAATGCACAAATAACAACAATAATAATAAAACTTTAAATATAATCTTAATAATAGATTTGTAAAACTATTAAAAATTATAATTTCAATAATAACTCTAAAATAATGATGACATCTATAATCTATAGACAATTCGCAACGCATTGCTATTTAAAAAAAAAAAAAAAAATCATTTATGTAAAGCCCCCAAATTCAATTACATTAATTAAATCGTTAAATTGTGGATTTTTTGGTATTGAAAATTAAATTTTTAGGCTTTTAGATAAAATAAATATTTTTTTGGATTTTTTGGTTTTTAGAGTTACGTTTTGGTGTTTTTCTCAAACAATTAAGTTTTACAAAATAAATAATATTAAGGGCTCCTTAGATTGACTTCGACCCGGACCCATAAATTATTAAGGACGGCCCTATCACTTCCTCCTCTCCTTCTCTTGTGCTCTCCATCTGTTATTGACAAGCACTAAACCTTCACATGGGTTTTGCTTCCCTCAAAGCAAATGTGAACATTTTTCTATAGCAAGATTGGACATTATTTTTGAGTTGTGGGGTAAAACAAACAAGCTGAGTTGTATGAGGTGCTTTCATTGTCCTCAACCTCAGTTGGGAGATGACCCAAAAACAAATCCGTGCGGGCTGGGCCCAAAGCGGACAATATCATACTAGTGTGAAGTGCTAGGGGTGGTCGCGGTCCCAACAACTGGTATCAGAGCCCAGGTTGGTTGATGGGTCCGACGCGAAATGGAACGCGTGCGAGATGTGTGGGTTCTCCTACGTGCGATCTCGCGAAAAAGACCCTTGTGTTGAAAGTCTTCCCAATAAAAGTGATCGGGCGATGTGTCCAGCAGATGGTGTTAGCGGCGGTACAAGTTTCGCTGGAGGTACTTGAGTTGATGGGAGGTTTGTTGGGGGTGTCAATCCAAGTCCCACATCGACAATTGAATGAAGAACTGCCTAGTATATAAAGGTGTCCACACACTCCATTAGTATGAGGCCTTTTGCGAGATGACCTAAAAACAAATCCGTGCGGGCTGGGCCCAAAGCGGACAATATCATACTAGTGTGGAGTGGTAGGAGTGGTCGCGGTCCTAACAGTGTTGAGATGAAAAAAGGATAAGGGTGAGACTATGAGAGAAAGAGAAAGAAATACGTACATAAATAGGAGTATTAAACCGAGAGTATAAGTTTGAATTGTTTAATTAGGAAGGATAATAAGACTTCCAACAACTCCACCTTCATCACTGTAACCAAAGACAGTCATAATCATATCATAGCTAACTCTAAACTAAAGTTGTTATTATTGTTTACCCACTAGTGGCTTTATGTAATGACTAAAATCTCTCTTGGTTGGAGTAACTATTTTTCTTTAATTTACGTAATTCTTTTTATTACTCCCATTATATAAGGTTTTTTAATTAGATATGTTTAACGATGAAATATATCTTTTGTTTATATAGTATTACTTTCCATAAATTATTAATACGTAGTGACGATTTACTTAATGATACTCTTGGCGACTTTGATATTTTCATTGACTATGTAATATTTAAGGATTTTTTTTATATAAAGCATTTAGGTTTTATTATATATTAATTTAATTTATATATTGAATATAAGTGTCATCTTGTGCATCGCACGGGAGTAACACTAGTTCTTATTAAATACAAATAAAATAAAAGCATTGCATAAAAATGGTAAAGGTTTTACAAGTTTTAGATTAAACATGACAGGACGGGTGGGTTTGGGTTTAGGAAGTTTTAAGGAGCGAGTTTGAAAAATGTCAATTCATTCCAAACCCTCCCCGTTGTCATCATTATTAAATTAAATGTGTATTAATTTACATGAAAAACTTAAAAACTCTTTGATGGAGAAAATTCCTCAGTAATAAAAACATTGCAAGTGTACAAGTCACCGAAGTAGCTATGTGCAAACGTAAGGGTCGAACCACAGACTTGAGTGAAACACGAGTTGATTCAATTAGTGTAACGTAACCAAAAGGGGTTGTTTTGAGAATATTTAACTAAACTACTAATGCAAGAATTTAAACTAATATTAAGAAAACAGCTAAAAAATAAGAATTTATCAAGGATGACAAGAGATTCACGGATTGGATTCACAAATACCTTCACTTTATGCTATGCTCATAATAATAAGATCAATCTCATTATTGGGGTCGTTCACAAGAGTAAGAATTGAGACGGTTCGGTTGCCGGATTGCAATCCAATTATTTCTTTTATATTATACTTTCCGTTAGGTCTCACTACAAGGAAAATCCAAAACAGAGACGGAAAAATAGAGACAGACGGAGTCTGTAGCTAATTTGGCAACAGATTAGAGACAGACTCAAAATTTTGTGACAGAAAAGCAACCGATCAAAATTTGTCTCTAAATTAGAGACAAATTCTATATCTGTCGCTAAATTTAGAGACAGAATTCGTATCTGTCTCTATTTTAGAAACAGATTTTGAGGTTGTCTCTATTTTAGAGACATATTTTGAGTCCGTCTTTAATTTAGAGACAAATTTTGAGTCCGTCTCTAAATTTAGAGACATATATTGAACTTGTAGCTAAAATTAGAGACAAAAGTTGAACTCGTAGCAAAATTAGAGACAGATGTAGAATTTGTAGCTACTTTTAGAGACAATTCTTGAATCCGTAGAAAATTTAAAGATAGATTTTGAATATGTAGCTAAATTTAGAGACAGATTTTGAATCTGTAGCTAAATTTAGAGACAGATTCATAATTTGTAGCTAAATTTAGAGACAGATTCAGAATCTGTAGCTAAATTCAGAGACAGATGTTGAATCCGTCTCTAAATTCAGAGACAGATGTTGAATCCGTCTCTAACTTCAGAGACAGATGTTGAATCCGTAGCTAAATAGACTAACTAAATTAAGTATTTAGGATATTCATAGAGTTTAGAGTGTTATTTAGAATTAAGGGTATAAGGAATATAATAGTTGGTTTTTAGTTTTAGGTACTTTTTCTAATTTATAATTATAATTATAATTATAATTATAATTATAATTATAATTATAGTTATTGTTATTATTATTATTATTAGTCGTCATAGTAGTAGTAGTAATAATAGTAGTAGTAACATGTACTCCCTCCGTCCCATTCGAATTAGAATTTTTGGTCAATCTAATTATACTTTGACCAATGATTTGAATACAAATAATTATTTAAATGAAAATCTAAAAATAGTTATTGAATTTATTACTAACCGTGATATAACAACAATTTTTAAATTTTTATTATCATCGTTATTTTTCTTCAAATCATTGGTCAAAGTAAAATTGGATTGACTAAGAATCCTAATTCGAGTGGAAAGGAGGGAGTATACTTTAAAAAGGGTTATGGATTTAGGATATTAAGTATATGTTAATTGGTTTATGGTTTAGAGTTGGGTTTAGGGTTTAGAGTGGGGTTTAGGGGTTGTGTTTAGGGTTTAGGGTTTAGGGTTTAGAGTGGGGTTTGGGGTTTAGGGTTTAGTGTGGGGTTTAGGGTATATGATTTAGGATTTAAAGTTATGACTTATGATATAATTAAAGCAGTGGCGGAGCCAGAAAATTTTATCAATGGGGGCAAAGATTATACAACAAGAAAATTTTAAGTGTATTTTCATCAATGTGGGCAAAAAAAGATTCTAGTGTATTATTATTTTTATCTCAAAGGGGGCAAATTTCAACAAATTGCACTAAATCCCCAATTTTTTGTAAATTTTGCACTAGTAAATTTTTATTTTTTAAAAACCAATGGGGGCACTTGCCCCCTTTACACCATGAATAGCTCCGCCTCTGAATTAAAGTAATATAAACTTGCCATTTAGGGATGTCCTAAGTGGAGTGGGACGTCCAAAATGGCAAATTGTTCTAAGTCGGGTGGGACAGAGGGAGTATTGGTTTAGGGTTTCGGGTGCGGTTGAGGGTTTGAGATATTGATAAGCATTATTAAGATTAGTAAGAGTGTTGTTTAGAATTAGAGTGTGTTTTGGGGGAAACTAGTTCCTCCATAAATTATAAAAAGTCCTGTTTTTTACCCTTAAACTCTAAATCTGAAACCCTAAAACCTAAACCTGAAACCCCAAACCCCAAACCTTAAACCCTATAAAAAACAAGATTTTTTATAACTTATAGAGGAACTAGTTTCCCCCAAAATTTTCTCTTAGAATTAAGGGTATAAGGAATATAATAGTTGGTTTTTAGTTTTAGGTATTTTTTCTTATTTATAATTAAAATTAAAATTATTGTTATTATTATTATTATTATTATTATTATTATTATTACTATTATTATTATTATTATTATTATTATTATTATTATTATTATTATTATTATTATTATTGAGAGTAAGTAGTCAGTAACACTCAGAATTTGATAAGCATTATTAAGATTAGTAAGAGTATTACTTTCTATTTTTGTGTGTCCAAGAGTATGAATCGTATATAATATTTTTCTATTTGTTAACAAGCATTATTATAGTTGTAAATATTTACCCTAATTATACAAATTTTATTATTAGGTAAATTAATAATTATTTAAGATATTGTTTCAAAAAAATATATTTAAGATAGAGTATCGATAAGCATTATTATTATTATAATTTATTTTAAAGGTTAAAATTTATTATTGTTAATAATATTTCTTTATAATTGACATTTTTTAAAAGTATAAACTTTTACTTTTCACATGGATCACCATCTTAGCCATCTATAATCAAATTGAATCCAATGGCCCATATTTCAACCATCATTTTCACCTGGATCACTATCTCAACCATCCATTTCACTTGAATCAATGGTCAAAAATCACTCCCACTTAACTCATCCTAAAATCCTTCACACTCCCGTCATCCTTCCACCGTCGCTCCAGGACATCGATTTCGGAATCCGCCGCCTGGACCACGCCGTTAGAAACGTCAGTAACTTTAGCTCCGGCCAGCAATCTCGTAAAATCCTTCACAGCTCCAGGACGTCGATTTCGGAATACGCCGCCTGGACCGGTAGCGTTGGTGGGCACCTGTACACTTACCGACCCGACGAGCTGTCGCCGCAGCTCATCCACCAGCTTAGGGAGTCGAATTCAACGTTTTCCTACTTTTTCGCCAGAAAATTCTCGCCGGATTGTCTGCCGTTGTTGATGGATATGGCGAAAAAGTTCATTTTCCGGGAGTGAAATGGGTCGGGTAAGTCTTATTCTGTTAAACCCAGCTCAATTGAATAACTTTGTTTGTCTCTAAGTTATTGATTTGTAAACATGTTGAGTTTATGTGTGTGTGTGTAGATCTACTGATTTGTCCCACATCTGGTGTATATGTGTGTGTGTGTATAGATCCACTGATTTCTGCAGATCTGGTGTTGATTTTATAATATAATGACAATTTCTTGTTTGATGGTGTTGGCAGGAATGGTAGTGGTAGGCAATGTGGTGGTGTTTGGTGGTTTACAGTGATGATGATGATGGGGCGTTAATGGTGGTGTTCGCCTCCCCTTTTCTCTGAACGAAAAACGTAAATCCATCGCCATTTCTTCCCCACTTCTCCTCTGTCCCCCTTCACTGATTCAGCGGTGATGGTGGTGAGCGGCTGTGACGGCTGTGATGGGCAGCGGTGATTGCAATAGCTGTAGAAACTAGGGGTTGATTTGTAATTGCTGTATTTTTCTTTGAGAATGTATGTATTCTTTTAATTTTTTTTTAGAATGAACATATGTATGTATTTTGACATTTGTAATTGCTTTATTTTTCCTGCAAAAAAATATAGATCATTTTTTTGTTAATTTGTTTTTATACTGTTTATTAGATCTAATTAATTGTTAGTTTTAAGTAAATTAAAATTTATTTATTAAAAAGTATTCAACGTGTATATATATATATATATATATATATATATATATATACTCCCTCCGTCCCGCCGAAAATTGCAAAAAAAAGTCCTGGCACAAGAATTAAGGGAAAAGTGAAAAAGGTGATGTGTTGTGAGTGTTGATAGTTGAGTGGGAGAGAGAAAGTGGGGTAGAGAATAGTTAGTGGGTTAGTGGATGTGAGTATGAGAAGTGGGACCCACTAATTAAAAAGTATTAAAAACTTTCCATTTATGGAATGTGCAATTTCTATGGGACGCCCATTTTGGTAAGTTTTGCAATTTTCGGTGGGACGGAGGGAGTATCAGATTATGTCCCAAATGGCTAAATGTACAAAATGTACAAATTCCACGGATTTGGAGATAAACTGAGGTTGAACGAAAGCCTACGTATACGTATTTTCAAAAGTCAAAGTTACTGTAGCAAAAAAGTCAAATTTACTATTCACTATTCATGCGATATTTATTTTGATATTTCTATGTTATTTATTGTTAT
The DNA here is from genome assembly GCA_026119855.1 of Campanula takesimana. NCBI lineage: Eukaryota > Viridiplantae > Streptophyta > Magnoliopsida > Asterales > Campanulaceae > Campanula > Campanula takesimana. Next base: position 160,610 of record JAOWBW010000622.1, read on the forward strand.
TTATCTCAATATGCATGCTTTTAAATCGGACCTCTGATCTTTGGTATCAGAGCCTTATATTCAACAAAGTTATTTAACTAGCTTAAGCAATTTACTTATTTGTCCCGAGTCGGTGTGTCACCTAGGTCTAAGTCACGCATTAGGAAGTGTAAGTCGTGCATCCATTAGGTAAGGAAGTGTATCCGAAAAGCAAGACAAATAGTAAATCATGAGTTGGTTAGGTAATTTTACGAATAGAAGGCCTCCTAGAAATAAAGATCCTATGAACGATTATAACATACATATTGAAAATGATAACCATGATAACAATGAAAATGATCAAAATATTTTATCAAAAGAATTTTCTTGGAATACTCAGTCCTTGACTAATTGGAAACCACCTCTTATTTCAAATTCAGAAATTTATAAAGACAAAGGAATTTTTAACATAAAATCAAGATTAGCCATTAAAACAAAAGAAACTATTATCCCTTTATTTTCCAATAATCAAACTATGAGCCTATTCTCAAAATCATCTATAAAAAAATATATATCTCAAGGATACAAATTCTTACATATCGGGCTAGTACAAATTGCTATTAAACCCTTAACAATGGAAGGATTAAACACAAGTATACAAATAGCTTTAAGAGATGCTAGACATCTAAACTATACAGATTCGTTATTAGGAGCTATTGAAACTAGTTTAACAAATGGACCAATTCATTTTAATAGTTATCCAAATTTTACAATTTCTTTAACAGATCCTCACATAATGGACATCCTAACTTTAGATATTTTAACGCATAATTATCATATGAAAAAGGGATCTCACGTATATGAAATATTTTACAGATTATATTTTAAAGTTATGAATACAGGACTATGCCCTAATGCTTTTAACAGGAACAAAATAGGAGAAACCATTTTTTGGGAAATTGATAAAACAAAAGCTAATATAAATATACCAAAAACAATTAAATGGAATGAAATAACTTTACCCGACAAATGGTCATATCCTGCTAAAACTGTCCCAAGAAAAGAACAAAATCAAACAACTGATATAGAACAAATTACACAATATGAAGATGGATCGGTAGATCTAAAATTCAAAAGAACTCAGTCACTAAGTCGACACAAAAAATTAAATGTCCACGCACCATCTAGAAGATCTACATCAGGAAGATACGAATTCCCACAGAACACTAAATATGAGGATAGTTCTTCACAAAATGAAACTGTTTTTGAAGATGAAACTAATATTGAAATTCCACAACAAACAAACAATACTGGAGCAAACAGAGAAGGAATTAATGTCCACCCATACGAAGGAATCAATGTTCAATCTTACGAAGATAGTGACTTTACTTTAAATATGATAAAAAATGATTTTATTCTAAATAAAAGTATTTTAAGAAAAGATTTTACAAGTAAACACAATGAAGAAAATAGAAAACTATTTTTTCAAACGTATGATACCAATGAACAAAAATTAATAAAAGAAAAGTACTATGAATTTTGTGAATTGCAAGAATATCACATACCATTTTTTGATTTCTTAAACCATGATTACTTATACAAAATAACTACATTACAGAAAAAACTAAGACGATGGTACAAAGTAGGACCAGATCTTCTACCGACTCACGAAGTATACGAAAACGAAAAACCACCTTTAGAAGCCACTTACTTTAGTAAAGACAATATCCAATACGGTGCATATCCCATTGATAAAACTAATCAATTAAACACCGAAGATAAAAAACAAACATCTTTACATTTACAAAATAATTGGACAAATTTATATTTATATACCGTAGGACAACAATTAGATAGAGTGGAAGAAAAAATTGATAATTCTACTAAAAAATTAACCACAATAGGAGAAGAAATAGCACAACTGGATGTAGAAATGGGACCCACACCTATACCAACCAAAAATGATGAACATTATAAATCCCAAAGATTTACAGAATATTCAGAATTGTATAAAATTAATCCATCAACTAGAAAAAATAATAAAAATACAAAGTTTACTAAACAAATTCCCCCTCCTAAGAATACTTTAATAATACCTGAAGTCAAACCAACACTACATGATCCTCTAAATGACTTAATGAATAAAATTAAAACACATTTAAAAGTAAAAGAAGAAACAAGTACAAGTACAAATATCCGAATGCTAACAGATTATAATGACAAAACCTCAGAGTCAGATACCTCTTCTAATAATGAATATAATTCTACTACAGAATCAGAAGAAGAAGAAAACTTAAATACAATTCCAATTCAAACAATGAGACAAAATTTTTATAATAAAGACCCTGACGACTTAGAAATATTAAAAAACCCAACAAAATCATACAATGCAAAAAACATTTATGAATGGAACATTGACGGGTTAAGTGAAATGGAAATAATAAACATTACAAAAGAAATGATAATTGTAGGAAATATATACAAATCTACAAATATTACAGAACGCCAAGCAGTTGAAAACATTATATTAGGATTCACTGGTCAATTAAGGACTTGGTGGGATAAATTATTAGCACATCAAGTAAAAACACAAATTTTAGAAGCTATAAAAGCAGACCAAGATGGACACCCAATATTAGATGAAAATGGAAATCAAACTCCTGCACAATTAATTTACTTAATTTTTAACATTACAACTCATTTTATAGGAGATATAGATTTATATACTGAAAGAAATTCTGAAATATTACAAAATCTAAAATGCAGAAAATTAGAACAATTTAAATGGTATAAAGAAAATTTTCTTAAAAGAGTTTTTAATCTTGCTGATCCAAATAATTATCATTGGAAAGAAAAATTTATTACTGGACTACCAGGCCTATTTTCAGAAAAAGTAAAGGATACAATAGAACAAAAATACGGACAAATATCCTATGATAATCTTACTTATGGAGACTTAATTACTTGTGTAAATATTACAGGATTAAGATTATGTCAAGACCAAAAACTACAAAACAAATTAAAAAAGGAAACCACTCAGACAAGAAAGGAACTAGGACACTGGTGTGAACAATTTGGTTTTGATAAACTAAAATCTCCATACAAAAAGAAAAATTACACTCAACATAGAAGCCCGTATTACAAAAATAGTACATATAGGAAAAAATATAGAAAAACAAATCAAAACTATCAAAACAATCCCCCTGCTTATTACAATAAAAATAAAAAAGCACATTTTCAGAAAAGATACGACAATAATAAGAATAATACAAAATATAAAAAATCCTTTAAGCCTTTTAAGCCATATAATAAAACCATAAAATGTTTTTTATGCAAAAAACCTGGTCATATTGCTAGAAATTGCCCAGCAAAAAGACAAATACAACAAATCTGCCATAATTTAAAAATAAAAGAAACAGAAGAAATATTACAAAACATAGATAATCTTGAATTATCCACAGATATTGATGAATATAACTCTTCTGATCAAACTGATACAAGTGATGATGATGAATGCCAATCCTGTAAACGAGAGATATGTTTGTGTAATAATAAATTAAATACAATAGAACAATACGATGAGATATTAGAAAAAATTAAATAAATAGATGAACCAACTATAAAAAGAAAATTTCTAAAACAATTAGCCAAAACAATTAATGAAGAAAAACCAGATACATCTAAGCCCGCTCAATACGAAGATGTTATACAAATGTTCCAAAACAAAAAGAAACAAATTTCATCAGTAGACTTACAACATGAAATTAGAGAAATAAAACAAGAAATAAAATTATTAAAACAAAGTAACTTAGATTTACAAAAAACACAAAAGGAAATAGAAACAAAATTAGCACTACAAGAAATTAAAAAACAAATACATTCAACCTACAATGATGAAGCTTCTACTTCTAAGGCTAATAAAGAATTAGACAAACAATTTAAGAACCCCTTTGCTAAAAAATCTTCTTCGGAAACAGATACCTCTACAGACACAGAAGAAAGTATATATGCTCTTACTCGAGTCAGATATCAAAAATGGTATGTACATATACATATGAAAATCAAAGATTTCGAATACAAAGGATTAGCCATGTTAGACTCAGGAGCAGATCTGAATTGTGTTGAACAAGGAATAATACCAACAAAATATTTCATAAAAACAAAACAAAGTCTTTCAGCAGCCAATTCTTCAAAATTAGAAGTAAAATACAAAATACCTGAAGCACATGTTTGCAATAATAGTATCTGCTTTAAAACAAGTCTTATGCTTGTAAAAAATTTAAACACAAAAGTAATATTAGGAAATCCTTTTTTACAAATGCTATATCCCTTTTCAGTTTCACAAAGAGGAGTAGAATCAAGAATATTAGGACAGAAAATTATATTTGATTTTTTATATCCTGTATCTAATAGTGATGTAAATAATTTACAAAAAACAGGGATCTCTAAATTAAATACTTTACAAAATCAAATGAAATTTCTTAAGGAAAAATTATTAAATATAAAAATTGAAGAAAAATTACAACTTCAACAAAACAAAGACATAATCTCTAAAAAAATAGAAAAATTTGAAAAAGACTTATGTTCTGACTTACCCACAGCTTTTTGGGAAAGGAAAAAACATGTAATAACACTACCATATGAAAAAGATTTTAATGAACAAACAATACCTACAAAAGCAAGACCTATACAAATGAATCAAGAATTATTAGAATATTGTAAAAAAGAAATCAAAGACTTACTCAATAAAAAATTAATTAGGAAGAGTAAATCACCTTGGTCATGCTCAGCATTCTATGTATCAAAAAATGCAGAAATAGAAAGAGGTGCACCAAGATTAGTAATTAATTACAAACCTTTAAACACTGCACTAAAATGGATTAGATATCCAATACCCAATAAACAAGATTTACTAAAACGATTACATGATGCATCTATATTTTCAAAATTTGATATGAAATCAGGATTTTGGCAAATACAAATAGCAGAAGAAGATAAATACAAAACAGCTTTTACAGTACCCTTTGGACAATACGAATGGAATGTTATGCCTTTTGGATTAAAAAATGCACCAAGCGAATTTCAAAAAATAATGAATGAAATATTTAATCCATATACTTTTATTATTGTTTATATAGATGATGTTTTAGTATTTAGTAAAACTCTTGAACAACACGACAAACATTTAAACATATTTTATAAAACAATGATACGAAATGGCCTAGTTTTATCAAAAACAAAAATAAAACTTTATCAAACAAAGATTAGGTTTTTAGGACATGAAATAACCAATAATACTTTAATACCAATACAAAGATCTATAGATTTTGCTGACAAATTCCCAGATGAGATAAAAGATAAAAATCAGTTACAAAGATTCCTAGGATCATTAAATTACATAGCAGATTTCTTTCCTAAATTAAGACAAATTTGTAAACCACTCTTTGATAGATTAAAAACAAATCCAAAACCGTGGACAAAAGAGCATACTAATGTAGTTAAACAAATCAAATTACATGTGAAAAGATTACCATGCTTAACTATATGTGACCCTAATGCTCCTAAGACAGTAGCCACTGATGCCTCAGACATAGGATATGGTGGAATATTAACTCAAAACATAGATGGAAAAGACCAAATAATAAGATATTATTCGGGAATATGGAACACAACACAAGCAAATTATTCTACAATAAAAAAGGAAATTCTTTCTATAGTTCTATGCATAACAAAATTTCAAGATGATCTACTTAATCAAAAATTTATAGTCAAAGTAGATTGCAAAGCTGCAAAAGATGTTTTACAAAAAGATGTAAAGAATTTAGCCGCAAAACAAATTTTTGCCAGATGGCAAGCCCTTTTATCAATATTTGATTTTGACATCGTTCATATTGCAGGCAAAGACAATTCAATTCCAGATTTCTTAACTAGAGAATTCCTACAAGGACATGGCAGACTTTCCACTAATAAATAACCAAATTTTTAATACACATGGTAGACGTAATAGCTGGCTAAATAGAGGCCTTGATAACATTGATTATTTGAACCATTTAGCTAGACAACTAAGAGATCTAAAATGTACAGATTTTCCTCATACTTATGGAAATTATGAAATAAGGATACACTTTATGTATGTACGATTCATCATTAGTGATCTTGAGGAATACATAGAAAACGATGGAGTTTTCTACCATCAGAAAAGGATCGCAACAAATATGCTCATACAAGCAAAGGCTCTTTCCAGAAAAATGAGGAAGTTACATAAAATTCTCCAATAAATTTCTCTAATGTATTTTTATATATTTCATATGTTTGTATTCGATAAAAATTCAATAAAAACAATCTTTATTGCAGGCAATGGCAAATTTAAATGAAGAAGACTTACTCTTTTCTGAACAATCATTTCAAGAATTAGAAAAATTAGAAAAAGAGACTTTACTCATTTCACAAATAGAACAGGAACAAACTTGGGACCTTTTTATAAATGGAAATCGTATTCATTTAAATACTTCCAATTACATAAATTATTTGCTACAAAAATCACCAATACTTCTAAGAGAATGCAGAAACTTTCACAAAAGAACCCCTTTTCACAAAACTCAAATGCTTACATTTCATATACATGATTTACAAGAAGTCTTTGAAAATAAATCTTCCTCGTCTTTTTCAATTCTTATCAAATCCGAAATCTCAACTTTTAAAAGACTCACAAATTGTATTTACCATGATCATTATCCTAATTTTCAGGATTTTCTACATATGCCAGATTAAAATAGCCTCGTACGAGACTATTGAAATTTACAAACTAAAATTCTCCCTGTTTAGAATGATTTCAGGAACTTCGCTCAAAGGAAAGGCCAAGAAAGAACAATCCATCATTCAAATCAGACCTCTTACAAAATTCCCAAACTTTATTCCTGACAGAATGCCAATTCAACCAAAATTAGAAAATAGGTTTGCTACTCTTTCCCCAGATGCAAAACCATTCTCTCCCCCAATTTCAAAAGAAACATCATCCTCTCAAAAGACAGTTACTTACAAATCTGCCCTCAAAATAGAAAACCCTCAAACTTCTCAGCCCAATAGACAAATTGTTCCTAATCCTCACCCTAAACAAACACCACCCACAAATTATTTTTATAAAAATCATACCGATTCTATTTGTGTCCTAGAACCGGAAATTTATGAAATGACTGATAATTGGCATCCTTACCAAATATCACAATTTATTTTACCATCTTTGCACAATTATATTCCTGATAATTTTACGAAAAACCAATTTTACTATGAAACAATTCTGACACAAACAAAATCCGCCACTTTTCAATATTCCACAGATCATGTTGATAACACGAAAATTCGTTATTGCAAAGTCAAAATTTTAAAATTCCTGACTTTATCTGATTGGGGCCAAAAGCCAAATGATTCTCGAGATTTACTAAATTCAAACAATTCAGCCAGATTTAATTATTATGATTATATCTTGGCTTGGTCAAGGGCCTTTTTTAGACAAAACAAATCTTTTTCTCTTTCATACTTCTTATATTTTTGTCCAAATTTTTCTTATCCAACCCCTTATTGGTTTCATCAATGGTGGAAGTCTTTCGGCTTGGACAAATCAATTGTCCCTACAGATGTACAAATTGCCTTCGGCCAATGGTCAACAAAAGTTTCTTACCCAGAACAAATTTCTCAGACTCCTCTTTGGGCCTTATTTTGTCATAATTTTCAAGTCCCATGGATTTTTATGACCGAATTTGACTTAAAAGAGGAACAAATGTGTGACTGTTCGACAGTACAAAAGTGTGAGTGTGTACAAAAAACAATCTTACCAATTCTGATTCGAAAATACAAAATAAAATGGTGGGACAAAACTGAAATTTCTCATTGCAATTCTGGAGCAGTGACAAAATACTTTCTTTCAAAACCAGAATATTGCAAAACAATTCCTCTCAAACAATCTCAACAAAATGAAGAGTTTTTAGCCAAGAAACAACAGATTATGTCCCAAATGGCTAAATGTACAAATTCCACGGATTTGGAAAGACTAATGGTCCAACTTAGTGACGAAGGAAGCTCATCCTCAATGAATGAAGGCGATACTCAACCTAATGATGACTTCTACACACAACCAGACGATCTAGAATTAGATCTGTGAAGCTGCACAAAATTCAACAAAGCATCAGCCGCCCTGGCCCACCACTGGCCACAAAATTCAACAAAGCATCAGCCGCCCTGGCCCACCACTAGCCACAAAATTCAACAAAGCATCAGCCGCCCTGGCCCACCACTGGCCACAAAATTCAACAAAGCATCAGCCGCCCTGACCCTCTGGTCACAATTTTCAAAAGAAGATTCCTCCTGCCCACCTGCAAGACAAAAATCGAGTAGTATATAAGAATGTTAACTCTCATTGTAAAAGGCAGGCTCAATTTAGTTTCAGTTTTAAAATTCTCTCTATATTTCTCTCTCTAAAAATCTATTGTAATCTCTCTCAACAATTGTACTCTCAACAATTTGCAAATACACAAAGTAAGTTTACTACTCCCGCCTCGAGTATTTATTGCTGCTTACAATTTACAATTTATTTTTCAAAACAAAAACGTTACGAAAGGTGGAAACCACTAACCTTCCAGACCTACGGGTGACGGATAAACTGAGGTTGAACGAAAGCCTACGTATACGTATTTTCAAAAGTCAAAGTTACTGTAGCAAAAAAGTCAAATTTACTATTCACTATTCATGCGATATTTATTTTGATATTTCTATGTTATTTATTGTTATTTATCTCAATATGCATGCTTTTAAATCGGACCTATATATATATATATATATATATATATATATATATATATATATATATATATATATATGATTTTTTTTAAATATAATTGGTAAATTTAGAGACAGAAATTACCGTCTCCAATTTAGAGACAGAAACGTTTTGTTTCAAAATTAAAATCAGTGACAAACAATTCTGTAGCTAATCTGTATCCTAATGTTGGTCGCTAATATATGCTGTAGCTATTCTGTAGCTGAATTAGAGACGGAACTTTCTGTCTCTAATTTAGAGACAGACTGTTCTGTCTCTAAATTAGGGACGGGCGATTGTGTCTCTAAATTAGAGACGGGTGATTCTGTCTCTAAATTAGAGACGGGTGATTCTGTCTCTAAATTAAAGACGGATGTCTCTGTCTCTAATTTAGAGACAGAACTGCGACAGATTATTTAGCGACCAATATGCAAGAAATTCATGAAGCACTCAAGAACACATGAACCTAGATCCTTTTGACTTCCGCTAGGTCCTCAATTAAATCTAATCATCAAAATAACGGTCAAGGTATAATCACCCACGCTAGTGTAGCAATATATACTCAATAATTCTAAAGCAAAATTATATCTTAACATATAATTGAAACTAAAGAATTTATCATGATAAATATTTTGATAAACGATAATTAAGATTAAATGGAAGAATTAAGTCAATAGCATAGAGATCTAGTATTTGCTACTACCAATCCATGAATCTAAGAAATTAGCTATTCATACTAATAAAATCAAGAACAAGAAATAAATTAAAGAACATCAAAACCTGAATTAAATTATTGAATCCTTGTTTACAATATTGAATATTTTAATAAGTCATGAATAAAATAATGTGTATGGAGTGTTATATTTAAACTAGGGCTAAGTAAGTGTAAAAATAGAAAAAACCCTAAGATTCCTTGTTGAAAAATGATAAATTAAGTGCTGGTAGCCGGATTTCCCTAGGAGCCCCTGCGATTTTTGTCAATCTAGAAAATCCCTCCAAAAATTCTCCAAAGGTCCTCCAATAATTCCAAAAAATCCCTTGGAAATTTTGGAAATTACAGAAAAGCCCAATATATTTTGGAAATTCCCAAAAAGTCCCTGGAAAAATTCCCCTAAGGTCCTTGGGCAAGTGGGAGCTTACCCTATAGCAGGTGGACGCCTACTTGGGTTTTTGGCTACTATATTTTCTGCCCAAAAAGCAGGCGGGCGCCTGGTCGTGTTCTCGTGTTCTGCTGTTGTAGTTTTGTCGCGCAAACTTCCGGAGGCCATAACTTCCTCATACAAACTCCGATTTGGACGAGTAAACTATCATTGGAAAGATATTTTCGAGTACTATCCAATGGAATTGATTTCTTAGAGGTCACATCTCTTAATATTTATTCTCTTGTCTGTTCTTTATCCTTCATTTTTGCATTTTAACGTACATGAATCCGTGCACTCTTTTGCTCCTTCCATATACTCATAAACACTCCAAAAACCATCAAAACACCCGAGATTGAGCATCTAATAAGTCATAGAAACATATCATTTGGATGGCTAGAAACACATCCATCACTCTTATAATTAAAAACTGAGCAGCAACAATGGGAATTCATCAACATTTATTTCAAACAACTAAACTTTTATTAGAATCATAAATTTGATTTTGTATTTGAGAGTAGTTCCTTTCCTTATATATATTTTTATAAATTACTTAATCAAATTTTAAAGGTTTTTATTCTTAATTATTCTCGTGATTTTTTAAAATCTTAAAACAGTCTGATTCCATTTGACCCATCAACCATAAAAAACGAGCTAAATGGACGTGTTAGTGGAGTTCGAATTAGACGGGATGGAAAACTATTTTAGGGAATTATTACCACTTATTTCTTCTTCCTAATACAAACTACCACATAATCCTACTCAATATTTCCATTTACCATTTAGTCCAATACTTAAAAATATATTGTCATAGGGTCCATTAAAATCATCAAATCCTAAAACTACCCCTTATCCAATTAAAACCACCCGCTTCCCCTCTCCTCGCAACTCACACTCTCTCCACTTTTTGTATTCTCTCTCAACATTCCAATTGACGGCGAGAACCCCTCCTTCCATTTTCCGACGACCCTGACCTTACCCACCTCCGACGACTCCCCCTCCTCCGATGATCCACCCCAACCTCTGGCGACCCTTTCCTTTGTCTCTATATTTAAATTAAACCAGAACAACTCAAGTAACCCCTCCCATTCCACCGTCAGCAACCCTTTCCCCTCCACCTGCGGCGACTCACTCCCCTTGTACCGCCGGCGACACCCTCTTCCTTCCACTGCCTCTCTGGACAACTCGGTCCAACAGATCTGAATAAATTTCATATGGAACAACTCCGCTGACCCCCCTCCCATTCCACCACCAGAACCCTTTCCCTTACACTTCCTGAATTCCCAAGGTATAATCTCAGTTCAGTCAACACAGAAGTGAGACTATTGTTGGGTATGCTTATTACTTAACCCTCCTATTTATGTTAGAATTGATTGATACCATCACCTAAGTTTATTTTAAGGACTTTAGGATCCTATGTAAGAAGTTTTATAACTTCAATTTTTAGCTAAGTCTTTCTTATAGACTAGGCTTAGTGGTTAGGGCTTATACTTTGAATTTGAGGTCTCACTTGCAAATGACTAAGTATGATGCGCATGACTTTCATGCGCAACACCCATCTGCGCACTCAATGCGCATGGCTTTCATGCGCGCGCAGTTTTGCCTCAGTCAATTCTCTTATTTCCTGACCTCATATTCTAGAAGCTTGGAAAGCGTCAAGTCAAGCTACGCTTTTTGAAATGAGCCAAAGTGCTGATGTGTACATACGATAAAACAAGCACACTCAGCATATACATAGATGGAGACGTGCCTCAGTTTGAAATTCAAAATGAAGACAGCTGTCATCCTTTTAGAAGAAGTTTGAATCTTGTCCTCTTGCTCTATCTCCAACGGCTATAAAGGACACCTGCGCATCAATCACATTGTGCCAGCTTATTGTCCTTGCTCAGAGCTCCAACGGCTAGTTTTTGAAGCTCCACTATAAATAGCCTTGCTCATCCTCATTTCCAAGCTGCTTGTGTTTTGCTTTCAGAAAGAAACTTTGAAGATTTGTAGATTGCTTACTCATTTTCAGAATTCTCAAGAACAACCTCCATACCTTCATACCTTACCAAGCCCAGATCCTAAAGGCCTTGTAATACCAAAATATCTTGTGCTCTTCATCTCATAGATTTATAGAGCCCAGATTTCTGACACACACACACACCTCTTGAAGTTCCGATTTCATAGATAATAGATCTTTGAGTTAGTTTTGTTCTCAATCATTGTAACTTGTAAAACTCACTCATATTATAAGATCTCTATTAGAAATCCAAGACTAACCATCTTGGTAGAGGACGTAGATATTTTCCCGATCGAACCTCTCCAAATAGCTTGTCTCTATATTTTGCTTTACATTCTACATTTAAGCTTTTCTGATATAATGCTTTGTTTGATCTTTGTAGATTGTCTTGCACTGTTTGCATTGTATTTGTGTGCTTTCTGCCTTAGTACCATTTTGCGCCTCTCTTTAAGCTAAACTTAGTGCGTGCGTTTTTACACTCCTGCTCATATTCCCTGCGCATTAGTGATTGCTTTAAGTTTCCATTGTGCATTTTACACTCTTGTTGCGTGCTATACTTAGCCAAAATAAGAGCTGTGCGCATTCGCCATTAATTTGCAAAAGGGTTTGAAAAGAATTTTAAAACGCTATTCACCCCCTCCCTCTAGCATTTTTCATACCCTTGTTGCCCCTTTGGGACCAACAAGTGGTATCAGAGCAAACACCTTTATAAAATGTTTTTGTTTTTCAAGCTTAACAGCTTGGGTGCCGATTCGATATGGCAAACTCAAAACCTTCGGCAACTGCTAACTACACACATGTTCCAGTCTTTGATGAAGATCATTTCAACGTGTGGAAATTCAGAATTCTAACCCATTTCAGCTCTATCGATGAAAGGCTTCATGACACCATGGTTTATGGACCTTACATCCCTATGAAAGTGAATTCAAATCCGCGCACCTGCTCAACCTTCAATTAAGAAACCAAAGGAAGAATAGACTGAAGAAGAAATAAGAAGAGTTGCAAATGATGGGAAAGCAAGAAACATTCTCCTAAGCACTCTATGCTCGGCTATGAAACAACAAGTCATGCATTGTGCTACCGCTAATGAATTATGGGATGCTATTGAAGAACACATCGAAGGAGACACTGTTTGCAAGGAGAACAAGAGATACGAAGTTCAAAAGAGATTCAATAATTTCTCTCAACTCCCCGGTGAAACCTTAAGACAGACTTATGAACGTTACTGTGAAATTATTAATCTTTGTATTTCACTTGGAAAGAAGTTCTCTAATAAGGAATTAAATGTTAATTTCCTTGCTTCTTTTGGATCTAGATATCTCCATAAGTCTAGCGCCCTTGAAGACGCTGGAACTTTGGATGATTGGAATTTAAGGAACCTTTATGCTAATCTCAAGGTTTATGAACTTAAACTTCAGGGAATAAGTGAAACTGAAGGAAAATCAAAGTCCATTGCTATGGTGTCGCAAAGAGAAGAAGCACCTGTGCCAGTACATGTTGAGAAAAGTTCTGACCCCAAAATTTCTATTTCTGAGTTATTGGATATGGATGACGAAGACTTCGCTTTATTTGTGAAGAGATTCCAGAAGTTCAGAAAATTCTCAAAACCCAGCTTATTCAGCAAAGCTCAAGGATCTACAAGCAGAGCTCCTCCAAAGTTCACAAGGAGCAGTAATTCTAAAAGGAAATAAGACCTTGTTTGTTTTAATTGTAGGAAACCAGGACATTTTGCATCGAGCTGCCCAATTCCCAAGTTCGAGTACATGTAGAAAAAGAGCAGCCACACTCCTAAATTCAATCGACACAAAGGAATGGTTGCTGAGGAAGAATCTCCATCAAATGAACGCAACACTTGGATTGAAACAAACTCGGAAGAGAGCGATGAAGATTCTGATGATGGACTCGTGTGCTTAGTGGTAAAGGACGATGAAATTAATGATTATGATTCAGATGATGACTTCTCAAAAGATGTTCCTGATATGAAGACCTTGAATAAACCTGTTAAGAAATCTGCAGGTTTTCAAGAGGTGAAAAAGAAGAATGGACCAACCATCAGCGAGCTCATTGAACAAGGATGTTTTACTCCAGATCAAAGCGATGGTGGATTATTATTTTTCAGATGTGATCTGAGCGCAAGAAGCAAACTTAAAAAGAGTGATTACATCAGACCTCAAGTTGTATCAATTCCAAAAATCAATCATGATGAGGACATTGAAAAGCAAGAAAAATTGTTCAAAGAGGCTAAAAAGGTAATAAGTCGATTTAGTGATATGAAGGAAGCTTTAGCACTATCATGTGATGAAATTTCCCAGCTTAAGACCGAGAAATCTCTATTAAAATCTGAACTCACCCTCCTTAAGGAGCAGATAAAGAGCATGACTACTCTTACTGTTAAAAACACCTATCTAACAGAATAGACCTCTATACTTAAATTTCAAAACGATGAATTGGTTGCTCAAATTACTGATCTTAAAAAGATTACAAATGAGTGGTCCAATTCTCGTGTCACTATGGATAGTATCTTCGAGTCCCAAAAAGCCAGTGGTGATAAAAGTGGCTTGGGATTCACTTCAACTAGTGACAACTTTAAGTGTGAGGTCTGTGCTGAAAGAGAAAGTGAATTTACACCTCAGCTAACTTGTGAAATTCCCAAGGAAAAACATTCTAATTCAATGGGTAAAAGTCAAGAACCAGTCAAGAGATAAACATTCCATTATGCCTACCCAACGAAACAATTTGGGAAAGCTAAAAAGAAGGAAATAGCTACAGATGAATCTTCCTCTAGCAAAATAATTCTTGAAACAAGGCGCGCTCCTTCTACGAGCGAACATTATGCGCCTAGGAGCCATGCGCATCATCGCCATGCGCCTCCTAGCCCTATGCGGGCTCCTAGAAAAAGCACACCAAAATTTCAAAAGAAAATTTTTGTTAAGGCAAATTCATCTGACCCAAAGAAGAATGCTATCCCAAAGAAAAGTAAGGAGTTTGTGAAAACTCACGTGATTGGTGGCTTTCATCATTGTTCCATTTGTGATTGCTCAGGACATAAGGCCGTGGAATGCCTTTTGAGATTCACTCCTAATGCCAAAGGATGTAAAAATCCTAAGGTCAAGCAAGAGTGGGTCGTCAAGAGTTGCTAACTCTAGGACCCAAAAGGAATAAGGGGACCTGCTTAAATGTCTATATTTTAGGTTCTTTGCTTCATGCTGGATCTTTTAAAGCTAGAACGTATGAATAGATTCTCGACAGTGGGTGCTCACGACACATGACTGGAGATGAATCCTTACTTGAAGATGTTCATGAAGAAAGAGGTCCCTCAGTAACATTTGGTGATAATAACAAAGTCAAGTTGTTGCATATGGAAAGCTCAAGAAAGACAAAGTGTGCATTGAAAGAGTCTCTCTTGTGGAAGGACTCAAGCACAACTTATTATCCATATCTCAAATTTGAGATAAAGGATTAGAATGCCATTTTACTTCAAAGAAGTGCCTTATCAAGGATGGCAAATCTGAAGCTACATTACTCACCGGTTATCGTAAGATAAATATTTATATTATTGATTTCCAAAATATGAACTCTAGTACTAATCTTTGTTTTGTATCTAAAAGTGTGAGCGAGAATAGATGGCTATGGCACAAGCGCTTGAGTCACTTAAACTTCAAATATCTATCAAAACTCAGCAGGGACAATCTTGTCAAAGGACTTCCCAAGGTTGCTGATCATCATGACAACAAATGCGCTGCGTGTCAACTTGGCAAACAATCAAATCAGTCTTTCTCCAGCAAGACAAATCCCTCAACTTCTAGATGTTTGTAACTGCTTCACATTGATCTTTTTGGACCAGTTACCACTGCAAGTATTAGAGGAAACAAATATACTCTAGTTGTGGTGGACGATTATTCAAGATATGCGTGGGTGGAAATGATGATTACTAAAGACAATTGTTATGACATTCTCACCACTCTATTCAGACTGCTCCAAACCCAAAAAGAAGGTGTTGCTCGATACTGCGACAGTGTTGCTCGATACTGCGACGATCATGGGATAGATCACAACTTTTCAACAGCTAGAGTTCCGCAGCAAAATGGTGTTGTGGAAAGGAAAAACAGAACGTTGATTGAAGTGGGGAAGATGATGATAGCTGAAGCAAAACTACAGGAGTACTTTTGGGAAGAAGCTATCAACACTGCATGCTTTACTCAAAATCGTTCCCTCATCAACCAACGCCACAACAAGACTCCGTATGAGTTATGGCGTGGTAGAACTCCCAACATTGCATTCTTCAAAATCTTTGGTTGCAAATACTATATCATCTACAATAGAAACGAACATAGAGGTAAATTCGATGCCATAGCAGACGAAGGTATTTTTGTTGGGTATGCTAAACATTCTAAAGCTTTTCGCGTTTTTAATAGATCTACATTAGTGATATTTGAATTTGTACATGTTACATTTGATGAACATTCTCTCCTTGAGCCACATTTGGCTCCAAATATTACTGATGATTCTGTTGAGTCTATTGAGACAGGTGCACCCATTATAGTTGCGCCTACACAAAATCAGAATACATCAACTCAAGGAAATCCATCTACATCAGTTGCGTAAAGTCTTGTCAATAACGCACCAAATGAAGTTTCAGTTGCACTGTACAATGCGCCTGATGTTTCCACTCATGCGCCTCATTCTAATGCTGCATCTGGTGTCACTCCCACTTTCAATTCTAAACCAGTTCAACCCCCTAACTTTAATGATTTTGATGCTGGTAAAGATGTACCAATTGAAGACCTTCAAGTTACTACAACCCAACCTAACTTACCTCCTGAAATTCGTGAAGTTAGAGATCACCCAATCACAATTATCATTGGTGATCTACATGTTGGGGTTCGTACAAGGAGAGCTACAAAATTTGATGCTTACACTGCATTCATCTCTCAAATTGAACCAAAGAAGGCTGATAAAGCGCTCCAAGATCCGAATTGGGTTGTTGCAATGCAAGAAGAACTCAATCAATTTGAACGATGTAAGGTTTGGACTCTCGTTCCAAGACCAAATGATCAAGGAGTGATTGGTACGAAGTGGTGTTCAGAAACAAGATGGATGAGAATGGAACCATCACAAGAAATAAAGCAAGGTTAGTTGCACAAGGCTACAGGCAAGAAGAAGGAATCGACTACGATGAAACTTTCGCGCCCGTTATAAGACTTGAAGCTATAAGGATCTTTCTAGCTTACGCTGCTCACAAGAACTTTAAGTTATATCAAATGGGTGTCAATAGCACGTTTCTAAATGGTAAAATCCAAGAACAAGTCTACGTAGCTCAACCACCTGGGTTTGAAGATTCTCAATTTCCAAATCATGTATACAAACTCCAGAAAGCTTTGTATGGACTCAAGCAAGCACCAAGAGCATGGTATGATACACTATCCAAGTTTCTCATTGAGAAAGGCTTCACTCGCGGTAAAATCGATACTACTCTTTTCATTGCCAAACATAATGATCATAAATTACTTGTTCAAACTTACGTCGATGATATTATTTTTTGTTCCACTAATGAATTGTTGTGCAAGCGCTTTGAGAAACTAATGAAAAGCAAGTTTGAGATGAGCATGATGGGAGAACTCACATTCTTCATCGGGCTTCAAATCAATCAAATGGATGAATGCATATTTATCAACCAAGCAAAGTATACAAGGGATCTCATCAAGAAGTATGGACTAGATAATGCTAAACCATATGATACTCCAATGGCCACCGGCAACAAACTCAACAAAGACTTAAAAGGTAAAAAGGTTGATCAAACTCTTTACCGAGGTATGATTGGCTCACTCCTTTATCTTACTGCTAGTAGGCCTGATATAATGTTTAATGTTTGTGTTTGCGCTCGTTATCAATCTGACCTTAGAAAAGCGCACTTAATTGTTGTGAAACGTATTATACGATATCTCTCCGGCACTGTCAACCTTAGACGTTAGTACACCAAAGATTCAAATTTTAAACTTGTAGGTTATTCAGATGTGGATTATGCATCATGCACAATTGATAGGAAAAGCACAAGTGGCACATGTCATTTCCTCGGATATCGACTTGTGTCATGGGCAAGTAAAAAACAACCTCCAGTATCTGTCTCAACTACGGAAGCAAAATATATCGCTGCTGGAAGTTGTTGCTGTCAGATTCTGTAGATGAAGCAGCAATTGGTGGACTACGACATAATCGAAGAAAATTGTCTCATCTACTGCGACAATACATCAACAATTGCAGTTTTTGAAAATCATGTCATGCACTCAAAGACCAAATACATTTTGGGTTTCGTAGTAACATGCGCAGCGGAATATAGCATTTAAAATTTTATGAAACCCAAAGCCCATAGATCCATTCATATGATTAAATCAAATACAACAATATGAATACTAGAAAAACTAACCCTTGATGACTTTGAATTTGGTCTTTGATCTTGGTGGAGAACTTGAAGCTTTAATCACAAAAGTAAGAACACGAACTTTGAAGATGATAAGCTTCACCCTCTAGCGGTATCCACACCACGAACGAATATCAAGAACACTTGATCTTGGTTGCTAGACCAAAATTGTGAAACACGTTTTCACAATGAATATGAACTATATGGAATTTTATTTGTGTATTATTTTGTTCTTCAATCTAAGATGTCTTAGAACAAAATAAAACTCTCTCAAACTCTTTGGAGACTTGCACAAAAGCTATGATATGATTCTGGCCGAATTTGGCTGTTTATATACAAGTTAGACTATTCCAAATAGGAAACTTGTGTCTAAACCCGTCCAAAATTCTTTTCCAAATCAAATAAGGAAACCAGTCCCGACATGGTGTGCGGCCGCCCAAAACCCTTGTGCGGTCGCACATCTATCTGGAAGGTTTCTGGTACATTCTGAGCTAAACTGTGCGGCCGCCCAAGACCTTTTGTACGGTCGCACACTTTCCCCAAATTTCCCAAATTTCCAAATTCCAATATAGTCCTTATTTAAGATTCGTTCTATTGTGTGTAACCCTCTAGGATTATACTAAGTTGTCAATGGGTTCAAACATGAAACCATAAGATATGATTAGGTTCTAGCAAACCGTCATACCTACCCAAATAGTATAACTAGATACAAGTTCGCATTCCTTTAGAATATGTCATAATCCCTTTGTCCACGATGTCATTGAACACAAGTCATGGTCAACAAGTCAACTTGTTTTTGTTCAATACTTTCTCGATTCCGAATATGTTGATAATCCAAATGACATTTATCTAATCAATTCATTTGAGTCCGGCCGAACGTTTTCATCAACATCATTCCTACGAGAGGCCCAAGCTTGACATCTCTCCGAAGAGGGACAAATCCATTTAGCTTATTATTCTTCCCTAGGTGAATCCGATTATGCCAATCATACCCTTTATAACTTCCCAGTTAAAGGTAGCGTTTGAATATGTTAAACATAATGTTCATCAAGTGGAAGACTATAATAACTTCATGTCTAAGGATTCAAATGACATAACTAATATGAGATATATGTATGACATAGACCATGACATTAATCTCATACAGCGGGTCATGTCCAGTACCTTGTTCCAAACAAGTACCCATAAATCTAACATGATCATCCCATGATCATTTAGCCTTTATACTAGTGCTTAACAAGTACTAGGGACGGAGATTATTATAAGTAAACATGAACAACAATAATAATCAAAACATCTCTTTATTGATATGAAATAAATGATAACAATTACAACGTTTATTAACGTGCCTAGGGCACCACTACCAACAATCTCCCACTTGCCCTAGGCCGAATCTCCCATGTATCTAATACCCATGGACCTAACATGACCTTCATGTTTAGCTTGTGGAAGTCCCTTTGTTAGCGGGTCCGCAACATTGTCATCAGTAGGTACTCTGCATATATTTACGTCTCCCCTATCAACGATTTCTCGAATGATATGAAAACGCCTAAGTATGTGTTTGGATTTCTGATGTGCTCTTGGTTCCTTTGCTTGAGCAATAGCACCATTATTATCGCAATAAAGGTCTATTGGATTAGCAATGCTAGGAACCACTTCAAGTTCAGTAATGAACTTCTTAATCCAAACAGCTTCCTTTGTAGCATCCGATGCAGCAATATACTCAGCTTCTGTTGTAGAATCAGCGGTTGTACTTGTAGACACCCCGCCTTGGACCGCTCACCCCGATTGCACATTTGATCTTGTGTTTCTCCCCATTTTAAGTGTTTCTCGTTAGTTTCTGTCACTTCCATTAAGTTCCTGACTGGCTTCGTTAAGTCCAGGGACTAAACTGAATAACAGGGCTGACTTTCTAGTCCATTCTGTCAAAATTGCCTTCTCTGAGTCGCGCGCCTCCGACAGGAGGAGCCAGACGCGCGCGCCTCCCGCCCCCAAAGCAGGAAGCGCGCGCCTCTGGGCGTCAGTTACAGATTTCTGGCCAGGATTCTCTCCCTTGCTCAATTTACAGGATTTTGCCCGGGAAGGATTTCTTGGTGACTGAGTTTTGGCACCAAAAACATCTCTCTTTCACCTATAAAAACCTCCCTTTACCTCTATTTTCAAGGACCGAAAAACTTAACCTTGACCTTGGACTTTTGGCTCTAAATCTCACACTTTCAATAAGAAACCAAGTTTCCTACTTTCAAAGCATTTTCCAAAGGATTTCTCCAAGTAATTCAACAAGAAGTGTTTGAAGTCTCTTGAAGTCTAGGTAAAGCTATTTCTTTCCCCTTCTCAACTTCACCTCTTTTCTCTTTCTTTTTGTTTTATCAAAGTGCAATCACCCAAATCATTTTGGGACATGACTCTAATGATCATCTCATCTCATTGAAGTTGGTTATGGAGTTATCTCCTACATTCCAAACTCTATTTTAAAACCCCTTTTATGATTTAAAGAAGATGAAGAAGAAGAACGTTTATTATTCATGTAGATTTTGATCAAGCAAGACCAACTTTAGTTGGGCAAGATGGGTGTTTCGGTACTTCCCATCTCGTAATCTAACCCCCGAACCTCAAAACAAAGTGTAGATACCCCGGGGAACCACGGCTTGGCTAGAGCGGTGAATTATCCTAGGATGTCTAACTTGTTTTAGATGTGTTTAGAGTCGCCACCTATGTTTTTAAAGGAACATAAGAAAAACCTAGAAATAGCCTAATTTATGTACAAAACCAGAGATTCGGGAGAGAAGGGTTCGGGGGTTAGGTGACGGAGTGGGAAGTACTTAAACACCCACTCCGCCCCGCTTATGCGGGTCTTGCTACTATTGGTGTTCTAATGCTAAATGTCCTTCAATTTATTAACAATGCTAACAATTATAATGTAAAGAAAAAAGGGGAAAATAATGATTTTATTAATTTAATGCTAAATAGTTACATATTGGACTAGTGCTAAATGATTACATTAAGAAATGAAATATAAATTAAATGAAGTTTGGAATGTCGGGATGTAACCTTGGCCAAACTTCAATAGTGAAGTGGCCTTTTGGTTGTATCCCTTTTTATGGAGATTGCATACTAGTAAGACTAGACAAATAAAATAAGAGAAGAAAAGAGATGTTGTACCTTAGGAAAGAGGACTTCAAACTTGAACTTGAAAATGGTGTTGTTGTAGAGAAAAATGTTGTGCAAACACTTTGTGTAGTGTTTTGTAGAGAAGGATTGTTGAGATGATTTGTGTAGAGTTTTTGTTCAAGTCTCAAAAATTGGGTCCAAAAAGAAGTAGAGAAGAGATCCCCTCCAATGATGGATTGGAGGGGTTTTTATAGTTGAAAGGGGATGTTTTTGGTGCCAATTCGCGGTCACAAAGAAATATTTCCCGGGTGAAATCCATGCAAAATAAGCAAGAGAGGGATTCTTGGGAGAAAATCTGTAACTGACGCCCCAGAGGCGCGCGCTTCCGGATGTACCATCGGAAGGCGCGCGCTTCTGACCTCAAAAGGCGGAGGCGCGCGGCTTTGAAAAGGCAATTTTGACAGAATGGACTAGAAAGTTAATTCCGTTATGCAGTTCAGTCCAAAACTAACGGGATCAGTTAGGAACTTAACAGAAGTAACAGAAATTAACAAAAACAAGTTAAATAAAAATACTATGTATGCAATCAGGGTGAGAGGTCCAAGGCGGGGTGTCTACAGAGCCCCTCGGCGACGTGGATTGCGAGGCAAAACGCGTCGACGAAAGAAAGACAACCGCCGAGGACATCGACAAGAGAAAACAAAGACTCGATAAAGCAGGAATTTGAAGTTACAAAGGATAGAAATGCGCTCCCTGTGTGAGCGACTTTTGCTGATAGAAGAGGTATGGTGATTTGAGCGGTCCACCATGGACCAAAATTGGTGCGCGGTGCGGCATATTCTGATGCGCTGTGCGGCGGTATGGTGATTTGAGCGGTCCACCATCGACCAGAATTGGTGCTCTGTGCGGCACCTGGTGATTTGAGCGGTCCACCATCGACCAGAATTGGTGCTCTGTGCGGCACCTGGTGATTTGAGCGGTCCACCATCGACCAGAATTGGTGCTCTGTGCGGCACCTGGTGATTTGAGCGGTCCACCATCGACCAGAATTGGTGCTCTGTGCGGCACCTGTCATGTGTATGCTTTGCAGATATATGTGCTTGTGTGAGATGTGAAATTGGAATTGCGAGAGAAAATTGTGATCTTGTGTGCGGTGTGATTTTGAGGAAAGCATTGGATGTATTCATACCTTCACTTACCATTGCCGCTTGAGTGGAGATGGATTCTTGATGTCCGCGGAGGATGCTTTGATGGAGAATGTCCATTCTTTAGATGTTGGTGAGAGAATGCCCTTGATGTTGGGTTGGCGAGATGGTACTCTGAATGATGGTTGGTCGTGCCAAAAGGCTGCCTACGTATCCCTTTAAGAGAATCAGACCAGCGTAGTTCAAGGATGATGGAGAACGCTGGAGGAGAGGCCAGGAGCAAAGCAAAGTAAAGCACATAATTTTGCACATAGAAGGAGAAAAAGAAAGAAAAAATCTTTTTTTTTTTTTTTTTTAAGATTAGAAAGGAAAGAATATGCACACATGTGAGGAAAAGATTTTTTTTTTTTTTTTTTTTTTTTTTTTTTTTTTTAGTTCGTGGGTGAACCATTTTAACCATTGTGTGCTTGTGAAGCCAACCCAAGATCAAGTCATGTTCAGTCGAAGTCCGGATTGCCTCGCTTGAATTCTGTTGTCGCCGGTGTGCCCAACGAAGATTGATGTCTAGCCCCAAGAGATTTGTCGATTATGGGGCTTCAAAAGGCTTTTGATGCCGAGATGAGGGGTTGCTGATTGTAAAGCCCCTAGAATGCCTTTGATGCCAAATTTTGAGGGACTTGCGTAGCTCCAAGATAAATCAGCTTTTGGCCCATTCGAGTAAATCGCCCTTTGTTGTTGTAGTGAGCAAGCCCCAAGAGGAGATCGTTGGTGCCAAGCTTCGAGAGATTGCTAAGCCCCAAATGTCATGGACTTGTTGTTTGCGAGCTTGTAGATGGTGGGATGTGAAGGTCTTTCATTGTAAAGCCCCAAATTATCTTGTGATTGGCTCGGCATTGAGAGCGGATGTACCGTTTGGTAGAATTCTTGATAGAGATCTCCTTCTTGCTCTTACTGGGGAGATGAATGGCCTCATTGTGGTCGATACCCAAATGGCTGAGGGCTTATGTCAAAGGATGCAGTAATGTCTTGCGGTGCCCTCGAGGTCGCGGAGGATAAGGTCTTGGCGTGATAAAGTCTCAAATGAGTATGCTTGCTTGACTCTTCTTGAGTTGAACTAGTGACGGATCTTCGGATGCAACTAGTGCTGTAGCCCAACTTTATCTGAGCTGCACCTTGTGTTTTTGATCTTGGAGAAGGGGGTGCTGAATTGCAGAAACATTGGGATTGGCCGTGGCATTTCCCGCTATAACCCTGTTTTGATTAGAGTTTAGCATATTGAATCTTTTCCCTTTTCTCTAAGACTTCCTTCAAAATCTCGCTGTGAGTTCTAACAAAAATCATCAACTTCATTCATAACATCGGAGTCTTCATTTAAAACCAAGAGGCCTTTGACTTGAAGTGTTGAGAGACTCTTGAATCTTGATTGTTCTCATGGAGCCATAAGACTACTCCACATTGCATTGCTCGAGTATTGTTGCCCAAAAGACTGTCGGTCGCGAAGCCCTAATACTCCCCTTTGCTTGAATTACTGTAATGCCGTAGCCCAAAAGATTGTAGATTGCGAAGCCCGTTGAGACCTTCGGTGCCGAATTGAGGAAGCTTCCAATGTTGCACATGACTTGGCTGGGGATACTGCTGGGGAGTTAATTGCTCTTTGCCGAGGGAGCCTTTAAGACTTGACCGTAGCCCCTAGAGTGCCATCATTGATTGCGAGAAGGGTCCACCCTTGATTGGGGAAACGAGCACGGGCACACGTGACAGGAGGGCTTTCTGACATCCCTTTTGAGAGACTTTGAGGATAGTCTCACACATCTTTTTTTCGAGCATAGCCCCTAGGGCGTATTGATTGCCAAATGAAGCAAAAGAATCCCTTGTTCTTGAGTCACATAGCCCCTAGGGCGTCACCATTTGTTGAGCAAAGCAAGAGTGACTCATCCTCGTGTGAGGGAATAAACATGAGAGGATATGGCAAGAGCTACTCCATTTCTCGGGAGATTTTTGGCGTACTTTAGAAGCACATACTTGAAGAAGCTTTGAAAACTGAGACACATGTTGTTGCTATTTGCTGCCCAAGCCACTTGACTAGCTAGGGATTATTTGTGCAACCTCGTGCCCTTTTATGATGGGCTCGTTCTCGGATGGATCTTGGTTACCACGGGTCTTCTTTTCATGAACCCAAAAATGCACACTGCTGGAGAATGATGCCGATAACCCAAGACAACCTTTGATGGTGCTATATCTTGTCGAGCCTTTTGTAATCCCAAAGTTGACTCGGTGGGGAATTGACTTGCTGAGGAGATCCAATGTAGAGCTCGTGCAGTTGTCTTCTTTAGAGGCCGGAGATCTCCATTTCTCTTTCCCTTCTCTCTCTCACTCTCTCATTTTTTTTTATGACGTACCCTGTTTTTTGCCTAGACCGCCCTTTCGGGTTTTCAATCTAGCGGGCATCTATTTTGCGTCTTCATCATTTTTTTTTTTTTTTTTTGACTCAATTGATGAGGAAGTGTGCATTGACTCTAGCTGAGGGGATAAGACATGTGATTTTGCGGTGGAGACCTTTTGTCACTAAAGATGAGTGACATTGACTCGACTAGGGAAGTGTCCCTAGTATTGACATGTATTATTTTTTTTTTTTTTTTTTTTTAATTGAATTGAATGACTCACGAAGGAAAGTAAGTCATTAAGAGAGAAGAGAAGGAAAGCCCCAATTTGATTGCAAGAAATTGGGAGTATGCAGAAAGAATAGAAATCCCTAGACTCGACAAGGAGCGCGAAATGATTCCAAATCTAAGAAAGTTGTTCAATTTTTTTGGTGATTAATTCATTGGCAAATGAATCGTACAAAGATGTCTTGACAAGTTCGAGATGGAGGCTAATCACCATAACGCGCTAGGGCTAAACATATCTTATTTCTTGCATGAGACCGGACCCGCAGGTTGCCTACGTTCCTCCAGTGTAGAGGCTCAGGTCACCGTAGTTCTTGTGAATTATCCATTCTTCGGGATGGAATTGTTGCTTCGTCGTGTAGCTTCGTCCTCCTTTGGTGGATGGAATGATGTCGATCTTGATGTGAACTTCTTTGATTGAGGGGGATTTTTTTTTTTTTTTTTTTTTTTTTTTTTTTTATTATTATTATTTTTTTTTTTTTTTTAATCCCCCTTTGAAAACTTTGGTTGACTTCTTCATGATTGTTGCTCCACCTTGTTTGTCTTGGCTTCGTCGTTGATGTTGGCGTCGATGTTTAGCCCCTAGGCGTTCAAGTGATGGCCTTGCTCTAAAACTTGTTTAGACATTTTTTCATCATTTTGCCAAGAATTAGATCGAACAACTTGGAAGAGTGTATAAGGACAAGAACGACTTTTATTTAATAAGAAGACTCGACACTTAACATGGGACGAGAGAAAACATTAATGCACACAAAAGAGGACTTTTGATTTTTTTTTTTTTTTTTTTTTTTTATTCCTACTACTAGGTAGAGAAAGAGAAATGGAGATTGATGTCGTCGTCCTCTTTGTTGAAGCCCCATTTCAAAACCAAGCTTTTTCCTTGATGGGTTCTTGCATGTTGCCATTCTCTAGCGGTTGCTCTTCACCCACAGTAAATTCGCCGTTGTCGATCAAATCTTGGATGATGTTTCGGAGAAGGAAGCACCCTTCGGTAGTGTGGCCACTATGCTTGTGGTAGCCGCACCATTCACCATGAGCATGATTTTTCAGTATCGCCTTCGGCTTGTACCCCTCCAAAGGTTTGATCTTCCCTCTTGCCACCAAAATTTCAAATGCCTCGGCTTGGGTTACTCCTAGGAGAGGAGTGAAAACTCGGTTGTTGGCGGTACCTTTGTAGCTTTTGAGGGACGGGCCACTTGAGCAAGCTTTACCCTTAAACTTTGCTTTGCCGTCGGTGAGCTCTTGCAAACGGGCTTTGAGTTCGGAAACCTCTTCCTCGTGAATTCTTCTTTCATAATCAAGACGGGCCTTGAGTTCGAAAACCTCTTCTTTGTGAATCCTCTTGTCGATATCGAAACGGGCTTGCCACAAATTGTCTTTACGGCGGGCATCCTCGACAATCCTATCCATTTGTTCCCCCATTGATTTCATTACGTTGAGTAACCCTTCGTTGGACACGAAATCATTTCCACCGTTGTTGTTGTTGCCGTTGGAAGCCATTGGACCTATTGAAAGAGCACGGTTGATCTTAGGATGGCCCCACAAACACCTTTTGGATAAAATGAATTAACCCACAAACAAAGAAAAAGACTCAACCACATAAGGAAAAACGACTCTTTTTTTTTTTATTATTTACAAAGTCGGAAGGACGTGGTCCTTTTTGGGGTTTCTAGAAAAATAGTGGAATCGTCACACTAGTATATAGACCTTCTCGCGGTCCTATGTACTCATCGGATTCCACCACGCTTGTGATACCTATATGTGTCGGGATTAAACTAAATTAATGTAGTAAATCATACATGCGGGGACGAATTTTTATTTTCGTCCAAAATAGCCACTTTTGGGGACGGAGTTTTATTTCGTCCATTGCAACAAATTGGCATGTATGATTTGAAGACATTAGTTTAGGGAAATCTCGGCACATGGAAACCGACTTGAGTCACGGAGTGTTAGACCCTAGACTAGAATTGTGTGGCTTGTGCTCGGCTTGAATATGAGGCTTAAAGGTCACCCCCGGCATGTAGTCATGAACTACGCCACGGGCTGAGGTTTACCGCTTCGAAAGAGTCAAGGTCTGGTGGAGCTTGAAACTTCCTAGGACGGGCCTCGACGGGTTTGGGGTTGAACTTGTGCGACTCGATAGTGAGCAATTCATAGGAATATGTGCATGTAGTGTGAGGTCTAACAAGTGACAATTTTTTTTTTTTTTTTTTTTTTTTTTTTCAAAGGAAGAAAAAAAAGGAAACAAATAAGCACGTATTTACAACTCCCGAATCACCCGTGTGACCGGTAAAAAATAAACAGAAAGTAAAAGAAATTGTATGCAGGCCCGGTGCCCACACACTGTCATTCTGCTCTGTTCTTCTTTCTGTGCACTGTTCTGTTTCTGGAAAATTTCCCAGAAGCGCGCGCCTCAGGGAAGTGATGTGGGAAGCGCGCGCATTGCGCAATGAATATGGGAGGCGCGCGCATCTGGGGTACCTATCAGAATGTTAGAAGAAACTGCAGACTCAGGGGATTGCCCTGGTCCCAAATTATGTAACTTTCCCCTGCAGAAACTTGTTAGCACAGAAATATGAAATTGAAGGACAAGAAGGAAGGCGGGCGATTCTGATAATAAGGGTCGGACGCGCGCGCTTTAGGCCTAGAAGGCCGAACGCGCGCGCTTCCTACCCTTTTTACCAGAATGCCCAGAAAATAAAAATTAGAACACCAAAAGTTAAGAACGCAAGTTTAACCCTCTAATACGTCCCCAGCAGAGTCGCCACTGTAGATACCCCGGGGAACCACGGCTTGGCTAGAGCGGTGAATTATCCTAGGATGTCTAACTTGTTTTAGATGTGTTTAGAGTCGCCACCTATGTTTTTAAAGGAACATAAGAAAAACCTAGAAATAGCCTAATTTATGTACAAAACCAGAGATTCGGGAGAGAAGGGTTCGGGGTTAGGTGACGGAGTGGGAAGTACTTAAACACCCACTCCGCCCCGCTTATGCGGGTCTTGCTACTATTGGTGTTCTAATGCTAAATGTCCTTCAATTTATTAACAATGCTAACAATTATAATGTAAAGAAAAAAGGGGAAAATAATGATTTTATTAATTTAATGCTAAATAGTTACATATTGGACTAGTGCTAAATGATTACATTAAGAAATGAAATATAAATTAAATGAAGTTTGGAATGTCGGGATGTAACCTTGGCCAAACTTCAATAGTGAAGTGGCCTTTTGGTTGTATCCCTTTTTATGGAGATTGCATACTAGTAAGACTAGACAAATAAAATAAGAGAAGAAAAGAGATGTTGTACCTTAGGAAAGAGGACTTCAAACTTGAACTTGAAAATGGTGTTGTTGTAGAGAAAAATGTTGTGCAAACACTTTGTGTAGTGTTTTGTAGAGAAGGATTGTTGAGATGATTTGTGTAGAGTTTTTGTTCAAGTCTCAAAAATTGGGTCCAAAAAGAAGTAGAGAAGAGATCCCCTCCAATGATGGATTGGAGGGGTTTTTATAGTTGAAAGGGGATGTTTTTGGTGCCAATTCGCGGTCACAAAGAAATATTTCCCGGGTGAAATCCATGCAAAATAAGCAAGAGAGGGATTCTTGGGAGAAAATCTGTAACTGACGCCCCAGAGGCGCGCGCTTCCGGATGTACCATCGGAAGGCGCGCGCTTCTGACCTCAAAAGGCGGAGGCGCGCGGATTTGAAAAGGCAATTTTGACAGAATGGACTAGAAAGTTAATTCCGTTATGCAGTTCAGTCCAAAACTAACGGGATCAGTTAGGAACTTAACAGAAGTAACAGAAATTAACAAAAACAAGTTAAATAAAAATACTATGTATGCAATCAGGGTGAGAGGTCCAAGGCGGGGTGTCTACAGAGCCCCTCGGCGACGTGGATTGCGAGGCAAAACGCGTCGACGAAAGAAAGACAACCGCCGAGGACATCGACAAGAGAAAACAAAGACTCGATAAAGTAGGAATTTGAAGTTACAAAGGATAGAAATGCGCTCCCTGTGTGAGCGACTTTTGCTGATAGAAGAGGTATGGTGATTTGAGACTTACATTTGGGTAATGGTTCCGAAGAAGGTCTCCCCTAAGGTGATGGCTCAATGTTTTCCTCTCACTCTCGAGGGGGCAGCAAAAGATTGGTATGCTTCTCTCCCGCTCACTGTCCGTCTTGATTGGGACTCCGCCATGCTTGCCTTCAAGAACCAATACCAAGGCAACACCACTCACCGGCCCACAAGGAAAGAGCTAGAGAACACTACTCAACGAGACCACGAGTCCTTCATCGACTTCTCAAGGAGATGGAATGATAAACTCTTCGAGATTGTGGAAAGGCCAAATACCAAGGAGCAAATGGACATCTTTCTCAAATGTCTCAAAATTGATCTCCGTACCCACCTAAGTGGGGCTTGCTATGCGGATTTCTCCCAAATGTATGAGGCGGGGATCCGAATGGACGAGTTGCTCAAAGAAGTGAAGAAAAGTGCTCCTAGCTACCGCTACAAGGCCGCTTCCAACTCCACAAAAGAGGCCTCGGTCAACGCCGTCACAATCGACAAGGGGAATTACAAAAAGGTTCCTCCACCTCAAGGGAAGAAGTCTCGAAATGACCGTGTCTACACGCCTCTCCAAGGCATGACCCAAACCGAAGTGTTCGAAGTCCTCAAAGCAAAGGGTCAAGTCACACCCGTGCAAGGGTACCAACCCAAGACGGTCCACCCCAATCATGCTCACCACAAATATTGTGGCTACCACCAATATAGTGGCCACACCACCGAGGAATGCTTCGTTCTCCGCAATGTCATTCAAGATCTCATAGACAAGAAAGAATTTGTAGTGACTAATGGCGAACATGTCAATGTAATAGAGATAGGAGAACTCGAGGGGACCACCCATTCAATCCCAATTGTGAATGGGGGCCCCAATGTTATGAATAAACTTGACAATTCTTGTTATGTTGTAACTTACGATGAGGTAATGAGGGAAGTACTAGAGAATAGGAAAAAGAAGCAAGATGGGAATGTCAACATGCTAACTCGATCCGGTCGAGTCATAGCAAGCAACCCTTCCACTTCCGCACCAAGCT
The DNA here is from genome assembly GCA_026119855.1 of Campanula takesimana. NCBI lineage: Eukaryota > Viridiplantae > Streptophyta > Magnoliopsida > Asterales > Campanulaceae > Campanula > Campanula takesimana. Next base: position 190,950 of record JAOWBW010000622.1, read on the forward strand.
CCTCTTCTCAAAGGCCGCAAGCTCGCGACACTTCCGAAGATCCTCTACTTGTCCAACTCAAGAAAACTCAAGCAAACATCTCTATTTGGGACCTCATCGCATCCTCAAAGAAACACCGAGATCTTGTCATCCGCAATCTCGATGATACATCAGTTTCTCCCGATACTACTCCCGAGGACCTCACGGCAATGATCGGTCACATTCATTTTGGCAACGTCATCACCTTTGCCGATATGGACCTTCCACCATTTGGTTCCGACCACAACGAGGCTATTTACCTCAAGGTACGAGCAAGGGGGAGGCCCATCTCAAGAGTCTTAGTGGACGGTGGTTCCGCACTCAACCTCATGCCTGGCAGAATCATGGGCATACTGGGGCTTAAGGATTCCGATTTGAAGCCTTCTACTCAAGTAATCCGAGGTTATGACAGCACCGCCCGTACAGTCATGGGCATGATCGAAATAGACATTAAGTTTGGGAGCATGGTCATGTCCGTTCCATTCCAAGTGCTTGACATCCCGGCCTCGTTCAACTTGCTCTTGGGTCGAACATGGATTCACAGTTCTAATGCTGTCCCGTCAACTCTCCATCAATGTGTCAAGATCTGAAATGGTGATGAAATAGTGACCGTCATGGCCGAAAACGTCACTATCCACAGAAAAGGTGAGCCCGTCCACCAAGTTCAACATGGTTTACCAGACTCCACTCTCTCCGGCGTCTCAATCAACGCCATTGACAAAGAAGGGGGAAACGGATCATGGACCCCCAGCAATCACAAAGTCCTCCGCATAATGAGGAATATGGACTACTTCCCTGGTTTAGGCCTAGGGAAATATCAACAAGGAATCCTACATCCTGTGCAAGTCCCATTTGTCAAGAACACATTTGGTTTGAGGTACGAGCCTTCCAGAGAGGATTTGAAACAAGAGCAACCGATCAAGAATGAAAAGGTCCGAGCTCGTAAAGAAGGCCGTCGTTACGAGGTCCCTAATCTAAGGCCTTACCGCAAGACGTTGAATGGCTATTTTGTCCGCCAAGGGGAAGACGTTCCATACATGATCTTTCCCGAGCCGTAGGTTAACAATAAGGGTGTCAAAAAGCCCGGTCTCGAAATCTTCTCCGATTGTGAGATCCAGAAATCCGAAAGGGAACCAACTCCCATGTCGCCCTGTGAATGGTGGGGAAGGAAGGTGACTATAGAGTCCGAGACAGAAATCATCGTGGGGGAAGAACTGACAGATTTAGCCTCCATGTTCGAAGAGCTTGCCATAATGAATGAATGCCAAGTCAACGCCATCCACGACACCGTCATCATGAATGAGACTATCAGTGAGATCCCGCCAAGCTCCGATCCGATCAACAATTGGTATTCTACGAAAGGGCCCGTGGTATCTGAAGAATTCTTAGTCCAAGAAATGGGTTGCATACCCCGCACAGCAACAAAGGAAGAGCGGCTCACACTTACTTTCGAGTCCAAGAGTGTCTCTAATTCCCTCACCCAAGAGGATATGGAGGCCATAGCCGAGCGTGTGTTTCCTTTCTTTGCTAATGAAAAATTTGATATTTCCGAGTACCCTGAGATTGCAAACATCATAAATGATGAATCAACTAATAATGAACTTAACGAACAAGTTAATAACGATTCAAATTATGATGAAATAGACCACGAAAACACAACATACTTAAATGAACTTGCTCAACAAGTCCGTAGTCGTGGTGAAAATGGTCCAGGGGCTGACGAAGAATTGCACGTTGTTAATCTGGGTACCGAAGAAGAGCCAAGAGACACTAAGATCGGAAGCTTCTTCAAGGGGGACGGCAGAGACAGATTGACTGCACTACTACGGGAGTTCGTGGATGTGTTCGCATGGTCATGCAAAGACATGTTGGGTTTGGACAGAAAGGTAGCGGAGCACAGAATTCCGATCAGAGAAGATGCTAAGCCAGTAAAGCAGAAGCTCAGAAAGATCAAGCCAGAATGGTCTCTACAAGTCAAAGAAGAGATTGAGAAGCTCCTCAGTGTGGGTTTCATCAAAGTTATCGAGTATCCGACATGGTTAGCCAACATCGTGACAGTCAGAAAGGCAAACGGCAAGGTTCGAGTTTGCGTGGACTTCCGGGATTTGAACAAAGCTTCCCCAAAGGATGATTTTCCACTCCCTAACATCGATATGCTGGTCGACTCCACTGCTGCCTACGAGGTTCGCTCATTCGTGGACGGGTTCGCTGGGTACAATCAGATTCTCATGGTCGAGAAAGATGAACATAAGACAGCCTTCAGAACACCGTGGGGTACCTTTTGCTACACAGTCATGCCATTTGGGTTAAGAAATGCTGGGGCTTCCTACCAAAGAGCCGTGACAGACTTGTTCCACGATATGATTCACAAAGAAATCGAGGTCTATGTAGACGACATGATCATTCACTCCAAAGGGACCGATGGTCAACATTTAATCGATCTCCGCAAGTTCTTCGAAAGGCTTCGTCAACACAAGATGAGGCTCAACCCTGCAAAGTGCACGTTCGGGGTTATCAGAGGCAAAGTCCTTGGTTATATGGTCACTGAAAGGGGAATTGAAGTAGACCCCTCCAAAATCAAGGCAATCATTGGCATGCCTCCTCCAAAGACGCAGAAAGAGATCAAAGGTTTCATGGGCAGACTGCAATACATCAGTCGGTTTGTGCACCAACTCACTTCCATGTGCGAGCCAATCTTCAAGCTACTCAAGAAGAATGTGGCTCTAGAATAGACCGACGCGTGCCAAGAAGCCTTCGACCAAGTGAAGCATTACTTGACGTGCCCTCCTGTTCTAGTTCCGCCGCACAAGGAGAAGCCTCTTTTGCTCTATCTCACTGTCAATGATGAAGCCCTAGGGGATATGTTAGCACAAGAGCAACGAGAGTCCACAAAGGAGAATGCCATTTATTTTGTCAGTCACCGATTCCAAGGAGGCGAAAAGAACTACTCTGTCTTAGAGAAGTCATGTGCAGCATTGGTTTGGGTCACTCAAAAGCTCAAACACTAAATGGAAGCTTTTCCGATCAAGCTAGTAGCAAAGGTGGACCCGCTTCGCTACATCTTCGAGAAACCTTTCATGTCAACAAGAATAGCCAAATGGTACTTCATGCTCGCCGGCTATGATATCACTTACGTCACACTAAAATCCGTCAGGGGGAAAGTATTCAGTGACCAGCTTGCCGAATTCCCGTGTGACGAAGTGAAGGGGGAAGACGTACAGTTCCCCGACGAGCATTTAATTTGTACTGCAACCGAGGAAAATAAGTGGCAACTTTTTTTCGATGGCGCCGCCAATAAACACGGTTTTGGTATAGGAATATTGCTTGTCGATCCAAAAGACATCTACACTCCCATTGCCATCCGTCTGGAATTCGAAGCTACCAACAACATTGCCGAGTACGAAGCATGTGTAGCAGGGCTCGAAGCAGCTCTCGAAAGAAAAGTCACGGAACTAGAAGTATTCGGCGACTCTTTGCTCCTTATCAATCAGCAATCGGGTAAATGGCGAACCCAAGACCCGACTCTCTAACAGTATGGTCAACACCTTGAAGAATTGGTTGAACAATTCCAAGAGATCACTTTCAACTACCTGCCAAGGGATAAAAACCGCTTCGCCGATGCACTGGCCACCATAGCTTCATTAGTCGAAATGCCCAAAGGGAAAATGGTGAAGCCTTTCAAAATTACCCGAAGGAACAGTCCGGCGTACTGCATGAGTATCGAGATCAACGAGGTTCAAACAAACTCTCCGTGGTATTCGGATATCATGAATTTCCTCAGAGATGGCACTTATCCCGAGAATAGCAATAAGAAGTCTCAAGCGGCCCTGCAAAGGCTAGCCTCTCGGTACGTACTGATTGGGGACCGAGTCTACAAAAGGCACCACGACGGGATCAATCTCTTATACGCCAATGAGGCCGAACCTCAAGAGATAATGTGTGAAGTGCACGAAGGAGAGTGTGGACCCCACATGAATGGGTTTATGCTAGTCAAGAAGATACTCCGCATTGGTTACTATTGGAGCACTATGGAACGAGACTGTATCGAGAAAGTCAAAAGGTGTGCCAAGTGCCAATTCCATGCTAATCTGCAACATGCTCCACCCTCGCAACTTTACAACATGGTCACACCTTGGCCTTTCTCTTGTTGGGGGATAGACATCATCGGTAAAGTCCATCCTGCCGGAAGCAATGGGCAGTCATTCGTCCTAGTGGCCGTCGATTACTTCACAAAGTGGGTCGAAGCACAAGCCTATCGGACCCTCAACGCCAAAAAGTGGCCGAATTTGTAAAGATTAATATCATATGCCGATACGGCGTGCCTCATGAAATCATTTCCGACAACGGCTCTCACTTTGAGAAGGAAATGGATGCACTTTTGGTAGAATACAAGATCACCAAGCACAAGTCATCTCCTTACCGTCCCCAAGCAAATGGCGCGGTTGAAGCAGCAAATAAGACCATCGAGACCATCGTCAAGAAAATGGCCTCAACAGGAAAGGATTGGCCCGAGAAGCTACCTTTAGCATTGTGGGGCTACCGCTCATCAATACGGTCAGCAACAGGAGAAACTCTTTATGCATTAGTCTATGGTTCTGAAGCCGTACTCCCAATCGAACTTGAAGTCCCATCTCTACAGGTCCTCCTCGAGAATCAAGTCAACGAGGTCGACTGGATGCAAAGTCTATATGAACAGCTAGCCTTACTCGACGAGAAAAGGCTAAGAGCACTCGAACGCACAAGGGCGTATCAGCAAAGGATGGCAAGAGATTTCAACAAAAAAGTGAAGCCTCGAAACATCAATGTAGGAGATTTGGTCTTAAGACAACATCCTCCTAATGCCATGAATCCCCTGGGGAAATGGGGACCCCGATGGATCGGTCCGTACGTGGTCAAAAAGATACTAAGCGGTGGTGCAGTCCGGCTCGTGGATTTAGATGGTGACCAGCTGCCAAAGGAGGTCAACCTCGACAAGCTCAAGAGGTTCTACGCTTAATAAACAAAAACCATAAAAATAAAAAATAAAAAAAAAAAAAAAAAAATCGCTCGCTAGGTTGAAAACCCGCAAGGGCGGCCTAGGCAAAAATTAGAGCACGTGCAAAAAAAGAAGCCCGCTAGATTGAAAACCCTAAAGGGTGGTCTAGGCAAAAAACAGGGTGCACACAAAAAAAAAATGGTCTTTGTTTGTTTGAACTACGGAGACCTGAGCCTCCCAACTGGAGGAACGTAGGCAACCTTCGGGTGCGGTCTAAAACATATCAAAAATTCCCAATTCACTTCAAATAACAAGATGCAATTTTTATTCATTAAATGAACTATTCAAGCCATTACAACGGATTTATTGAGCAACAAAAGACATCAAAACATTAAATCCTATAACAAAGTGGTCTAATTGTAATCTCTTAGGGTACTAAGAAAAGTCCAATTTTCTCTTAGCCTTCAAAGGACCACCCGATCGTCTCTCAATCCTTTTCTTCTTGGATAACGGGGGAGCACTAATACTCACCGAAACCTTTGGTGTTGCGGCACGTCTCCTAGCATAAAAGTCATCCAAAGGAGTACCGAAAGGGTCAGCAAGAATGTTACTCGAATCAGCAGCAGCCTCCCTATATCTCAAAGCGCTGCTAGGCTCAAAACCCTTTCCTAACAACTCGGCACGAAGCACATCGACCCAAGTGATGCCACGGTAAAGGGTGCCGAACAAATAATCCAAGTAGCTCTCGGGAAGGAAGACACTCCCCCGATACAGAAGAGCAAAAGCCCAACGGTCGCGATCATCTCCCGAAGCCGACTGAAGCTCACTTGAGAAGTCCGGACCCATGTAAGCAACTGGACGAAGCATTCCGCCCCTCGAAAAAGGAATTATCTGTTGGCGACCAAACTGCCGCAGAACCCGCTCTGGCTGGTAAAATGAAGAATCTCTCAAGCCGGGTACAACCACGAGCTGAAAACCAGGAGTCCATTCCACAAAAGGACGAAGACCCCAAGAAGGAGGGCACCACTCAATATCGACAGTTACCCGAGAGGCAAAGAACTCCTTCCAACCATCTTCAGATAAATCCCGGATCAACAACTTCCTCCTATGAACAGCAAAGGGACACAAATCACCATCCGGGGAATAAATCTTGAAGTGTTCTCGGAGCCATATGGTCAAGAGCAAAGGGCTTCCCCGACACATCCTGCCCGTCCTATGTAACTCATCAAGGCCGTGCAACGTCTCCCCTACAATAAGAGGGATTATACTAAATTGTTGCTCCTTGGCTTGCAAAATAATCTCAGCCAACTGCACATCCGCAGTCCTGAAGGGTGTAACAAACAGTACTTCACTAAGGAGACAAGCGGCCATGGCATTCCTTTTGAAAGATTGAACCACCGGGTCCTCCGAGTGTAAACTGAAGAATATCGGCAACTCAGTTATGTCAATCACAATACCGTACAGCATCTTCCTCACGTCCTCAACAGGGAGATTCAGTGACTCAACCCAAGAGTCAATGGCACCACGGTGATATTTAGGGACGGCAATCCGACCGGCCAAAGCCATGCCAAGGATGGCCCCGAAATCATCAACAGTCGGCACCATTTCATTAGCTGAAAGGTTGAAGGTATGGCTGTCGCAATCCCAGAAATCCGCGGCAGCTCTCAACAAATCCCAATCCGACTTCAACGTCCGCAAAGTGAAAAGAATTCGGAACCCGAAGTCTTTAATGAAGGCCTTCTTGGGATGGGTCTTGAAAGAATACACAAAAGTGCCCAAGTCTTTTTCATACCCACTAACAACCTTGGCATCAAGAGCAAAAGAATTGGAAGCCATGGAAAATGTTGATCACAAGCAAAGTTAAGCAATAATATGATGTTCAAAATGGCATAAAGGAGCTGTGAGAATCAAGTGGTCGAATAGAAGATGATATTATAGCTGTTGGGGGTTCGTTTGGCCAGCAAATGTCAAGCCCGGAATTCCGCCTCCCAGACGCGCGCGCCACCCGCCAGCGGTCTGAAATGCGCGCGCGTCCCAAGCCTACAGAGGAAAGCGCGCGCCTCCCAAGTCTAGATCACTTCAGAAAAGGCCTTGTCAGAGATCTCCAACCTAAATCAAGACACAGCCCCTGTCCTCAGACACCCAGTTGGGCACACCTTCTTCTGGTCCGCCCTTAAGGCATGTCAAAGATTGAAAGTAGGATAGAAACTCTCACTAAAAAAGTAGGCTGTCCTTCTCCAGATTCCAAACTCCCTAAGTTTTGTCACGGGTGACATACCCCCCTCAAGGGTCAATCTCAACATTTCATCTCCAGCAGGAACATTTTTCTGGTCACGGTCAACTGTGCCCGCACCCCACAATTCAAAAAGTCAAGTGTGACTCTAAGTGGCACGAGACTTCAAAGCAATACCTCATCAACGGATTTCACTAACGGATTCGTCCTCAAAGGTTCACCAACGGCCTCTCCAAAGGTTCACTAACGGCCTCTTCAAAGGTTCACTAACGGCCTCATCAACGGATTTCACTAACGGATTCGTCCTTAAAGGTTCACCAACGGCCTCTCCAAAGGTTCACTAACGGCCTCTTCAAAGGTTCACTAACGACCTCTTCAAAGGTTCACTAACGGCCTCTCCAAAGGTTCACTAACGGCCTCATCAACGGATTTCACTAACGGATTCATCCTCAAAGGTTCACCAACGGCCTCTCCAAAGGTTCACTAACGGCCTCCTCAAAGGTTCACTAACGGCCTCTTCAAAGGTTCACTAACGGCCTCTCCAAAGGTTCACTAACGGCCTCCTCAAAGGTTCACTGACGGGCTCTCCAAAGGTTCACTAACGGCCCCATCAACGGATTTCACTAACGGATTCGTCCTCAAAGGTTCACTAACGGCCTCCTCAAAGGTTCACTAACGGCCTCATTCAACATATTCAGCCGGCAGGTTCACCTAACGGATCATGCCACCCCTTCTATCAACAAAAGCCGCTCACACAGGGACCGCACCACTATCTCTCGCAATTTCAAATTCCTGCTTTCATCGAGTCTTTGATTTTTCTTGGTGATGTCCTCGGCGGGTGTTTTTAACTTTCGTTGACGCGTTTTGCTTTCCAATCCACGTTGCCAAGGGGCTCTGTAGACACCCCGCCTTGGACCGCTCACCCCGATTGCACATTTGATCTTGTGTTTCTCCCCATTTTAAGTGTTTCTTGTTAGTTTCTGTCACTTCCGTTAAGTTCCTGACTGGCTTCGTTAAGTCCAGGGACTAAACTGAATAACAGGGCTGACTTTCTAGTCCATTCTGTCAAAATTGCCTTCTCTGAGTCGCGCGCCTCCGACAGGAGGAGCCAGACGCGCGCGCCTCCCGCCCCCAAAGCAGGAAGCGAGCGCCTCTGGGCGTCAGTTATAGATTTCTGGCCAGGATTCTCTCCCTTGCTCAATTTACAGGATTTTGCCCGGGAAGGATTTCTTGGTGACTGAGTTTTGGCACCAAAAACATCTCTCTTTCACCTATAAAAACCTCCCTTTACCTCCATTTTCAAGGACCGAAAAACTTAACCTTGACCTTCGACTTTTGGCTCTAAATCTCACACTTTCAATAAGAAACCAAGTTTCCTACTTTCAAAGCATTTTCCAAAGGATTTCTCCAAGTAATTCAACAAGAAGTGTTTGAAGTCTCTTGAAGTCTAGGTAAAGCTATTTCTTTCCCCTTCTCAACTTCACCTCTTTTCTCTTTCTTTTTGTTTTATCAAAGTGCAATCACCCAAATCATTTTGGGACATGACTCTAATGATCACCTCATCTCATTGAGGTTGGTTAAGGAGTTATCTCCTACATTCCAAACTCTATTTTAAAACCCCTTTTATGATTTAAAGAAGAAGAAGAAGAACGTTTATTATTCATGTAGATTTTGATCAAGCAAGACCAACTTTAGTTGGGCAAGATGGGTGTTTCGGTACTTCCCATCTCGTAATCTAACCCCCGAACCTCAAAACAAAGAATCTCTGTTTTCGTAATCAAACTTAGGCTATCATCAATAGGTTTTTCTTATGTTCCTCAAAACATAGGTGGCGACTCTAAAAACAAGTTAGACATCCTAGGATAATTCACGCGCTCTAGCCAAAGCCGTGGTTCCCCGGGGTATCTACAGTACTCTGCTTGGAACTCTTCCAGCTTACAGCTCCACCATTTAACATAAACACAAAACCCAATTGCGATCGACTATTATCTTTGTCGGTTTGGAAGCTTGCATCTGTGTAAGCATTTACCACGAGATCATCTTACATTCCTCCATAGACCAAAAACGAATCTTTAGTTCTTCTTAAGTACTTAAGAATCGCTTTTACAGCCATCCAGTGATTTTCACCGGGGTCGGATTGGTATCTACTTGTCATGCTTAAAGCATAAGATACATCCGGCCTAGTTCAAATCATGGCATACATGATGGACCCAATTGCTGAAGCATATGGAACATCATTCATTTTCTCACGCTCATCTTTTGTCTTAGGACATTGAGTCTTGCTTAGAGAAACTCCATGTAATATGGGCAAGGTACCTCTTTTATAATTTTCTATACGGAATATTCTAATGACCTTGTCAATGTATGTACTTTGGCTCAAACCAAGTAGCCTCCGTGATCTATCTCTATAGATCTTAATGCCAATTATATATGCAGCTTCACCCATATCTTTCATTGGGAAGCAATTTCCTAACCAAGTCTTTACGGACTGAAGTGTAGGAATATCGTTTCCAATGAGTAATATGTCATCCACATATAAAATAAGGAATAGCACTATGCTCCCACTAATCTTCTTGTATATACAAGGCTCATCTTCATTCTTGATGAAACCAAACTCTTTGACCGATTCATCAAAACGGAGATTCCAACTCCTTGAAGCTTGCTTCAATCCATAGATGGATCTCTGTAATTTGCATACCTTAGAATCTTGTTCAAAGCCTTCCGGTTGTGTCATATACACATCCTCTTGCAGTTTTCCATTTAGGAAAGCGGTTTCGACGTCCATTTGCCGTATTTCATAGTCATGATATGCGGCAATGGCAAGCAAAATTCTTATAGACTTGATCATTGCTACGGGTGAAAAGGTTTCATCATAGTCGACACCATGAACTTGCCTATAACCCTTCGCTACAAGTCTAGCTTTGTAAGTATGCACCTTCCCATCCATGTCAGTCTTCTTATTGAAGACCCATTTGTCGCGACCCCGGACCCCGCGGGCCCCGAGACCGCGAGCTGGACGTCGACTCTAAAACCAAAACTGACAAATACCGAAGTTAAAAATTCCATTTGACACCAAAAGGTAATGATCCACAGTTTTACAAATCAAAGTTTGATAAAAATCAAATACAACTATCATAAACTTCCACAAGTTTATGCCCAACAAAATAAAAATATACAATTCTTAGTGACGTCATGTTTGGTACAACTATCCCAAAATGGTTACACATTTACATAATGTAAACCAACCTATAATAACCTTCCCCAAAAGAACGGATCCACACTCGACGTCCTCTTTCTCGTGATCAGCGAGACTAATCCTTAGCACCTGGGGGGGGGGGTTAAGGAAAAACAAAGATAAAAGAAAAGGGGGTGAGATAAATCTCAATAAGTTACTAATGCAACTACATGACATGCTATGATGCAAAAAGCAATAAACAATAATAAATATCACATAGCACATAGTCTTTATCACATAACAGATAGCAGCGGAAATAAACACATAACAAAGGATATAGCCAAGGTTTTCCAAACCGGGACATCCAAATAAAGGATCGCTGCGCAGCTTCAATAATCAACAAGTCATCATCTTCATAATAGCATGAAAGCCAAAGAGAAAACCCCGGTACCGGAACCAATAACCATAAAAGTGTCACAAAGGACAAGGACCATGACACAAAGTCATGCCCGTTAGCTAGATACATTCACAAAGGAACGCTAACTTATCCTTTCCAAGGCCAATCTGGAAAAGGGGTATAGTAAGGGCAAAACAATGGTCAACATTATAATGGACTTGGCTTTGCCATTATAATCCTTCCCATCGCCCGATGCAACAAATATGCCAGCTGGGCTTCCAAATAAATGCTAAGTAATAATAATTTAGCATGAATGAACAACTTAAGGTTCCAAAGTAGGGAACCATTCCAATTAAATTACCACAAAGGTAAACCAATCCATACCACACATCAAGGATGAACCAACATTCCCAAAACGGTACTTAAATAAATTTCACATCATATTTATTCATAAAAGAATCAAATCCACACAATAAAGTGTTCCACGGTGTTATCTTAAGTTAATTAGAGGGATTAAACCTAAACTAGTTAAGCCTTAAGTCTTAAACCAAGCAAAAAGGTCAAATTCCTGGAACAGGGGGGCGGGCGGGCGCCTGGAATGGGGCAGGCGGGCGCCTGAATGACCAGAAGGTCTGGTCTTCAGAAAGGGGTATGTAGGCGGGCGCCTGGGCAGGGTCAGGCGGGCGCCTGGTCTACGGGTGGGAGGGATTTCAGCAGCTGGGTTCTTCATTTCCAAACCAAAAACAACCCAAACTTTTACCATACTAAAATCCACTAGAATCAAGACTTCCCTCAAGCTTACTAAGGTATCCAAACAACATTTAACCAAAAGGGGACCTTAACAACACCATTTATCAACCCAAACCAAGAATCAAAACCCAACATTCATCAATCCACCATTTTTACCCAAAACTCAAATAAATTCGAAATAAATTCTAAACAAATTCAAAACTCAATCAAACTTCAATTATAACACATCAAACATCATATAAACATGATATGAACATTTTAGCATAAAAATGGGGGAAAAGTAACTTACTTGCAAATTCTCAAAGTTGATGGATTTCGATTCTTTTTGGCTTCCTACGATCCTATCGACGATCTAAACATGGTTCACGTTTTAAGAAATGAGAGAAGATGAGAGGAAGAAGGAGAAAATGAAGAGAGAAGGAAAGAGAAAGAAAATGCTTACCTTTTTGCAAATGAGAGAGGGAGAGAGAGATGGCTGGGAATGGGATGGAGTAGGGTGAGGGAGATGGAGTGTATGAGGGAGAAGGAGGTGTAGGGAGAGGGTAGGAGTAATTTAAAAACTTACACAAAGACCCCCTCCTCTAATACTACCCAACTCAATACTCCCCACTAACAACTAAGACCCAACACTTCCACACTAGCCCAAATAACTCGAATAAAATGCTAGGCAATTATTATAACACATAAATTGCACACATAATTATTTAAATAAATAATAATTTAAATAAATAAATAAGCAAATAATTAAATAAAAATCATTTAATTACTAATAAAATAGAGCCTAGATTTCGGGTCGTGACATTCACTCCCCCTTAAAGAAAATTCGACCCGAATTTTAACGAGACTTACCTTAAACAAAAAGCCACGGAAATTTCCTCTCGATCTCACCGCGAAGCTCCCACGTCGACTCCTCGATATGATGATTCCTCCAAAGAACTCGAACCAACGCAATGCTCTTGCTCCTCAACTCTTGGACTTTAGAATCTAGAATCCGAACCGGTCGTTCCTCATAAGTCATATCGGGCTCAATATCCTCCGGTATCCTCGGTAACACGTGAGAAGGATCATGAACATACTTCCGAAGCATAGAAACGTGGAACACGTTGTGCAACCGGTCTAACGATGGCGGTAACGCAAGACGATACGCAAGAAGTCCAACCTTTCCCAAAATCTCAAACGGACCAATAAACCTCGGAGCCAATTTGCCTTTCTTCCCAAATCTACGAATACCCACCTTTGGAGACACTTTCAAGAACACCAAATCACCGGTCTGAAAACTAAGATCTCGCCTTCGGTTATCTGCATAGCTCTTATGTCGACTCTGGGCTGTCTTCAATCTATCCCGGATAACTTTGACCTTTTTAACTGAATCCTGAAGCAAATCAATACCCAAAACTTTCGCTTCACCGACCTCATCCCAACAAACAGGCGATCTACACTTTCTTCCATACAAGGCCTCAAACGGTGCCATCTCGATGCTAGCCTGATAACTGTTGTTGTAAGAGAATTCCACTAACGGTAGGTGCGAATCCCAAGAATTGGAAAAGTCTATCAAACAAGCTCGCAACATATCCTCCAAAATCTGAATAGTCCTCTCGGATTGACCATCGGTCTGAGGATGAAAAGCCGTGCTGAATCGAAAATCTGTACCCAAAGCTTCCTGAAACGCCTTCCAGAATCTAGAAGTAAACCTCGGGTCTCGATCTGACACAATACTAACCGGAACCCCATGCAATCTAACAATCTCGTCGATATAAAGGGTCGCAAGCTTTTCCATCGAATATCTGATATCAATAGGCAAGAAATGGGCACTCTTGGTCAATCTATCCACTATTACCCAAACACTGTCATACTTCCTACGGGTACGAGGTAGTCCCGTAACGAAATCCATAGTCACATGCTCCCATTTCCACTCGGGAATCTCTAACGGCTGAAGTAATCCCGTGGGTCTCTGATGCTCGGCTTTGACCTGCTGACACGTTAAACACTTCGAAACATACTCAGCTATTTCCCTCTTCATATTAATCCACCAAAACTGTTGCTTCAAATCCTGATACATCTTCGTACTACCCGGATGAATAGTATACCTCGATTTGTGACCCTCATCAAGAACTCTCTGTTTAATTCCATCAACATCCGGAACACACAAACGACCACGGAAAGTCAACACTCCACTCGAGCTAAAAGAAAAATCCTCGAAGTTCTTTTCCTTCAATTTACCCATTACCTTCACCAACTCGGGATCTTCTTTCTGAGCTTCCTTTATCCTCTGAATTAGGGTCGGAGACACCCTAATATTCACAAAAATAGCCCCATGTCTCGATTCACGAGGAGACCAATCTCGAACATCCTCAAGCATTTTCCATTCACGAACCATCATCGAAGCCACATAAAAACTAAGACCCAACACTTCCACACTAGCCCAAATAACTCGAATAAAATGCTAGGCAATTATTATAACACATAAATTGCACACATAATTATTTAAATAAATAGTAATTTAAATAAATAAATAAGCAAATAATTAAATAAAAATCATTTAATTACTAATAAAATAGAGCCTAGATTTCGGGTCGTGACACATTTGCATCCTATGGTTTTTACACCTTCGGGTGCATCAATCAAATTCCTAACTTGATTGTCTTGCATGGATTGCAATTCGGATTCCATGGCTCCAAGCCACTTGTCTGAATCAGGAGAAGACATCGCCTCTTGGTAGTTTGTCGGTTCATCATTCTCAATGATTTCCACCTCATTACTATCCGTTACGAGAAATCCATATCTCTGGGGCTCGGATCGTAGCCTACTAGATCTGCGAGTTGCTTGTGCATTTTGAACAGGTTCCACAACTCCTTGTGGTTCTTGTTCTTGTTCTACTATTGGTTCAATGTCATTTTCTGGGTCTCGAATCTCTTCAATATTTATTTTACTCCCACTGATTTCTTTGGAGAGAAACTCTTTCTCTAGAAAGACACCAGTTCGGGCAACAAACACTTTGTTGTCCTCTCGGTTGTAAAAGTAATATCCTCTTGTTTCCTTTGGATATCCCACGAAAATACATTTGTCAGATTTGTGTGCAAGTTTGTCAGAGACAAGTCTTTTGACATAGGCTTCGTAACCCCAAATCTTCATGAAAGATAAACAAGTTTTCTTTCGGCTACACATCTCATATGGAGTCTTTTGAACCGATTTAGTTGGAACACGATTTAGTGTGAATGCGGCGGTTTCTAGAGCGTAACCCCAAAAGGATATTGGAAGATCAACTTGACTCATCATTGATCGAACCATGTCTAACAAAGTCCAATTTCTCCTCTCGGACACACCATTCTATTGTGTTGTTCCGGGTGGAGTCAATTGTGAAACTATTCCACAATTCTTTAGATGATCATCAAATTCATGACTCAAGTATTCTCCACTTCGATCCGATCGAAGTGCCTTAATACTTTTGCCAAGTTGTTTTTCTACTTCATTTTGAAATATTCTAAATATCTCAAATGCTTCACTTTTATGTTTCATTAGGTAAACATACCCAAATCTACTATAATCATCTGTGAAGGTTATGAAGTATTGAAATCCTCCCTTAGCATTGCTACTTAATGGTCCGCATACATCGGAATGTATCAACCCCAATAAGTCGCTTGCCCTTTCACCTAGATTGGTAAAAGGTGTCTTAGTCATTTTTCTAAGAAAACACGACTCACAAGTATCATATGACTCAAGGTCACATGAACCCAAGAGACCGTCCCCATGGAGTTTTGAGATACGCTTCTCATTAATATGACCAAGACGACAATGCCACAAATAAGAATGATTTACATCATTAGGTTTAGATTTCTTATTTATATGATAGACATTTTCATTATTTTCATTCTTGACATCCAAGACATAAAGGCCATTAAATGAATTAGCAATACCATAAAGCACATCATTTAAATAAATAGAAAATTTCTTATTCTCAATAAGAAACTTAAAACCTTCATTATCCAAACAAGAAATTGAAATAATATTTTTACTTAAATCCGGAACATAATAACAATTGTTCAAAATAAGAACTAATCCGGAAGGTAAAGTGACTTCATAAGTTCCTACGGCTAATGCAGCAACTCTTGCTCCATTCCCCACGCGTAGGTCTACTTCACCCTCTTTAAGTAGTCTCCTATTCTTTAGACCCTGCACATTTAAACAAATGTGAGAACCACATCCGGTATCCAATACCCAAGAATCAGTGGTAGAAAGGAGAATATCTATCATATAGATACCTGAAGTCGACGCAGCCTTGCTGCTCTTCTTCTTCTTTTGCTCTTCCAAGAAAGCCTTGCAATTACGTTTCCAATGACCAATTTCTTGACAATGGAAACAAATTGCATCCTTTTGTGAATCGGGTTTTGCCTCAGAAGCCTTGGCAACCTTTGCCTTGCTTATCTTGGGTTTGACAACTTTCTTACCCTTTCCTTTGGCACTAGCCTTCTTCCCATCATGAACCAAGAGCACGGGAGAACCTTTCTCCGCAATCTTCATCTCCGCAGTTTTAAGCATCCCATGCAACTCGGAGAGATTCTTATCCATTCCATGCATGTTATAATTCATCACAAACTGATTATAACTTTTAGGCAATGAATTAAGAATGAGATCCGTGGCTAGCTCCAATGGGATTAGATAGCCAAGTTTCTCAAGGTGCTCTACATAACCTTTCATTTTCAGCATGTGAGGACTCACTTGTTGCCCTTCATTCATTTTGCAAGTAGTGAATGCAACAATGGTCTTGTACCTCTCTTGCCTAGCTTGCTCTTGAAACATGGCCCTTAACTCCACGCCTATCTCATAGGCTTCCAAATGTTCCAAACTTTGTTGGAGTTTTGAGCACATGGTAGCAAGCATGAGACACCTTACATATCTAGAATCATTACGATGTTTCTTGTAACTGTCTCTTTCTGCCCTAGGGGCAGTAGGTTCTGGTTCAGCAGGAAGTGGCCCATCGAGAATGTACAACTTATCTTCTTGCCTTAGAACAATTCTTAGGCTACGGATCCAATCCATAAAGTTAGTACCATTCTCTTGGAGCTTATCCTTCTCAAGGATCGATCGCAACGAAATTGATTGAGTGTTAGCAGTCATTATCTACAAATATGCAAAATTTCCAAAATTTAATAAGTACCAATTTTCATTAAAGAAATTAACAATGTATTTTTCAAACGAAAATACTCCCACTAAATTATATAACCTTCACATACATCTAATGTATAATATAATTTAATTGGGCTAAGATCCAACTTTAATTTAACTTTTGAGTCCACGGAGGCGGACCGCTCAAAACTAAATTAATTAGGTAGACAATCATGTCAATCATATCCCATATGATTCTTAGATTCTTATATGAGATTCCTTGAGAAATCCAATTTCAAAATGCATGTTTAATCTCATCTTTTGCCTAGGCCCAAAACTGTTTTGACGCCTAATTAAGTTCAACCATTTTAAACGTATAGGAACCATTCAATTTAATGCACCTTGCGGAGGGAAGCCCACATTGAATTAATGAACCTCATCTTGCTCATACATGAATAAAATTAATGCACCTCGCGGAGGCGAACCCACATCAAAATCACCCATGTATAAACAAGTGTTTTAATCATGGCATGGCAAAAGGAACTTAAAACTTTCTTTGAAGGTTCATCACAAATAGCATACAACACATTTATGAGCACATAATATAAACATGTTACGCATCAAGTTTAGCCACTAAATTAATCTCCATTAATTTAAGCATAATATTTATGTGTCATTAGTTTCTCTATAATTATGAGGATGCGACTATTTCAACTTTGGTTATTATCTCCAAATCAAGACAACAAGAAGTGCGGCCGAAACTAAGCCATCAGGCATCCACAATTCCGCACTAACTCAAGTAACCAAGAAAGTAGTCTATGTGGCCGAAACTAAGCAATAGATGGTCTCGATGAACGTAGGCCAATTGCATCCACAATTCCACATGGATCTCCAATCATTGAATCAAGAACTTTGTTTCTCAATTTTAGAAATTATGAACTCTTCATAATTCTAACTTCGTTTTATCTTTGAAACTTTGATTGCGATCAAGTTTGGGAAACACAATCTCGATGAACGTAGATTAGCCATCCAAACCTTGAACCAATCTTAGAATCACAAGATCAAAACAAATAGGAAAATCAAACCCCAAGATCCACACCCAAACCAACTACCCAAAACCCATTCCAGATCAGCAGGTCTGGTCTGGTTCTGTCACTGGTTCGGTTGGACCTATCGAAAAATTCCAAGTTCTGATTTTTAACAAAAATCAGAGATTTTGATCATTGTGTGCGGCCGCCTAAGAGTTACTGTGCGGTCGTCCAACTTTTGTGCGATCGCCCAGGTCATTCTGTGCGGTCGCACAGTGAGATCAGAAGGTAATTTTTTTAGTTCAAAAATTTGTCTCAAAATTGTTTTTCCCCGATTATTAAAACCATGATCCAATCAGAATTGATAATCAAACAATTCAGAATCCATCATAATATTTATTGCGATTGAATCGTGCGATTAAAGTTGCAAAACAATAAACCACATAAAATCACATAACACATAAACATCATATAATCCAATATTCATGTCATGTTAGGCACATAAACAATTTATATACACACAACATGATCTAGGTATTGAAATAATCAACATGAACGGGGCTCTGATACCACTGTTGGGTTTCGTAGTAACATGCGCAACGGAATATAGCATTTAAAATTTTATGAAACCCAAAGCCCATAGATCCATTCACAACAATATGAATACTAGAAAAACTAACCCTTGATGACTTTGAATTTGGTCTTTGATCTTGATGGAGAACTTGAAGCTTTAATCACAAAAGTAAGAACACGAACTTTGAAGATGATAAGCTTCACCCTCTAGCGGTATCCACACCACGAACGAATATCAAGAACACTTGATCTTGGTTGCTAGACCAAAATTGTGAAACACGTTTTCACAATGAATATGAACTATATGGAATTTTATTTGTGTATTATTTTGTTCTTCAATCTAAGATGTCTTAGAACAAAATAAAACTCTCTCAAACTCTTTGGAGACTTGCACAAAAGCTATGATATGATTCTGGCCGAATTTGGCTGTTTATATACAAGTTAGACCTATTCCAAATAGGAAACTTGTGTCTAAACCCGTCCAAAATTATTTTCCAAATCAAATAAGGAAACCAGTCCCGACATGGTGTGTGGCCGCCCAAAACCCTTGTGCGGTCGCACATCTATCTGGAAGGTTTCTGGTACATTCTGAGCTAAACTGTGCGGCCGCCCAAGACCTTTTGTGCGGTCGCACACTTTCCCCAAATTTCCCAAATTTACAAATTCCAATATAGTCCTTATTTAAGATTCGTTCTATTGTGTGTGACCCTCTAGGATTATACTAAGTTGGCAATTGGTTCAAACATGAAACCATAAGATATGATTAGGTTCTAGCAAACCGTTATACCTACCCAAATAGTATAACTAGATACAAGTTCGCATTCCTTTAGAATATGTCATAATCCCTTTGTCCACGATGTCATTGAACACAAGTCATGGTCAACAAGTCAACTTGTTTTTGTTCAATACTTTCTCGATTTCGAATATGTTGATAATCCAAATGACATTGATCTAATCAATTCATTTGAGTCCGGCCAAACGTTTTCATCAACATCATTCCTACGAGAGGCCCAAGCTTGACATCTCTCCGAAGAGAGACAAATCCATTTAGCTTATTATTCTTCCCTACGTGAATCCGATTATGCCAATCATACCCTTTATAACTTCCCGGTTAAAGGTAGCGTTTGAATATGTTAAACATAATGTTCATCAAGTGGAAGACTATAATAACTTCATGTCTAAGGATTCAAATGACATAACTAATATGAGATATATGTACGACATAGACCATGACATTAATCTCATACAGCGGGTCATGTCCAGTACCTTGTTCCAAACAAGTACCCATAAATCTAACATGATCATCCCATGATCATTTAGCCTTTATACTAGTGCATAACAAGTACTAGGGACGGAGATTATTATAAGTAAACATGAACAACAATAATAATCAAAACATCTCTTTATTGATATGAAATAAATGATAACAATTACAACGTTTATTAACGTGCCTAGGGCACCACTACCAACAATACATAGACATCAAGTATCACTTCCTCAAAGACCACGTGGAGAAAGGCAACATTCACTTGGAACACGTAGGAACCGACTATCAAATCGCAGATATCCTTACAAAAGCACTATATGCTAAAAGGTTCATCTTTTTGAGAGGTGAAATGGGTATGCTTGAACTTAGCTAAATCTTGTCCATATGATTTGTCAATACTAATAATCTTGTGTTTACTTGATAAAATTTCTAAGTTAGAAGAATGCCTCATGCGCCTGCGCATTTCAAGCGCACTTGATGTTGCCCATAAGGCAAAACATTTATGAGTTTTCTAAGAAATTCTGCGCATTATAGAGCTGCACATAAGCATCATGCGCACGCCACGAGGACCTCAGTAAGTTCTCTTTTCATTAATTGCACCTAGGTCCTTGACTTGCTGAGTCAGCATACATAATTCACAAGGGTACTTGTGCAATTATTTTTCCCTCGTTCCTTTTTTTAAAGTTATTAGGAAATTAATATCTTACACCTGCGCATGTCCCAGTCCATCTAATGCAAAAAGCATTGAGTTACGCGCCATTAATGCTCATTGTGTGCTACTTATGAGGGAAGTGGAAAAGATTCTTTTTGGCCATAAATGCTGACACACGCGCGCGGCTAGGACTCATCACGCCGTTCCTCATTGGGCCACATCACCTGCGCGTGAGCTCACTCGCCGGTTCACCAAACTTGTCAGCACTTGATGATGTCACACTTACCTTTTTGATGATTAACCCTCTGAACCGCCGTCTCTCTCCTCACTCTTCTCACTTTCATTTTTCAACTTTCAACCGCCTCTTTCTCTCTCGCTGTCTGACATTTCTTTCTCTGCACTTTCTCTCCTTTTTGATCCATTTTCATGTAAAATTTCTCCTATTTATATCATGGCTCTTAAGAAAACAACTTCCAAGAAACAAGAAGACCCACAAATGGTAAGAATCTCAAACCCCCTTTCAATTTTCGCCATTGTTATTCGAAGGTTTGGTTTTTCTTCCCCTTTGTGATTTCTCTATGATCCGTTGCTCGTTTTTCAAATTATTTGATCCTGTGTGCTCGTTTTACTTGTACCTATTCATATATGTAATTTGTTTTACGATCAAAGATCGTTTGATATGTTTTCTGAGAATTTTCGAGTGTTTCACCTTTTCGTATTCCTTTTCGTTTTTCTCAGATTCTGGGTTGATGTTCTTGTTGTTGTTGTTAATTGTTTGTGTATGATTTTTCATTACGAACATTTTGATATGCTTTTTATGCATTTTGGAACACTTTGACATTTTCATGTTCTTCGTGTTCTTCATGTATTCAATATATGTTCTTCATGTTCTTGATGAATAGTCATATGATGTGCCTTGCCTTGATTATTGTTCTTGTTTATGCTTTTCGCGCCAATTTTAGGCGTGTGATTTAAAATTTGTGTTTTTGGACATTTTTAACCCTTTATTTGATATTTTATTCTAAGTATGGAGTCTAGTTCATGCGCTGCGCTTGTCGCTCATGCGCATGCGCTTCTCTTCATGCGTATGTCCATATCTAATTTATAACTCTTGTTTTGCGCAGAATTTAAATTACTTTATTCTTGGATGGGAACTTGATGTGGATGATTTGAAACAGGATGCGCTAGGACGCTACATGATGGAACTAATGGATCACTCTGGCATCCTGCCCCTCTTCACCAAGGGCCAGTCTTTGATTCTCCCCTCCTACATCGATGAATTCTTCAGCAACGCAGAAGAAGTGGAGCGCATTTATGATGACATACCTGTTCAGTGCTTGAAGAGTTCTATCCACGGGGTTTCTGGCATGAACAACTATGCGCACATACGCCAGACGATGGGACTTCCTGCGTGTAACAAGAAGAAGCTATCTCAAGATGTGCAAGACAGGGTTGCGCAGAAGCTGATCAAGATCCCTACTCTGGTTGGTCAATACAACAACCATGATATGAAGGAGATTGGAGAACTTATGTACCACCTCTGCACACTCATTGGTGACACAATCAAATGTAAGAATGTCAACATATCCACCTTCATCAGCAAGCAGTGGATGTGTTGAGCAGCCATCTACAAGTCCAAAACTCTGAGTTAGGCTAAGATAATTTTTGATGAGTTGGTACAGTGGGTGCGCGTATACAAGAAGAAAGTTGCAGATTCCATGAAGCCACCCAAGTATAAGACTTACTGCAGAATTCTTACGCCGTCTTCATACACTTTCCTTCTGTGCGCAAGATGGCAGATGAAGACCCGTCATTGAAAGTTTATGTCACTTTAACGCGCAATTATACTCACGTATATCTTCAAAACATTCGCCGTGAAGTCAACAATTTTGATTACTGCATGTACTGGGTTGCGGATCCCATAGAGGTGTTTGAAGATATCCACCCTGAAGATCAAGGATCCCCTTCCTTTTATGATAATGAGGTAGAAGAAGCATCATCATCTGACTCTGACTCTGAAGATGAGTCTGTATATGAGCCAGTGTTGAGCAAGGTTGGAGACAAAGAGAAGGGTAAGGCCGCTGCTGATGCGCTGCGCAAGAAAAAGAAGGCCAAGAAATCTTCTGCGCCTGGTATTACTATTCAAGAGCCTACTGCGCCTGCTCCAAAGTGCAACGCTGCTGCTGAACCAGTGCCTGCAAAGAAGCCCAAGAAATCTAAGGTTGTTGCGCTTGAAGAGAAGAAGAAGAAAAAGAAAGATAAGGCATCTAGGACTTTGCTTGATGAGTCTGATGAAGACATTCAAGTAGGTGATGATGATGATGTTACTGCGCCTCCTCCTCCTGCGCCTAAGTCTACGCGTGCCTCTACATATGCTCCTGCTCTATAAGTGGACATTTTTGAAGGTGCCCCCAATGGCCCTCTTATTAGCCCTTCAAAATCTACTACTGCTGGACCTTCTAAGACTACGCCAGCTCAGGGGGAGCAACACAAGGAAACTTCTTCTGAGGATGAAATTCCTCTATCTGCTAAGAAGAGCAAGACAAAGTGCCACGTGAAGAAGCGCGCTACTAAGAGGTCTATGAAAGACTTGTTTGATATAGAATCTGATCCTCCAAGGCATTCTCCTCCGCGCAGTGAAATATCTGCGCGTGAAATTGCGAGGCAAGCAAGGTTGGCCGCAACTGCATAAAGAAATGTTACGCAGCAAGCCCCACCTATCTTCATTGATGGTGAAGGCTTTTCTTTTGATGCGCCTGATCCTACAGTTGATCCAGATGCGCCAATTATTGAAGATGCTGCAGATTCAAGTTCTGGGGACTATGATATGCCTCCATCTCCTGTCCCTGCGCAAGGTATTACTCTTGCTGCTGCTACTATACCTGCGCATACAACTGGGGCTTCTCAAACTTCACCTCAAGTAATTCCCATAGTGCCTCCAGCTCCTGCCCCCCCTCAGATCTCTCTAGTTCCTCAACTGACATACGTCAAATCATGGCCATGCTCCAAACAATCCAAGCCAATCAGTTTGCCGCGCAAACCCAACACTTTCAAGTGGTCACTGCGCAGACTAAAATTCAAGAACAACTGGATGAGCAAGCTGCAAGGCTCGATGCTCAGGCCAGTCTGTTATAGGAAATTGATTGTGCCATTAAGGGGGAGAGTTCTACAACAAAGGCAATCAGTTCTGATGCTGCGCCTACTTTTGATTCTCTGTGCCAAGACATAGAGCATGACATTGGTGTTCTTACCACTGCGCTCTCCAGGATTCCCTCTATGCATGGTTTAAATGAAGCTTTGTGCACCTTGGAAAGTACTATGCATGAGGTTCTTCAAATTAAAACTGCCAAGATCTTAAATGCATTTGAGAATTTTGCGCCAGGTGATTCAAGCTCCTATTCCTCCCTTGATTCGCTTAAAAGCCATATAACCAATTTCTTAGTCCAGTTCGGTGATACCATTAATGGGAAGATGAACCAGGATATGTTTGATATTCAAGCCAGTCAGAATATGGTTCAAGTGGAGTTGACCAAGAGCCTTGTGGATGCGCAGAAAGAGATTCAAGACTTGATTGCGTCTACTCAGCAAACTCTATCCAATCAGCTTGGTGCGCATGAGAATGGATTTAATAGAGTTTCTGAATATTTTCAAAGAGACAACGACCTGATGCGCAGTGGGATGAAGACTTACGTCAATCAGGCTGTGGAATACAACACCAAGTTTCAGCAACTGAAAACTTAGTTGATGAACAAGTTCACGAGCCTGCAGAACGAGATAAGGGAAGCGCTGTCTAGGATTAACATAGATTAAAATTGAAATCTTTTGTTTGCTGCGCATATGTAAGGTTTTTATGCGCACAATTTTTTTGCTTTTGATTTTTCTTCCATGTAAAACTTGTACTCTGTAACTCTTATTCTCCAAGTTTTAATGAGAAGAATGCATCATTGTGTTTTCACAAAACCTTGTTCAATTCAAACCATTCGTTTGTGGAACAATGAATGCATTATTTAACTGAACTTCATGCACATATTTATATCTGCTCATATTTTATTGCATGATGTTTAAATGTTCAGTTTCAAAGCATACTTAAACTCATAATATTTTTGTATGTGCTGAATGATATTTCTTTCTTTCCCTTATTGTAAGTTATTCTTTTGGATAGACTAGAAATCTATAACACTGGCTAATGTGTACATTGACTTGAGGCATGATTTACCATTTTCATTTTTATGGACATGTTATTATCAAGAACAATGAATTGCCTTTGTTATAGTAGGTAATGGCATCAATCATTTAAGGAGAGATTGTTGGGTATGCTTATTACTTAACCCTCCAATTTATGTTAAAATTGATTGATACCATCACCTACGTTTATTTTAAGGACTTTAGGACCCTATGTGAGAAGTTTTATAACTTCAATTTTTAGCTAAGTCCTTCTTATAGACTAGGCTTAGTGGTTAGGACTTATACTTTGAATTTGAGGTCTCACTTACAAATGACTAAGTGTGATGCGCATGACTTTCATGCGCAGCACCCATCTGCGCTCTCAATGCGTATGGCTTTCATGCGCGCGCAGTTTTGCCTTAGTCAATTATCTTATTTCCTGACCTCATATTCTAGAATCTTGGAAAGCGTCAAGTCAAGCTACGCTTTTTGGAATGAGCCAAAGTGCTGATGTGTACATACGACAAAACAAGCACACTCAGCATACACGTAGATGGAGACGCACCTCAGTTTAAAATTCAAAATGAAGACGGCTGTCATCCTTCTAGAAGAAGTTTGAATCTTGTCCTCTTGCTCTGTCTCGAACGTCTATAAAGGACACCTGCGCATCAATCACATTGTGCCAGCTCATTGTCCTTGCTCAAAGCTCCAACGGCTAGTTTTTTAAGCTCCACTATAAATAGCCTTGCTCATCCTCATTTCCAAGTTGCTTGTGTTTTGCTTTCAGAAAGAAACTTTGAAGATTTAAAATTGCTTGCTCATTTCCAGAATTCTCAAGAACAACCTTCATACCTTCATACCTTACCAAGCCTAGATCCTAAAAGCCTTGTAACACCAGAATATCTTGTGCTCTTCATCTCATAGATTTATAGAGCTCAGATTTTTGACACACACACACACACACCTCTTGAAGTTCTGATCTAATCGATCATACTTCTAGAGATATACCGGTTTTTGTATAGGATTTTCATAGATAATAAATCTTTGAGTTAGTTTTGTTCTCAATCGTTGTAACTTGTAACACTCACTCATATTATAAGACCTCCATTAGAAATCTAAGACTAACCATCTTGGTAGAGGATGTAGATCTTTTCCCGATCGAACCTCTCCAAATAGCTTGTCTCTATATTCTGCTTTACATTCTACATTTAAGTTTTTCTGATATATTGCTTTGTTTGATCTTTGTAGATTGTCTTGCACTGTTTGCATTGTATTTGTGTGCTTTCTGCCTTAGTACCATTTTGCGCTTCTCTTTAAGCTAAACTTAGTGCGTGCATTTTTACACTCCTGTGCATATTCCCTGCGCATTAGTGATTGATTTAAGTTTCCGCTGTGCATTTCACACTCTTGTTGCGCGCTATACTTAGCCAAAATAAGAGCTGTGCGCATTCGCCATTGATTTGCAAAAGGGTTTAAAAAGAATTTTAAAACGCTATTCACCCCCGCCTCTAGCATTTTTCATACCCTTGTTGCCCCTTTGGGACCAACATAAACACTTGATTTCTGTTAAAATTTGGTTTTGGTGCTTGTGATTTTGGACTATTGTTGGGACATTCTTGTTTGGGTTGATATATTGTTTGAATATTGATAACTGGTTGTGGGGAATTCTGAAATCGTGTGTGGTGATTTTAACTCAGTGTTTCAAAGGATAGTAGTATGTTATTTGGTTTTGATTTGTGGTATTATTATGGCACCAAAGAAAGTCCTCACTTCTAAGCGAGCTCAAAAAAATCCCAGTAATGGAGATGAGAGGAATATGTACTATATTTTGTGTTTTACTTGTGTTTACATTAACTTGAAATTTATTTAGTTATCCTAATAATATTATAAAACTTATTATTATTACACAATATTAAATATTATAATAATATTTTTTTAATTTTTATTAAAATAATTAAATTATTGCTCAAAGTTCCTTCGTACTAACGTTAAAGAAAGACGATATTTACTTCGGGATGAATAAAGTATAAAATATGTACTCAGCATGTACTCTATTTTGTGTTTTACTTGTGTTTACATATTGTTTAATTTTCTTCAAAAAGTTATAGTATAATTTTTGTTCAAAAGATATGGTTTGTGAAGTTCACATTTATTTTTTTGAACAACTGTGAATTTGTTTTTGAAACTTGATTTTGGATCATGTGTGAACTTGTTCCTGAACTTGTTTTTGGAATAATTGTAAACATTTTCCTAGAACAACTGTGAACTCGTTTTTTGAAAAACTGTGAACTTGTTTTAGGATTAACTGTGAACATGTTCTTGAAACAATTGTGAACTTGTTTTTAGAAAAACTATGAACTTGTTCTTTGAACAACTGTAAACTTGTTCTTGGAGCAACAATAAACATGTTCTTGAAATAACTGTGAACTTGTTTTTGGAACTTGTTCTGTGAACTTGTTCTTGGAACAACAATGAACATGTTCTTAGAACTTGTTCTTGGAAAAATGTAAGCTTGTTCTTCGAACTTGTTCTGGAACAACTGCGAACTTGTTCTTGGAACAACTGCGAGCTTTGTTCTTGGAAATTGTTTTTTTTTTGAAAATTGTGAATTTGTTCTTAGGAACTATGAGTTTGTTTTTGTAAAAGAATGTGAAGTTTTTTTTTCTTCACAAAAACGGTGAATTTGTGTTCTTATTAGAATAATTATGAAGTTGTTATTAGAAAAAGTGTGACTTTTGTTGTTTTAAAAAAATTGTGAATTTGTTCTTGGCGGATTTAGTGATCGCTGGTCGGATTGCATTTTTGAGTGGAATAACCTTTTCATTTTCACCAGATTATTCGCAAATAGTCACCGAAGATAGTCGTCGGAGGTGGTCGCTGGAGGTGGTTGCCTGAAGAGGTAGAGATTGGTGGCCAAAGGTGGTTATGGTGGTTGAGGAGAGAAAGTGAAATGATGGGGATAGTGGCATTCATGTAATTTCGTGTCATTTAGTAAAGGCATGAGTGTCCTTTAATAAATTGTGGACTAGATGGTAAAATCTGAAATTCTTCATCCTTGGTGGTAGTTTCCATTATGATGAGGGACTATATGGTAATTGCCATTATTACCACCTAGTCCTTCATCCTAAGCCAAACTACCACCTAATCCTACTTAATATTTGCATTTACCACTTAGTCCAATACTTGAAAATATATTGACCTAGGGTCCATTAATATCATCAAATCCTGAAACTACCCCTTATCCAATTAAAACCACATGCATCTCCTCTCCTCGCAACGCACACTCTCTCTACTCTTCATATTCTCTCTCTACATTCTGATTCCCGGCGACTACCGCTCCTTCCATTCTCCGGCGACCCTGACCTTCCCAACCTCCGACGACCCCCCCTCCTCCGGCGATCCTCCCCTACCTCTGGCGATCCCTTCCTTTGTCTCTCTATCCAACTCTGACCAACAGATCTGGAACAGATCTCATATCGAACAACTCCGGTGACCCCTTTCCATTCCACCGTCGGTAACCCTTTCTCCTCCATCTGCGGCCACTCACTCCCCTCCCACTGTCAGTGACGCCCTCCCCCTTCCTTTACCTCTCTGGCCAACTCGGACAACAGATCTGAACAGATCTCACATGGAACAACTCCAGTGACCCCCTCCCATTCAACCGTCAGAATTCTTTCCCCTCCAATTATTAGGAAAATTATGAAGTTGTTATAAGAAAAATGGTGAATTTTGTTGTTTATAAAAATTGTGAAGTTGTTCTTGACGGATTTGGTGATTGTCGGTCGGTTTGCGTTTTAGGTGGATACCCTTTTCATTTTCACTTCATTATTCACAAATAGTCACCGGAGATAGTCGTTGGAGGTGGTCGCCGGAAAATGGTCGACGGAGGTGGTCGCCGAAGGTGGTCTCCGAGGTAGATATTGGTGGCCAAATGTGGTTATGGTGTTTGGGGAGAGAAAGTGAAATGATAGGGATAGTGGCATTCATTTAATTCTGTGTCATTTAGTAATGGCATGAGTGTCCTTTTCATAAATTGTGGACTAGGTGGTAAAATCTAAAATTCCTCGTTCTTGATAGTAGATTCTATTAGGATGAGGGACTATATGGTAATTTCCCCCATTTTAAAGCACAGACGGTACAGGCAAGCGCACGACCCATGAGCTAGAGTGCAAAAAGGCACTACTACATTTTTGAGCAAATGAAACACATCTAATTCATCTAATGCAACAATGCGTGAGAATGACGTTGCATTATTTCATCTATGTAACGGCTTATTTGACCTATTGCAACAGCTACGGCCTATGTGCTGCGTTAATTCTCTAGGCGTTGCATTAGAGTCTTCTAATGCAACGCCGTCAATAACGCCCTTGCATTAAGTTACATGGCGTTGCATTATATCCATCTAATGCAATGATTGTATTACTAATGCAACGCTTTTAATAACGCCCTTGCATTCAGTTATTGGTGTTGCATTATATCCTTCTAATGCAATTGTGATATTGCTAATGAAACACCTTCAATAACGCCCTTGCATTAGGTTAATTGGTGTTGCTTTATATCCTTCCAAAGGTTTCAATTAAATTAGAAAAAAAACTAAATAAATGATAAATAAATGAAAGTATAATAAAGAAATGAAGGACGGGAAACACCCTTTATTTTTTTTTATGTACACATGTATATTTTTTTGAATAAATATAAATATTTTTAAATATTTTTAGTATTGATTTTTTTTTTTAAAAAAAAGTTATAAAAAAAAGTTAGAAAATAACTAAAAAAATAAATAAAAGTATAATAAAGGAATGATGGAATGAAAATACCCTTTAATTTTTATGTATATATGTATATTTCTTATTATTCCTGAATAGAAATAAATATTTTGGAACTTTTTTAATATTGAAGTTTTGGGTGTGAGCATATAGTTTAGAGTATCGGTAGGATATAGATTAGTGTATTGGTATATGATGTATAGGGTATAGGGTATAGGTATGTGGTGTATATGGTTTAGGATATAAGATATATGATGTATGAGGTATATGGTATAGGTAGAGCTGTCAATACGGACTGGCGGGGCGGGTTGGGCCCAACCTACCACATCCGACCTTCAAACGGGGCGGGGCGGGTAGGCCCAAATTCTTGGCGGGCTGAGAAAATGCCAGCCCACCCCACCCCACCTAGGGTTAGTGGGTCAAGCGGGCCAGGCGGCCCAAGAGCCCAAATTTTCCAGTTCACCATTAGCCACCACAACACACCGCCACCTCCACCACACTGCCACCATCACCTCCAACATGCTGCCGCCACCGCCATCATCATCATCATCACCGCCACCATTGCTACAGACTATTGAAATGATTTGGTCACAAAAACAGGGATACACACACACACACACACACACACACGAACATACATCCAAACATACACACATAGATCTGCACATATACAAACACACACACACACACACACATAGATGCACTATATCTACACGATATATGCATTAAAAAAATACGACTGAGAAAGACCAAGAAAGCGAGAGAGAGAAAGAGAGATAGAGATGGATACGTAACTGGAAAGGTCGCAGGGGACAATGAGATCGGCATTGTCGACAAGATTTGCAGTGGCGACATGAACGGCAGTGGCTGGGAGCGGGGGCGGTGGAGGGCTGCGGTGTGGTGGGAGGTGAGAGAACACGAGAGAAAGAGTTGCAGATCGTGAATGAAATTGAAAAGAGGGGAGGGGGTTTTTTTGTTTGAGGGAAAATCCAAAAAAAAAAAAAGGTGGGTTGGCCTGCCCCTGCCCGCCCCGAACCCGTTTGACCCGTGACCCAAATGGGCTAGCCCAAATTGGCCCACTTGTATTTGGGTTGGTATAGTTAAGGCCCAACCCACCCTTATTCTATGGCGGGCCGGGCCAGCCCAACGGGCTCAGCCCAAATTGACGGCTCTAGGTATAGGGTATATGATATACTCCATCCGTCTCATTTTAAACTTCAAAAATTTTCATTTTGGGTGTCCCATTTTAAACTTCAAAATCCAAAAAAATAAAGTTATTTATATTTTTTTATTTAGTGGGACCCACATGTCATACACACAATAACTAT
Organism: Campanula takesimana; assembly: GCA_026119855.1. NCBI lineage: Eukaryota > Viridiplantae > Streptophyta > Magnoliopsida > Asterales > Campanulaceae > Campanula > Campanula takesimana. The sequence continues at coordinate 221,379 of JAOWBW010000622.1, forward strand.
CCACTAACTATTCCCTATCCCCACTTTTTCTCTCCTACCCACTTTCTATACTCACATCACTCTATCCTACTATCTATATTTTATAATATAAAGATTCTCATTTTTAATTCTTGTGCCATCATTTTTTTTAAGTTTTAGATGGGACGGAGGGAGTATGGTGTATGGGGTACAGGGTAAGAGTATGGGTATAAGTATGGGTATGGGTATGGGTACGGGTTATGAGGTATAAGATCTATAATCTGGGTATGGGATATAAATGTTGATAAACATTATTAATATAAATAAATGTTAGGGTTAATTGCAATTTGGTTACCTGAGTTTTACAAAATTCTGCGATCGGTTACTAAATTTGTCAAAGTTGCGATTGGGTTCCTGAATTTGCTAAACCGGAGCAATCTGGTGTAAAATCCGTTAACTTGTTAAAATTCTAAAAACAATAGTAATGGATTAGTTATGTAGATGAGGTGTCAACCCCTAATTGGATTTTAAAGGTTTACATGGATCACAACAAAAACTCTTCTACTTCATCATAGCCATTCATTTCATGAGCATCAATGGCCCACAATAAGCCTAACCAAACACTATCCACAATCAGTTTTTTTTTTTTTTGTCCAAAACCTACCTACTTCTTTCTTACCATTCTTTCTCTCTCACTCTCAAACAGCAACACCCACCAGTTGCCGCCGCCTCCGCTGTTCTGTGCCGGCTCTCCCACAGACGCCACATCACGGCCTGCCACGACCGCATCGCAGCCGTTGCTACACCTACACCTTCGTCGTTGTCGTCGCCTATCACCTTGTCGTTGGCGCCGTCGCCGTCGTCGCCGCCTATCACCTTTTTCGAAGCCATACTCACATAGAACCAGAAGATTAGTCCCTCCTCTACATAGTTGCTGCAATTTTTGAAGGTCGTTTGTACATTTCCCTCCCCCCCTTTCTCTGTGCCTGTGCGTGTATTCCTAGTGTTGTATTTCAAATCTTAGATCTACAAATTTGGGTGAGATTTTAGATCTTATAGGTGTGTTTCGTAATCTGTTTCTAAACTCCAGATCTGGCGTACTTGGATGTTTGTGTTCATTTGTGTGTGTTTAATTTAGGTGTGTTGATCTAATTTTTCGTCTTTGATTTTGATTTTTTGTTGTTTGATGATGTTGGTAGGGATGATAGTTGTGGGAAATGGTTATTCTGATGGAGGCAACTGTGTTCTCTGGTAGCGGTTCTGTGGCGGTCCTGTGGTGGTTTTGTGGCGGCCCGGTAGTGGCGGTGATGATGGTAGCTGATCAATTGTGATTCATCTTTTTTCCAGGATACACTCCAAACAGGTTTGGGGTTGATCATTCGGGATGAACATGGGAACTTCTTTCGTGCTCGTACTTCTCTGCTTCATGGTCTACTAAAGGTTGAAGAGGGTGAGGCTGTGGCTCTTTTTCAAGCAATGCACTGGTCTCAGAATCTTGGCCTCACACGGGTTGTATTTGAAGTGGATAGTTCTATGGTTCACAAAGCTATATACTCCTGTAAGGAGTATTTAACTGAGTTTGGATGTTTAATTAGATTGTGTAAAGATGTATTGGGTTCATACCCACACTATGTTAATTTAGGGCCAATCTACAAAAATATGCCACGTACTTTGGTTTTGGTTACAATTTATGCAATGTACCACAATTTTGCATCTTAAATCTACGTACTTTTTCCATTGGTTGCATATCATGCAACATACTAGTTTTTTACCCTAACGATGTTAAAAAAATAACAGAAATGTTAATATAAATTTTTTCTCGTTAAATACACTAACGTAGAACATTAACAAAGTTAAAAAGTTCAAATTCAACACACCAATTTCTCAACACATTTCAACCTTTTATATCCATATTCCAAACCTTCACCGCCACCAGACACCCCGTCGACGCGCAACCGCCCTTCCTCTGAACTCCGACCACCGCTAACCCACCATCGCTCTGAACTCCGACCACCATTCCAAACCTTCAAGTCCACCAGACACCCCGTCGACGCGCAACCGCCCTTTCCCTCCTTCGCCACCACAAGCATCGGTAGGTTGTAGCCGTCGACGAGGCTGACGTCATAGAAGTCGAGACCCTGGTCGCCGTTGAGGGTGAATTCGGCGAGGGTAGCAGGGGGTTCGGCGTCGGAACCAGCGCATTGGATTTTACCGGAGCCGCAGTCGGCGGTGAGGCAAGAAAATTTGCCGGTGGAGTCTCGGGAGCAGTGAGTCCGACCCCATAATCGACCAGACCAAGAAAAGGGTACGGCGATGGTCCGGGTATCATCCGAAATAACCAAAAATGTTGATTTTAATTGGGTTTCCAAATCAGGGGGTATCATCCGAAAACCACCAAAAATGTTGAAAATCACCATTTGAATTCGGGCCAGTCAAGGTTTGATTCGATTTGGGTTTGAAAATTCTGATTTCTGTTTGATTTTGGCTTCGATTTGGGTTTTCTTTTGTTGGAATTTTGGGTTTACTTGTTGATGATGTCGGTGGGGGTAGTGGTGGTGGTAGTGTGGTTCAAAACCCGTTAATCTTTAATGGAGTTAGTTTTGAATTGACCACAAAAGCATTCTGTTAATAAAATTTAACATCATTTAACGGGGTTGCATAAATTGTAAACGAATATGAAAGTACGTAGGATTATGTTGTCAAATTAAAGTACGTTATCCTTTTTGTAACTAAAGGCTTGGTACATGGCATAAAGTTGTAATTTTTCAGTTAATTTAGTTAGGAGACGTGCAAATGCCGCGGCAGATTGTATATCTCTTGTTGCTCGGGATTATAATAACCCGACTACTTGGGATGAGCTTTCCAATGTTTGTGGATAGCCATCACCAACCTGTGTTCTTGTGCTTAGTAATGGTAATTTGTTTCCTTAAAAAAAAAATTAATGGCTATCTTTGTGAAAAATGATTGGTGATTAAGTGTAAAATACTCCATCCGTCTCAAAATAGATGTCGTTTTAGATACTTTCACACATATTAAGAAATGCAATTAATGTATGTGAAAATGTCTTATATACCCCTAAAGTAATTCAACTACCTAGACTATTAAATACTTGTGCAAGAAATAATTTCTTATCATTAATAAGGGTAGAATTGGTATACAACAATAAATAAGCCTTGAAAATTGTAAAACGACAAGTATTTTGAGACAAAAATTAACTCCCAAAACGACATCTAATTTGAGTCGGAGGGAGTATAAAATTACAAATTAAGATATTTTATATTTTAGTAGCATTATTATTATTATTATTATATCAAAGTAAGATTTTTTTTTTTGAAAGAATAAAAGTAAGATATTTTAGTAGCATTATTATATGTGTTCATAAAATTGATTAATTATTAGTTTTTAGTAGCATTATTATTATTATTATTTTATTATTATTATTATTATTATTATTATTATTATTATTATTATTATTATTATTATTATTATTATTATTATTATTATTATTATTATTATTATTATTATTATTATTATTTATTATTATTATTATTATTATTATTATTATTATTATTATTATTATTTGTTGCTGATATAGCTATAGGTAGTTTTAATAATGGCATTGCATTAGTAGTGAACCGCTACATTAATTTGCCAAACCGCTACACTAAGGGCTGGGCGACCGCACAAGGAATTTTGGGCGACCGCACAAGGAATTTTGGGCGGCCGCACAGGTGACGGGCTGGATTGGGTCAAATCCGGCTAGGGTTGAGATTAGGCGTAGTATAAAAGGGAAAATTGTTTTCCCTGGTCTGTGAGACTTCATTGTGCGCAGCCATAGAGAGAAAAACAGAGGACGACTGCTATTGAAGGGTTCCTTGAGAGAGATTGATAGAAAAGCTAGGTTATTCACTATTGTGAGAGATTGTGAGATTGTGTGAAAGGTTTTCACCTTGATTCTCTTGTACTCTTCTTGATTATGGTGAATTGATTCTCCGTCGCCTGTGGATATAGCCAAGTTGGTGAACCACGTAAAATCTCTTGTGTTCATTTATTTTTCAATTTTGTTCCGTTCTTGCTATTTTGTTATTTTGTGCTTTCATCTTTATCAATCAAGCAATTGCGTTTGGGACCTAAATCCTAACAATTGGTATCTAGAGCTCTGGTTTGTGGATCTTGTATTGCTTATTGGTAACGATGGCAGGGAAGTACGAAATTGAGAAATTTGATCGCAAGGTCAATTTCGGTTTGTGACGTCAAATAAGCAATCTACCGACAGAATTGCGAGGGATTTTAATCCGTCGGTAAAATGATTAAAAAAAAGAGAAAATAGAAAATTGGAGAACTCGCTCAGATAAAAGAAAAAAATCCCATCCATTCCTAATTCGCTCCAAACACGCTGAAGAAGACAACGACGCCGACTATCATCGCGGCGATCTCCTTCTCCACTCATCAACGCCACCTCTCCGACTCCGGTCAGTTTCTGCACCACCGGATGCTGCGACTCCAACGGCACCACCGACTGCTGCGAATCCGTCTTTACGGTTTTCCCTCTCTCTCTCTCTCTCTCTCTCTCTCTCTCTCAGTGATTCTCTCCTCTTTCAATTTGTGAGGTCTATATTGCTATCAAGTTCTTGCTTTTTCGTCCCCCCCTCTCTCGATTACAAATTAATGTTTTCCCACTCTCTGTATCCCGATTACAAATTAGGGTTTCCCCTCTATCTTGATTACAAATTAGGGCTTTTTCTTCTCTCGATTCAACTCATATACAACTTGGGACGGGAATATTTTATTTATGCAATTTGTCATCTGAAAGCTCAATAGTGCTTTTTCTTCTCTCTCCAAGTGTGTTATTAAGTCTTAACTGGTTTCATGTTTTTTTCATGCTATTTCGTGTGTATAGACATTTGTGACTTGTTAAAATTGGTTGTATCTTGTGATTATGCATGATTAAACTAGTTTGATGGTTGCATTTGTGTGTAATCGTAATGCATTGTTTGAACTTGAATTATCATATATTTTGGTTTATAAACAATAAAAAAAGATTTTATGTATTAGTGGGTTATGATATAGAGTTATTGGTTTTTACGAGGATGACAAAAAACTAATTGTTTTCTTTGGTTTATTAATATAGGGATTAAAAATGAATTTCGATCGTAGTTGGATGTATAAACGCTTAGAGAATGGGTTTTTAAGACACTCTTTTGTTGAAGGAGTTGAGAATTTTATTGAATACACAATTAGTCAGACAGAACGAAAGGACGGGGAAAAAATTAAGTGCCCATGTAAGCTAGAAAAGTGTCAAAATAAAAGATTTCTTGATGTGGAAATGGTGAAGTTCCACTTGGTGAAACATGGGTTTGTTCCAAATTACTATGTTTGGACATTCCAACGGGAAACAAATATAAACCCTACCGAGAGCCAAAATATTGAGGTCAGGGTGTCATCTACTAATGAAGCTGTACCAGACACTTACACCACAATGGTTTTAGATGCAGCAGGCCCTGATTTTAATGTTGATGATGACATCAAAGAGCCACCAAATCCCGAGGCCAAAAAGTTCTAGTGTAAGTTCCCTAACTATTCTCATTTTGTTTAATAATCGACTTTCTGGTTCTCTTCCTCCTGAGTTAGGAAATCTGTTACATCTTCAGCAATTAGGTTTCTCAAACAACTCATTAACAGGTAATATTCCATCCACTTTTGAGAATTTGAAGCTCCTCAATTTTTTAGGTCTAAATAATAATTATCTCAATGGCTCCATTCATGCTTCTTTTGGCAATCTTAGCAAGCTATACACATTGGTTTCAGCAACAACCAATTTTCAGGCTTTACGCCTGAAAATATTTGCCAAAGTGGAAAACTTCAACGCATAAATTTAGATAACAACTTTCTTGTCGGTCCAATCTTTAGAAGCCTGAGAAATTGCACTTTCTTGGATAGACTCCGGGTTGAAGGAAACCAGCTCAGTGAAAATATATCAGGAATATTTTGTGTGCACCCATATCTATATCTCATGAATATTAGTCACAACAACTTTTTTGGGGAACTATCGGGTAACTGGAGTATGTGCAGTAACTTATCTTGTCACGCCCCATAAATTCTAAAACCCATAAATATAAAATTTACATAATAAACATCTCCACAAATGCTAAATACCAAACCGGGCACGTGAATTCGACTATAAAACCAAAACCATCACACGACACCTCAACGAGAGTATAACTCGGAGACTAAACACAACGCAAAAGCAAGAACACTTATAATAATATAATACCCAAAAGATAATAATAGTTACATAACACTAAACGACCACAAATCCCGCTACAATGACACATAAGAACTCCGAAGGTCAACTACCCCAAAGAAGGTCAACCTGCTCAAAAGATTTCCCGCTACAACAGACCTCATAGCGCTACCACTTGCTTCCCTGGGGGGGGGGGTTAAGGAAAAACAAGGATAAAAGAGACGGGGTGAGATAAAATCTCAGTAAGTTACTAATGCAGCTACATGGCATAATATCATGCAAATCAACGATATAACTGAACAAGTAAATCACATAACAACAAATGAGAAAGCTCCCTATCGCCAACTGTCTCATACCAGTTGGAAATAACGACTAACTCATAATGCAGCACATAAGACTGAAATAAACACGTTACAAAGGATAGTGAGCCAAGGTTTCACCAAACGCATATAACAAAGAAGCCCCTGCGCAGAACCAACCAATCAACCAATCGATCAATCTTCGTAGTAGCACAACGGCTGAAGATAAGAACCTGGTCAGAACCAACCAATCAATCCATCAACCATAGCAGCATAACAGCTGAAGAGCACCTCGGACAGAACCGACTAATCAATCAACCAACCAATCTTCGGAGTAGCATAAACAGCTGAAGATCACAACCCCGGTACCGGAACCATAACAATGTAACATGTCACAAAGGACAGGGGAGATGACACAAAGTCAAAACCCAAAAAGTTAGCTAGACTACTTTCGAAGGAAGCTAGCTCATCCCAACCAAGGCCAATCTGGAAGAGGAAAATAAGGGCAAAACAATGGATCACATTATAATGGACTCGGCTCGTTGCCATTATAATCTTCCCCATCGCCCGACACAACCATAAATGCCAGCTGGGCTTTCAAATAAACGCTAAGAAATAACACTAGCTCGGTGAACAATTAATGATTCCAAAGTAGGGAACCATACCAATTAATCACCATAAAGATGCAAACGATTACTCATGAAGAGTTCAACAACAATGAACACAAGGAGTTTCTCATAAAAGAGTCCAACAACGATAAACGAGATTGCTCATAGAGAGCCCAACAACATTGACCATTAAACACATGATGACACATACCAAACACATCCTAAAGATGATACTCACAAGTTACTCATAAGGAGCACAACTCAAACGGTCGCTCACAATTGGTACAATAATTATTACCAAAACGACCCTAAACGCCTACTCATAAAGAGTACTATAACCATGAACTCAACCATCTCGTACACTTGGAATTCCAAATAGGAAAACCGAATAAATACACCTTAAATCTAATCAACACCGTAGGTACCCAATCACCAATTCACGTCTTACATCCGTTCATCAACGAACCAATTCTTAACACTCGAACGAACCCAAAAGGTTACACCTATTCATACATGATCACATACGGACCAAACCCAATACTTTGGTGTTCAGTAACAACCCTCTAGGTACTATAGGATATCGCCTAAAACCTTGACCAAGTCTTATCCAAAATCAATTCGATTGGAACAATCACGAACACATCATAAGATGCCCAAACATTCCCAAACAATACTTGATCAAATTCCATAACACAATTGTTCACAAAGGAACCAATTTAAATTACTAAAGTGTTCCACGGTGCCCAACTAAGTCAACTAGAATAGTACTACGGAACCTAGACCGAGACTACACCTTGATCCTAAACCTCAACAAAAAGACAACCATTCTTATCTGTAACCATGCGGCCAATAGAACTATTTCATAGTACTCGAAAAGAGCTTTCCAACGATAGTTTACACGTCCAAAACGGAGTCCGGACGAAGAAGTTATGGACTCCGGAAGATTGAACGTAAAACGGACAATTTTATAAAGTGTTCGGCCGCACACACTCAAACTCCCTGTTTTCGGGTCCGATTTTCACTCATTTCGTTCTAAATCTTAGGAGTACCTATATATACTTCCATCCTAACATTTAAAGACAATAAAACTCAACTCCCGTGCCTCTAAAACCCAAATAACCCCAAGATTATTAAATAACATACAACTACTTATCAAAAACAACAAATTCTAACTTGTATAATGAAGTCTAAAAATGACTTCTAAGCTTATAAATGCTTTCCATAACAACAACAAACCATTTATACCAAGATTTGAACCCAACAACAATTTATCCTAAAATTACCCAAAATACAAATAAATTCCAAACTTCCCATAAACCAACAATTAACAACCCAAGCATCATAGATCATAATTATGAGCGTTAATATACAAGAAAGGGGGTAAGTAACTTACTTGGAATTTATGAAATGCGATGGAATTCGAATTTTCTTAGCTCTATACGATCCTAGCGACGATCTAAACATTTTTCATAAAATGAGCATTAAGAAATGATGAGTAAAAGGCTACCAAAAAGAGGGAAATAAAAAGGGGAATTTTCTTACCTTTTCCTTAGCAACAATGGGGAGAGAAATTGAGTGTGAGGGGGAGGAGTATGCGCAAGAGGGGGGAAGGGGGGGGGGGGTTGACTGAGAGTGGTGAGGGAGAAGGGAGGGAGTGGTTAGGATATTTTAAATAATTTCACTTAAACCCCTCTACAACAACATAGGACACATAAACCCCTAATCCCCTCTTTCAACAAAAAAAATCCCTACTTCACACTAGCACAATTGATCAATTAAAATGCTAGACATAAATATTATGGAACACAAAATGCACACATAAATAAATAAATAAATATTTATTACTAATAAAATAGATACGGGTTTTCGGGTCGTTACAATCTACCCTCCTTAAAAAAAATTCGCCCGCGAATTCAATTATCAAAAATCATAACACGCAGTCATAACGAGGCTACAAAATATCGATTCTCATATAGCACTCATAACCCCAATCAAGTACCTATTAAATATTTCAGACATCGTCTCCATGACTCAAATAAACCAACACATATTGAACACCTACATATCTCAAGTATACTCGTATCAAACATTCTAAAGTTAACTTCCTCTTTCGTCCGGAATTTCAAATTCTCAAGACTATCACTTGTTCACCAATTCTGAGACATAGCTGATTTGATCCTGATTAGCATTACGCTCTCCATCAACCCTTAAATCATCAACATCCATAAGTTTTACTTTTCCGGTTCATCCGTACGCATTGACGATCTAGACATCATCCCATGTAATCATACTACTACCCGAACAAATAAGAGAAGGAATAGGGCTAACGATTATTGTCACCCAATGACTCAATGACATACTCAAAAATTTACCGTCATCAACTATCCGATCAAATGAGATTCCACTACCACACTCACTTCCTCATGAGATAAAACATAATACAGTCATAATCTTTGAATTTCTCAAACTACTTGCATTACCTCATACTTAGTTTTCTAAGGAAATATATCCATCAACTTTTGGTAGTCCGTTATCATAACGTTTCAACTTGGTCCCAAAATAGAATACAATATATAATCCGCTAAGGCAATATCAATAAAATCACTACCAATTCCAAACCATAGGTAGTTCCATTTATTAAGCGTTAATCCTCGTAGCATGTACAACTACTTTATTGCCCAAAATCGTTGCGTACCTCCATCTCTATTTGGAAGCATCACTAGAGGTAATGGATTTATCAATTTTCACTATAATGGACAACTTAACATATTTCCAAGAAAACATAACACTGATCACACCTTTTAAAATAACAGTGATACTAGCCCAAACCACGAAACTACATTAATACCGAAATTATTATCATTACATTACTCCAATCCTTGAAAGCTTAAAACAGTTCCAAGTACTCAGTAGTCCGCAAAACAATCCACATTTTATCTTCAAAAGATTTGCTCTAACTCCCTTTTAAGTTAATAATCCGTGCTTATATACCCAAATGAATTTTAACAAATTCTAAATCTTCAATGGCTAACCCAATCTAGACTTTCACGTATACATTTATTAACCCAATATTACTTATGCTCAACAGTATTACCAACATAATAATCCAATTAGCGAATAACATTTCAACTGACCAAATGCAAAATCATAGCATCCTTTAATATGCCCAAGTATCTATACCCAACTTTCTTTATAAATCCTTAATCCAAACGAGAGACGCCACAAGAAAAAGATTCAGAACCATGGAACAACTATTTAACTAAAACCCAAAAATGCCTTTTATTTTGCCCGAGAATTTCCTACCTTCTCAAAATATGTTTAGTCCTTTAAACTTAACGCGCTTACCATCATTAATGATTATAACTCCCACAATATACTCATAACTCATTTTGCTTTAACTCAACTCCAGTCATGTACTAAAATTATCCCAAAAGTATCATAACTCAACTTCTTAATATAACTCATAATAAATTAAGTATTTCCTCATACTAAACAATTCCGATGCACTCACGTAGATGTACTAAAAGTAAAGAAAAATCTCCTATCAAGAAATTCTCAAATTGAATCTTTAACTTTTTTAACCCAACTGATACTATATGTTCACTGATTCACCTATCAGTATTATAGCCCATATCAACTCATCATATAACCCAAGTTCCCTATCGGTCAAGCGACATATTGCACCCAATATAAATTGTACCCAAGGTTTCAAAATTAATATTGCCAACTGAATAAGCTAAATTCCCGGCACAACCTTATAATAAAGATTTTCTGATTTTCAATATAGAACCTGAACATTATATATATACTTAGTATGCTCCTAAACAAAGTCAAACACACTAATATAGAATTATTCACCACCTGTCTATGGCACACAAGAAATTCGAGACACATTGAAAACTAGGCCATACTACTTAACTCGTCAATATCCTGTATAGGTGACATAACCAAATCACCTTACCTCTATCAGTAGCAATCACGAAATTTCGTACTCGAGAATACACCTCAACATAAATCACTTAATGAGAACAAACATACGAATATAGCACAAGACATTTCCACTTTACGAAATAGGTACGTCCAAGCCTTCAAAACTCGCACTCTCGATTCCCAAGCCAACTAACCCCAATGGTACCAACACTATTGACACCAATCCTATACATGATATACCACAAAAGAAGAAACACTCGACGTCGATATCACGACTCATAACTCAACCAACTTCTACCTTAACCTCATCTTTCAAGAAAACTTAGTTTCCTAAACCGCTCAAAGTTATAGCACCCAAGTATTGAAACCTATTCAATATCAGAGTTTTTATTCTCCTTCAAGATCTAAAACCATTGCTCTGATACCAACTGTCACGCCCCAGAAATTCTAAAACTGTAGACACCCCGCCTTGAACCGCTCACCCCGATTGCACATTTGATCTTGTGTTTCTCCCCATTTTAAGTGTTTCTCGTTAGTTTCTGTCACTTCCGTTAAGTTCCTGACTGACTTCGTTAAGTCCAGGGACTAAACTGAATAACAGGGCTGACTTTCTAGTCCATTCTGTCAAAATTGCCTTATCTGAGTCGCGCGCCTCCGACAGGAGGAGCCAGACGCGCGCGCCTCCCGCCCCCAAAGCAGGACGCGCGCGCCTCTGGTCGTCAGTTACAGATTTCTGGCCAGGATTCTCTCCCTTGCTCAATTTACAGGATTTTGCCCGGGAAGAATTTCTTGGTGACTGAGTTTTGGCACCAAAAACATCTCTCTTTCACCTATAAAAACCCCCCTTTACCTCCATTTTTGAGGACCTTGGATCTTTTACTCTAAAAATCTTACATCTTCAACAAAGAAGCCAAATTTCTTACCTTCAAGGCATTTCCAAAGGCATTCATCAAGAAGTGTTTGAAGTCTCTCGAAGACTAGGTAAAAACCATTTCCTTCCTCTTCTCGACTTCATCTCTTTTCTCTTTCTTTTTGTTTTATCAAAGTGCAATCACCCAAATCATTTTGGGACATGACTCTAATGATCACCTCATCTCATTGAGGTTGGTTAAGGAGTTATCTCCTACATTCCAAACTCTATTTTAAAACCCATTTTTACGATTTAAAGAAGAAGAAGAAGAACGTTTATCATTCATGTAGATTTTGATCAAGCAAGACCAACTTTAGTTGGGCGAGATGGGTGTTTCGGTACTTCCCATCTCGTAATCTAACCCCCGAACCTCAAAACAAAGAATCTCTGTTTTCGTAATCAAACTTAGGCTATTATCAATAGGTTTTTCTTATGTTCCTCAAAACATAGGTGGCGACTCTAAACAATCTAAAACAAGTTAGACATCCTAGGATCAATTCACGCGCTCAAGCCAAGGCCGTGGTTTCCCCCGGGGTATCTACAGTGGCGACTCCGCTGGGGACGTTTGAGGGTTAAACTTGCATTCTGATCAAAATCTACGTATTTTTTGGGCATTCTGATTCCTGATGGGGGAGGCGCGCGCTTCTGGCCTCTTCAGCCTAAGGCGCGCGCATCCCGCATCAAGGACCAGAATCGCCCGCTTCTTCATGTTCTTCATCTTCTTCTTTTGCTATTTTCCACTAATCATTTCTGTAGGGGTTACAATATGCACATAGGACCAGGGCAATCCCCTGAGTCCAAAATCTGACAATCTGACAGGTGTGCCCAGAAGCGCGTGCCTCCTAATAGCATTGCGCAACGCGCGCGCATCCCGTATCAAAACTCAGAGGCGCACGCTTCTGGGTTGGTTCACAGAACAGAAACAGGTTTCAGTGACTGAGCAGAACAGTGGGGTGTGGGCACAGTTGCCTGCATCAGAACAGAATTGAACCCTCGGACTGTTTTAATTTTGTGTTTTATTTACCGGTCACACGGGTGATTCGGGAGTTGTAATTTTATGTGCTTACGTGTTTTGTGTGTTTTTCTTTCTTTTCAAAAAAAAAAAAAAAAATTTTTTTTTTTTTGTCACTTGTTAGACCTCACACTACATGCACATATTCCTATGAACTGCTCACTATCGAGTCGCACAAGTCCAACCCCAAACCCGTCGAGGCCCGTCCTAGAAAGTTTCAAGCTCCACCAGACCTTGACTCTTTCGAAGCGGTAAACCTCAGCCCGTGGCGTAGTTCAAGACTACATGCCGGGGGTGACCTTTGAGCCTCATATTCAAGCCGAGCACAAACCACACAATTCTAGTTAGGGTCTAACACTCCGTGACTCAAGTCGGTTTTCCATGTATCGAGATTTCCCTAAACTAATGTCTTCAAATCATACATGCCAACTTGTTGAAACGGACGCAATAAAAATCCGTCCCCAAAAGTGGTTATTTTGGACGAAAATAAAAATCCGTCCCCGCATGTATGCTTTACTACATTAATTTAGTTTAATCCCGATACATGTAGGATTAACAAACGCGATGGAATCCGATGAGTATATGGGACCGCGAGATGGTCTATATACTAGTGTGACGATTCCATTATTTTCTTAGAAACCCCAAAAGGGATCCATTCCCTCCGACTTATAAAAAAAAAAAAAAAAAGAGTCTTTTCTTATGTGGTTCGAGTCGTGTGCCCAACTGTGTGTTCTAAGCCTCTTCGTGGAGCGCAAGTGTTACTCAAGAATGACAAGGGCCTCTTCTGCAATATAGGTTCAATTGGTACTTACAGAGTCTACCGGGATTCAGCAAATTGGTTAGTCCGTGAAGAGATTACTCTAACAGCTCCAACAGCAACCATGACCGGCAGCAGCAACACCATGTCTCTCAAACAACTTTCAACCATGGTCCAACTCCTCCAAGAGAAAGTCTCCACCCTTAATAAGGAGGCACAAAGCAAAGACGACATTTGGCAATCCCACCTCGACAGCCAAAGGGAGGCCCACGAGGCCGAGATGGAGCTAATGAAAGAAAATCTCACTAATCTTGCCAAGGGGAAGAACAAGAATAATGATGACGAATCCGAATGGACCGAGGGTTTGTTCAAAAGTCCTTATGTCAACACCCGCACCAAGAAAATGGGGGAGCCGAGTTCCGAGAACAATGAGCCCAAAATGGTGGATTCTATCATGGCCTACATCGACCAAAAAATCAATGGGCTCAACATGGGGAAAGGCTCCGACACAAGCCTTTATCAATCATCCATCCTCATGAGTACTATGGCCGCTCTTCCTGATAAGTTCAAGATGCCCGACATAAGCAAATTCAAGGGCAACTTTTGTCCTATGGCTCACATTGAGACTTATATTTGGGCAATGGTTCCGAAGAAGGTCTCCCCCAAGGTGATGGCTCAATGCTTTCCTCTCACTCTCGAGGGGGCGGCAAAAGATTGGTATGCTACTCTCCCGCTTACTGTCCGTCTTGATTGGGACTCCGCCATGCTTGCCTTCAAGAACCAATACCAAGGCAACACCACTCACCGGCCCACAAGGAAAGAGCTAGAGAACACAACTCAACGAGACCACGAGTCCTTCATCGACTTCACAAGGAGATGGAATGATAAACTCTCTGAGATTGTGGAAAGGCCAAATACCAAGGAGCAAATGGACATCTTTCTCAAATGTCTCAAAATTGATCTCCGCACCCACCTAAGTGGGGCTTGCTATGCAGATTTCTCCCAAATGTATGAGGCGGGGGTCCGAATGGACGAGTTGCTCAAAGAAGTCAAGAAAAGTGCTCCTAGCTACCGCTACAAGGCCGCTTCCAACTCTACAAAAGAGGCCTCGGTCAACGCCGTCACTATCGATAAGGGGAATTACAAAAAGGTTCCTCCACCCCAAGGGAAGAAGTCTCGAAATGACCGTGTCTACACGCCTCTCCAAGGCATGACTCAAACCGAAGTGTTCGAAGTCCTCAAAGCAAAGGGTCAAGTCACACCCGTACAAGGGTACCAACCCAAGACGGTCCACCCCAATCATGCTCACCACAAATATTGTGGCTACCACCAATATAGTGGCCACACCACCGAGGATTGCTTCGTTCTCCGCAATGTCATTCAAGATCTCATAGACAAGAAAGAATTTGTAGTGACTAATGGCGAGCATGTCAATGTAATAGAGATAGGAGAACTCGAGGGGACCACCCATTCAATCCCAATTGTGAATGGGGGCCCCAATGTTATGAATAAACTTGACAATTCTTGTTATGTATTGACTTACGATGAGGTAATGAGGGAAGTACTAGAGAATAGGAAAAAGAAGCAAGATGGGAACGTCAACATGCTAACTCGATCCGATCAAGTCATAGCAAGCAACCCACCCACTTCCGCACCAAGCTCCTCTTCTCAAAGGCCGCAAGCTCGCGACACTCCCGAAGATCCTCTACTCGTCCAACTCAAGAAAACTCAAGCCAACATCTCTATTTGGGACCTCATCGCATCCTCAAAGAAACACCGAGATCTTGTCATCCGCAATCTCGATGACACATCAGTTTCTCCCGATACTACTCCCGAGGACCTCACGGCAATGATCGGTCACATTCATTTTGGCAACGTCATCACCTTTGCCGACATGGACCTTCCACCATTTGGTTCCGACCACAACGAGGCTATTTACCTCAAGGTACGAGCAAGGGGGAGGCCCATCTCAAGAGTCTTAGTGGACGGTGGTTCCGCACTCAACCTCATGCCTAGCAGAATCATGGGCATACTGGGGCTTAAGGATTCCGATTTAAAGCCTTCTACTCAAGTAATCCGAGGTTATGACAGCACCGCCCGTACATTCATGGGCATGATCGAAATAGAAATTGAGTTTGGGAGCATGGTCATGTCCGTTCCATTCCAAGTGCTTGACATCCCGCCCTCGTTCAACTTACTTTTGGGTCGACCATGGATTCACAGTTCTAATGCCGTCCCGTCAACTCTCCATCAATGTGTCAAGATCCGAAATGGTGATGAAATAGTGACCGTCATGGCCGAAAACGTCACTATCCACAGAAAAGGTGAGCCCGTCCACCAAGTTCAGCATGGTCTACCAGACTCCACTTTCTCCGGCGTCTCAATCAACGCCATTGACAAAGAAGGGGGAAACGGATCATGGTCCCCCAGCAACCACAAAGTCCTCCGCATGATGAGGAATATGGACTACTTCCCTGGTTTAGGCCTAGGGAAATATCAACAAGGAATCCTACATCCTGTGCAAATCCCATTTGTCAAGAACACATTCGGTTTGGGGTACGAGCCTTCCAAAGAAGACTTGAAACAAGAGCAAGACGTTGAAACAAGAGGAGCCAGACGGATCATGGACCCCCATCAACCACAAAGTCCTCCGCATGATGAGGAATATGGACTACTTTCCTGGTTTAGGCCTAGGGAAATATCAACAAGGAATCCTACATCCTGTGCAAGTCCCATTTGTCAAGAACACATTCGGTTTGGGGTACGAACCTTCCAGAGAAGACTTGAAACAAGAGCAAGTAATCAAGAATGAGAAGGTCCGAGCTCGTAAAGAAGGCCGTCGTTATGAGGTCCCTAATCTAAGGCCTTACCGCAAGACGTTGAATGGCTATTTTGTCCGCCAAGGGGAAGATGTTCCATACATGATCTTTCCCGAGCCATGGGTTAACAATAAGGGTGTCAAAAAGCCCAGTCTCGAAATCTTCTCCGATTGTGAGATCCAGAAATCTGAAAGGGAACCAACTCCCATGTCGCCCCGTGAATGGTGGGGAAGGAAGGTGACTATAGAGTCCGAGACAGAAATCATCGTGGGGGAAGAACTGACAGATTTAGCCTCCATGTTCGAAGAGCTTGCCATAATGAATGAATGCCAAGTCAACGCCATCCATGGCACCGTCACCATGAACGAGACTATCAGTGAGATCCCGCCAAGCTCCGAGCCGATCAACAATTGGTATTCAACGAAAGGGCCCGTGGTATCCGAAGAATTCTTAGTCCAAGAAATGGGTTGCATACCCTGCACAGCAACAAAGGAAGAGCGGCTCACACTTACTTTCGAGTCCGAGAGTGTCTCTAATACCCTCACCCCAGAGGATTTGGAGGCCATAGCCGAGCGTGTGTTTCCTTTCTTTGCTAATGAAAAATTTGATATTTCTGAGTACCCTGAGATTGCAAACATCATAAATGATGAATTAACTAATAATGAACTTAACGAACAAGTTAATAACGATTCAAATTATGATGAAATAGACCACAAAAACACAACATACTTAAATGAACTTGCTCAACAAGTCCGTAGTCGTGGTGAAAATGGTCCAGGGGCTGACGAAGAATTGCATGTTGTTAATCTGGGTATCGAAGAGGAGCCAAGGGAAACTAAGATCGGAAGCTTCTTAAAGGGAGACGACAGAGACAGATTGACTGAACTACTACGGGAGTTCGTGGATGTGTTCGCATGGTCATACAAAGACATGCCGGGTTTGGACAGAAAGGTAGCGGAGCACAGAATTCCGATCAGAAAAGATGCCAAGCCAGTAAAACAGAAGCTCAGAAAGATCAAGCCAGAATGGTCTCTGCAAGTCAAAGAAGAGATTGAGAAGCTCCTCAGTGTGGGTTTCATCAAGGTTATCGAGTATCCGACGTGGTTAGCCAACATCGTGACAGTCAGAAAGGCAAACGGCAAGGTTCGAGTTTGTGTGGACTTCCGGGATTTGAACAAAGCTTCCCCAAAGGATGATTTTCCACTCCCTAACATCGACATGCTGGTCGACTCCACTGCTGCCTACGAGGTTCGCTCATTCGTGGATGGGTTCGCTGGGTACAATCAGATTCTCATGGCCGAGGAAGATCAACATAAGACAGCCTTCACAACACCGTGGGGTACCTTTTGCTACACAGTCATGCCATTTGGGTTAAGAAATGCTGGGGCTTCCTACCAAAGAGCCGTGACAGACTTGTTCCACGATATGATTCACAAAGAAATCGAGGTCTATGTGGACGACATGATCATTCACTCCAAAGGGACCGATGGTCAACATTTAATCGATCTACGCAAGTTCTTCGAAAGGCTTCGTCAACACAAGATGAGGCTCAACCCTGCAAAGTGCACGTTCGAGGTTATCCGAGGCAAAGTCCTTGGTTATATGGTCACTGAAAGGGGAATTGAAGTAGACCCCTCCAAAATCAAGGCAATCATTGACATTCCTCCTCCAAAGACGCAGAAAGAGATCAAAGGTTTCATGGGCAGACTGCAATACATCAGTCGGTTTGTGCACCAACTCACTTGACACGCCCCAAGTCCCGGGATTTCCTAATAGAACCTCGAACCTGGTGCGCGTAACTAACAAGAAACAAGAAACTAACGAGAAACAGGAACAATACCTGTTAAAAACAAAACTGACATGATATACATACTCAAGAGTAGGGAGCTAAGATAGCTCACACGAGTCCTAGACCAAAAAAATTAAAACCAAACAAGGTTATATACAGCGGAAGACATGCCTAGCAAATAAGCTGGCATCAAGAACTGTCTAGGGACAACAAATACTACCCCAATACAAGCCCAGAGTTTATTAACTCCTACAAGATCGTCCTTACCAAAATATAAAAGGACACTAACTTCGAACAAGAATATCCTGCTGAGTAAGTTCCCAGCTAAGTCGAGCCTCACTGCGTACTATCCCCTGCTTTCATGGGGGGGAGGGAACAATTAAACAAATAAAGGGTGAGATAAATCTCAGTAAGCTATTAACATGCAACTATATGTCATGTTATCATGCAATACAAGTAGATACTCAACTAAACATATATCAAGTATCATCAAGTAACAAGTATATGAGAGGTTAAGCCAACCCAACAAGTAATCAATCTCAAGAAAGGTTCAGGTAACAAGTAGTCAAGTAGAGTGAGAGGCTAGACCAACTCACCAAGATGCACATAGGCCTATCACGCATTTTTACCTGAATCCTTCCTTATTCCTCCCAAGAATACCATTTGTTGTCGATGCTTTTCTAGCTGAGGACAACCAAGAACAAGAACAAGAAACTGCTGTGCAGTATATAAG
Source organism: Campanula takesimana (assembly GCA_026119855.1). Classification (NCBI taxonomy): domain Eukaryota; kingdom Viridiplantae; phylum Streptophyta; class Magnoliopsida; order Asterales; family Campanulaceae; genus Campanula; species Campanula takesimana. The sequence goes on from JAOWBW010000622.1 coordinate 240,438, forward strand.
AAGACCTGGTAACCAGTATCATCCACAAGAACAAGATCCACGAGGTGTTCAAGACAGGAGTTTAGCATTCACTTAGGTCAGGCTTATTGCTCCAACCAAGGAAGCTATGCCCTTACTATGGCCGGTAGTAAGGGGTCAGGCGCAAATACATAGGGACCCGATTGTCACTTAAGCCCCAGCTCTTGCGACAAGCGTGAACCTATATATTTTCGAATAAGCAAGGAGAACCAGCTGGACTCACACAAGAATGCACAAGTAGATGTTTACTTGAACTACGAGCATAGAACTAAGTCCTATACTAGTGGACCAGTCTTTATGCACCATGTAATCATGTATCAAGTGCTCACGATAATATGCACCATGTAGTCATGTATCATGTGCTCACGAGAATATGCACCATGTAGTCATGTATCATGTGCTCACGAGAATACAAGTACACGTACGCAATTATTGCGAATACAAACCAAGATAACAATGGCACATAAGGTGTCCATGTAACACGATCAATCCAAGTAAGAGTCCATTAATAACAGACTTCAGTCAAGTAGTAGGGTATATCACTTTGTCACATGCCAAGTTTGCACGTACATATTCATATCACGTTTAACACATTAAAGTGTCTATCACGATACCCTTACTATCAAGTAGAGCCCAACACCTTAGACTCTAAACACGTAGTAGAATAGGTCACATTGTACCTAGACACAGTCATACTTCACGTATATCTATCGTTAATAATCGAATACATTTTCTAACACATATTGTGCTCTATAACCATTCTTATTAATTTAAATCGTAGTATTCACGATTATATGAATGATCTTCATATTACACTAATCCTTATTTTCTTTACGAAACTCATTTCAAGACAAGATATCTTCTTTATATTTTATATACTTCATTGAGTATATACACGATTAAAAACTAAATCATTTACACTTTAGTGCTTATTTATAGCACTTCCAATATACACGTATCAAGTTCAAGTATGTAGTAGAGTTAATCATTCTCTATCTAGTTGCATAACCCAATTCTTTGGTTATTCATACCATGTACCAATCAATCAAGAAGCCACATTCTATCAAGTAAATATATGCAAGGTTTGCATATACACATCAAGACTCTTTCAAGTTTATTACCATACACATATATTGGTGTCAAGGCACGTACAAGATTTTATAATCTCATATTCAAGTCTTAATCCAATTATTTGGATGTTCAAGTCATGTACAAGGTTTTATTGTCTTATACTTCAAGTTACTGTCTCAACTTAAGACATTCAAGACATTCAAGATATTCAAGACATTCAGGACATTCAAGACATTCAAGACATTCAGTACATATCCAAGATTTTATCATCTTATATCCAAGTTCTCAATCCATTTCTTTGGATGATTAAACATGTACAAGAGTTAATTATCTTATACTTCTAGTTCAAGTTAGGAAGATGAATTATACATCTTTCACGTATTATTTTCCAATCTTTTTCTTAGGACATTCAAGCTCAAGACATTAGTTGGTGCCCCTAAGGTACACAAACATTAACTTCAAGACACATAAAAGAGTTACTACTCTTATACTCAAGTTATCATTTAATTATGATTCAAGTCCACCTTTCATTTATTCACAAAGGGACTATTTTTCAGTACTAGAGTGTTCTACAACACTTATCTAGGCCCTCTAGGGTAGTACCCTAAACCTAGACCAAGAATACTTCGAGTTCAAATTAAGTAAATGAGCTATACAACTCATACTTACAAGTTCATAATCCCCTACATAGGATATTCGAGCTCAAGACACTAATTTGGTGCTCTCAAGGTGCACAAGCATAGGTTCCAAGGCAATCATAACAGATAAGTGCTTGTTCATAGCACTTTCAAGACACAAAGAAGAGTTCTTCCTTTTATATTCAAGTTCTCATTTTAATTTAATGAGTAATCATGTTTAAGACTCACTTCTGATACCCCTAAGGTGTCACAACACTTGCTAGGACATCTTATCTTAAGGCTATATGCCTTAGGAGGGATAAGCTTTCAATTTAATTTAGATTTAAAACACTTTGGTTGAAACAGGGGACCGGGCGGGCGCTCATTGAGGTACTTTTGAAAACCAAAACTTCTGGTGAAACAGGCGGGCGCTCGAGGTACCACCAGGCGGGCGCCTGGTACAATTTTTAGCAAATACCAAATTTCTTTCCAGGCTTAGAAATCTCCGTCCCAAGCGTTGGAGTATACTTTTACTAACCCTTAGGCAATACCCAAGACACTATTTCAAGCTCAATTCATTTCTTTTACCGTCCCATAAATAATAAGATAATTTCCTTTTATTCCAATTTAATATTTCACCGTCCCCAAAAGTATAAGTACAATTTTATAATATACTACTATAAACCTTTAGGGATACTTCCATTCATTTCCCCGTACCACAAATAATAGTACAATTTTTCTAATAATATTTAAATCAAGTTACTATTTTACCGTCTCACTATTTTACCGTCTCACGAATAGGAGTATAAATTTCTTATATATTTACAAACCCATTTAGTATTGAGTTCTCTGCACTACTAGGATAGAAATACTCCCTTCGTACCAATTTAACAAGTATCACAAAAATTGCTCAAAACACAATTTTAACAAGAACAAGTAGCGGGAATAACATATATGCATGTTATTACAAGTAAGGGGGAGTCAATAACTTACCTAGTCCGAAATCAAAGTTACCCAAATAAATTTCTGATCGGTCTGGAACGCTCTATTCAACGCCACGAATATTTATCCGGGACCAGAATCACGAACAGAGGGATAATTAATCGCGAGGAGTCGAGAATAGGGTAAAATTGAACTGCCTTCTATGGAACAGAGGAAAGTACGAGAAGAAATGATTTTGGGGAATGCTTTCCAGGTAAACCCACAAGATATACATGTTACTTTCAAAGAATTGCAACTAGGCCCCTCAAGTTCTAACTTTGACAAAAAGGCCCCTAAACTTTCAACTTTGACATTTAACCACCTTAATTTTCTAAAGTAGTTAAATAATTAACTCAAATAAAATAGCATATAAATATGTTAGTCAAGAATTTAACAAGCAAGTCAAGAATTTAACAAATAATTCAAATATTTAACGAGATTAAGGATGGGCGTTACATCCTCCCCACCTTAAAGAAAATTCGTCCTCGAATTTTACTGATCAAGATTATAACATATATAATCAACAAGTAGAACTCAAGAACATCACGACTATGCACAGATACTCACAAATATTCTATGCAATCAAGATGTATTAATTATGACATCGAAACACATAAAGTCAAGCAGACTCGATTAGTCAATCCACTATATTGGTGAAACTTGACATATCCACTAAAATAATAGGACTAGTCATATCCTCCAGATCACTGTAATACTGGTCAAATCCACTAGGCAATCTCAAATACTGAGTCATGGTCATCCATCGTTTCAATATTCAAAACTAACTTCACGTATATCAATCCATCGAGAAAATCCATCGAAAGATGTAGCTCTCAGTGTCAAATAATTAACGATAGAGCTGCCCTCGAAATTCATTAATGAATCTCTAACAAGATCAAGAAAATCTCAAGAACACGCGTACCTTGGTTGTTTCCACTTATAGGTCAACAAAGATAGTTACTTCAGGCATCCACTTCAAAATAAATATATCCTCTATCAAGAAATTTCTCAAGTTGAATCCTCAACTCTTTTAACTCAATCGAGTTCAAGAACATTAATCCAGATGTCAGCAATGTATTCGCACTGTAACAACTCAAGATAATCCAAGTTTCTCATCAAGAATGGATACATCCATCTGGTTTGGTATAGAAATTCCACTATCAATCACATAGGTTAAATACCCAGTACAATCTCGATAACACTGTTCGAACTTTCAATGCAGAACATGAATATTATACATAATTATATCATGCTCACAAAAATAGTCAAGCATACTAGCATAGAACTATTCACCATCTATTATGGAAAACAAGATTGGCATAACATATAGAAAGCCAAATCATAACACATAAGAGCCAAGCCATAACACGTATCACATCAATGTCCCATCTAGGTAACATGACCAAGTTAACATAAAACGTATAAGGTGTTATCACCCACACTTCTATCAAGCTCTTATACATAACGATATCAAGCATGTAGTCTCTTACTAGAGAATACACTTCCACGTAATTCACGAGATAAGGACAAGCATGCATATATAGCACGAAAAAATGTCCACAAGACAAGATAGATATGCCTAAGTCTTTACAGACTCGCACTCTCGATTCTTAAACCATCTAATCTAATTGGATCAACACTATCAACACCAGTCCTATGCCTGGTATGATAACAAGTAACGAAGCACTCGGCGTCGAAAACACACCCAAGACTAACCCAACCTAGGCCATAGACCCTATCCAGGTGTAGATACCCCGGGGGAAACCACGGCCTTAGGCTCGAGCGCGCGTTGGTTTGTATCCTAGGATGTCTAACTTGTTTTTAGAGTCGCCACCTATGTTTTGAGGAACATAAGAAAAACCTATTGATTGTAGCCTAAGTTTGATTACGAAAACAGAGATTCTTTGTTTTGAGGTTCGGGGGTTAGATTACGAGATGGGAAGTACCGAAACACCCATCTCGCCCAACTAAAGTTGGTCTTGCTTGATCAAAATCTACATGAAAAAATGTTCTTCTTCTTCTTCTTTAAGTCATGAAAAGGGGGGATTTAAAATAGGATTTGGAATGTAGGAGATAACTCCTTAACCAACCTCAATGAGATGAGGTGATCATTAGAGTCATGTCCCAAAATGATTTGGGTGATTGCACATTTGATTAAAGTAAAAGAGAGAGAGGAGATGAAGTAAAAAAAAGAAAGGAAAAGATGGACTTTTACCTACAATTTGGAGAACTTCAAACGTTGCTTGATGAAATCCTTGGAGAACCTTTAGAAAGTGATTTTGGTATTGTTTTTGTAAGTTCAATTTTTGGTCTAAGTTTCGATCCCTGAAAATGGAGGTAAAGAGAGGTTTTTATAGGTGAAAGAGGGGTGTTTTTGGTGCCAAAACTCAGTCACCAAGAAATCCTTCCCGGGCAAAATCCTGTAAATTGAGCAAGGGAGGGAATCCTGGCCAGAAATCTGTAACTGACGACCAGAGGCGCGCTTCCTGCTTTGGGGGCGGGAGGCGCGCGCGCCTGGATCCTCCTGTCGGAGGCGCGCGACTCAGAGAAGGCAATTTTGACAGAATGGACTAGAAAAATCAGCCCTGTCATTCAGTTTAGTCCCTGGACTTAAACGAAGTCAGTCAGGAACTTAACGGAAGTGACAAAAACTAACGAGAAACACTTAAAATGGGGAGAAACACAAAATCAAATGTGCAATCGGGGTGAGCGGTCCAAGGCGGGGTGTCTACAGAGCCCCTCGGCGACGTGGACTGCAAAGCAGAACGCACCGACGAAAGTTAAAAAACACCCGCCGAGGACATCACCAAGAAAAGGCAAAGACTCGATGGAAGCAGGAATTTGAAATTGCGAGAGATAGTGGTGCGCTCCCTGTGTGAGCGGCTTTTGTTGATAGAGGGGGTGGCATGATCCGTTAGGTGAACCTGCTGGCTGAATGTTTTGAATGAGGCCGTTAGTGAACCTTTTGATGAATCCGTTAGTGAATCCCTTGGATGAGTCCGTTGGTGAACCCTTGTTGACGAATCCGTTGGTGAATCCGTTTGATGAATCCGTTAGTGAATCCCTTGGATGAGTCCGTTGGTGAACCCTTGGATGAGTCCGTTGGTGAACCCTTGTTGACGAATCCGTTGGTGAATCCGTTTGATGAATCCGTTAGTGAATCCCTTGGATGAGTCCGTTGGTGAACCCTTGTTGACGAATCCGTTGGTGAATCCGTTGGATGAGTTCGTTGGTGAACCCTTGTTGACGAATCCGTTGGTGAATCCGTTTGATGAATCCGTTAGTGAATCCCTTGTTGACGAATCCGTTGGTGAATCCGTTTGATGAATCCGTTAGTGAATCCCTTGGATGAGTCCGTTGGTGAACCCTTGTTGACGAATCCGTTGGTGAATCCGTTTGATGAATCCGTTAGTGAATCCCTTGGGTGAGTCCGTTGGTGAACCCTTGTTGACGAATCCATTGGTGAATCCGTTTGATGAATCCGTTAGTGAATCCCTTGTTGACGAATCCGTTGGTGAATCCGTTTGATGAATCCGTTAGTGAATCCCTTGGATGAGTCCGTTGGTGAACCCTTGTTGATGAATCCGTTGGTGAATCCGTTTGATGAAATATTGCTTTGAAGTCTCGTGTCATTTGGAGTCACACTTGACTTTTGAATTGTGGGGTACGGGCACAGTTGACTGCGACCAGAAAAATGTTCCTGCTGGGGATGAAATGTTGAGATTGACTCTTGAGGGGGGGGGGCGTGGCACCCGTGACAGAACTTAGGGAGTTCGGATTTTTGAAGAGGACAGCCTACTTATGAGTGGGAGTTTCTATCTTGCTTTCGATTTTTTGACATGCCTTAAGGGCGGACCAGAAAAGGTGTGCCCAACTGGGTGTCCGAGGATCGGGACAGTGTCTTGATTTAGGCTGGAGATCTCTGACAAGGCCCTTTTCTTCAAGCGATTTAGACCTGGGAGGCGCGCGCCTTCCTGTGTAGGCTTGGGACGCGCGCACGCTTCATACTGCTGGCGGGTGGCGCGCGCGTCTGGGAGGCAGAATTCCGGGCTTGACAGTTGCTGACCAAAAGAGTCTCCAACAGCTATAATATCATCTTCTGTTCGACCACTTGATTCTCACAGCTCCTTTCTGCCATCATATTATTGATTAACTTCGCTTGTGATCAACATTTTCCATGGCTTCCAATTCTTTTGCTCTTGACGCCAAGGTCGTTAGTGTGTATGAAAAGGACTTGGGCACTTTTGTGTATTCTTTCAAGACCCATCCCAAGAAGGCCTTCATTAAAGACTTCGGGTTCCGAATTCTTTTCACTTTGCGGACGTTGAAACCGGATTGGGATTTGTTGAGAGCTGCCGCGGCTTTCTGGGATTGCGACAGCCATACTTTCAACCTTTCAGCTAATGAAATGGTGCCGACTGTTGACGATTTCGGGGCCATCCTTGGCGTGCCTTTGGTCGGTCGGATTGCCGTCCCCAAATATCACCGTGGTGCCATCGACTCTTGGGTTGAGTTACTGAATCTCCCTGTTGAGGATGTGAGGAAGATGTTGCACGGTACCGTGATTGACGTAACTGAGTTGCCGATGTTCTTCAGTTTGCACTCGGAGGACCCGGTGGTTCAATCTTTCAAAAGAAATGCCATGGCTGTTTGTCTCTTCAGCGAAGTACTGTTTGTTACACCTTTCGGGACTGCGGACGCGCAGTTGGCTGAGATTATTTTGCAAGCTAAGGACCAGCGATTTAGTGTAATTCCTCTTATTGTAGGGGAGACGTTGCATGGTCTTGATGAGTTACACAGGACGGGCAAGATGTGTCGGGGAAGCCCTTTGCTCTTGACCATATGGCTCCGAGAACACTTCAGAATTTATTCTCCGGATGGTGATTTGTCTCCTTTTGCTGTTCATAGGAGGAAGTTGTTGATCCGGGATTTATCTGAAGAGGATTGGAAGAAATTCTTTGCCTCTCGGGTGACCGTCGATATTGAGTGGTGTCCTCCTTCTTGGGGTCTTCGTCCTTTTGTGGAATGGACTCTTGGTTTTCAGCACGTGGTTGTACCCGGTTTGAGAGATTCTTCGTTTTACCAGTCAGAGCGGGTTCTCCGGCAGTTCGGTTGCCAACAGACAATTCCTTTTCCGAGGGATGGAATGCTTCGTCCAGTTGCTTACATGGGTCCTGACTTCTCGAGTGAGCTTCAATCGGCTTGGGGAGATGACCGCAATCGTTGGGCTTTCGCTCCTCTGCATCGGGGGAGTGTCTTCCTTCCCGAGATCTACTTGGATTATTTATTTGGCACCCTTTACCGTGGCATCACTTGGGTTGATGTGCTTCGTGCCGAGTTGTTGGGACAGGGTTTTGAGCCTAGCAGCACTTTGAGATATAGAGAGGCTGCTGTTGATTCGAGTAACATTCTTGCTGACCCTTTCGGTACTCCTTTGGATGACTTTTATTCTAGGAGACGTGCTGCGGCACAGAAGGTTTCGGTGCGTATTAGTGCTCCTTCGTTACCCAAGAAGAAAAGGATTGAGAGACGATCGGGCGGTCCTTTGAAAGCCAAGAGAAAATTGGATTTTTCTTAGTACCCTAAGAGATTGCAATTAGACCACTTTGTTTTAGGATTTAATATTTTGATGTCTTTTGTTGCTCAATAAATCCGTTGTAATGGTTTGAATAATTCATTGAATGAATAAAAATTGCATTTTGTTATTTAAAGTGAATTGGGTATTTTTGATATGTTTTAGACCGCACCCGAAGGTTGCCTACGTTCCTCCAGTTGGGAGGCTCAGGTCTTCGTAGTTCAAACAAACAAAGACCATTTTTTTTTTTTTTTTTGGTTGTGCACCCTGTTTTTTTCCTAGACCGCCCTTTCGGGTTTTCAATCTATCGGGCTTCTTTTTTGCACGTGCTCTAATTTTTGCCTAGGCCGCCCTTGCGGGTTTTCAACCTAGCGAGCGATTTTTTTTTTTTTTTTTTAATGGTCTTTGTTTATTAAGCGTAGAACCTCTTGAGCTTGTCGAGGTTGACCTCCTTTGGCAGCTGGTCACCATCTAAATCCACGAGCCGGACTGCACCACCGCTTAGTATCTTTTTGACCACGTACGGACCGATCCATCGGGGTCCCCATTTTCCCAGGGGATTCATGGCGTTAGGAGGATGTTGTCTTAAGACCAAATCTCCCACATTGATGTTTCGAGGCTTCACTTTTTTGTTGAAAGCTCTTGCCATCCTTTGCTGATATGCCCTCGTGCGTTCGAGTGCCCTTAACCTTTTCTCGTCGAGCAAGGCTAGTTGTTCATATCGACTTTGCATCCAGTCGACCTCGTTGACTTGATTCTCGAGGAGGACCCGTAGAGATGGGACTTCAAGTTCGATAGGGAGCACGGCTTCAGAACCATAGACCAATGCATAAGGAGTTTCTCCTGTTGCGGATCGTATTGATGTGCGGTAGCCCCACAATGCTAATGGTAGCTTTTCGGGCCAATCCCTTCCTGTTGAGGCCATCTTCTTGACGATGGTCTCGATGGTCTTATTTGCTGCTTCGACCGCGCCATTTGCTTGGGGCCGGTAAGGAGATGACTTGTGCTTGGTGATCTTGTATTCTACCAAAAGTGCATCCATTTCCTTCTCAAAGTGAGAGCCGTTGTCGGAAATGATTTCATGAGGCACGCCGTATCGGCACATGATATTAATCTTTATAAATTCGGCCACTTTCTTGGCGTTGAGGGTTCGATAGGCTTGTGCTTCGACCCACTTTGTGAAGTAGTCGACTGCTACTAGGACGAATGACTGCCCATTGCTCCCGGCAGGATGAACTTTACCGATGATGTCTATCCCCCAACAAGAGAAAGGCCAAGGTGTGACCATGTTGTAAAGTTGTGAGGGTGGAGCATGTTGCAGATTAGCGTGGAATTGGCACTTGGCACACCTTTTGACTTTCTCGATACAGTCTCGTTCCATAGTGCTCCAATAGTAACCAATGCGAAGTATCTTCTTGACTAGCATAAATCCATTCATGTGGGGCCCACATTCTCCTTCGTGCACTTCACACATTATCTCTTGAGCTTCGGTCTCATTGGCGCATAAGAGATTGATCCCGTCGTGGTGCCTTTTATAGACTCGGTCCCCAATCAGTACGTACCGAGAGGCTAACCTTTGCAGAGCTGCTTGAGACTTCTTATTGATGTTCTCGGGATAAGTGCCGTCTTTGAGGAAGTTCATGATATCTGAATACCACGGAGAGTTTGTTTGAACCTCGTTGATCTCAACGCTCATGCAATATGCCGGACTGTTCCTTCGAGCAATCTTGAAAGGCTTCACCATTTTTCCTTTGGGCATTTCAACTAATGAAGCTATAGTGGCCAGTGCATCGGCGAAGCGATTCTTATCTCTCGGCAGGTAGTTGAAAGTGATCTTTTGGAATTGTTCAACCAGTTCTTCAAGGTGCTGACCATACTGTTGGAGAGTCGGGTCTTGGGTTCGTCATTTTCCCGATTGCTGATTGATAAGGAGAAAAGAGTCGCCAAACACTTCTAGTTCCATGACGTTTCTTTCGAGAGCTGCTTCGAGCCCCGCTATACATGCTTCGTACTCGGCAATGTTGTTGGTAGCTTCGAATTCCAGGCGTATGGCAATGGGGGTGTAGGTGTCTTTTGGATCGACAAGCAATACCCCTATACCAAAACCGTGTTTATTGGCGGCGCCATCGAAAAAAAGTTGCCACTTGTCTTCCTCGGTTGTAGTACAAATTAAATGCTCGTCGGGGAACTGTACATCTTCCCCCTTCACTTCGTCACACGGGAATTCGGCAAGCTGGTCACTGAACACTTTCCCCCTGACGGATTTTAGTGTGACGTAAGTGATATCATAGCCGGCGAGCATGAAGTACCATTTGGCTATTCTTGTTAACATGAAAGGCTTCTCGAAGATGTAGCGGAGCGGGTCCACCTTTGCTACTAGCTTGATCGGAAAAGCTTCCATATAGTGTTTGAGCTTTTGAGTGACCCAAACCAATGCTGCACATGACTTCTCTAAAACAGAGTAGTTCTTTTCGCCTCCTTGGAATCGGCGACTGACAAAATAAATGGCGTTCTCCTTTGTGGACTCTCGCTGCTCTTGTGCTAACATAGCCCCTAGGGCTTCATCATTGACAGTGAGATAAAGCAACAGAGGTTTCTCCTTGTGTGGCGGAACTAGAACAGGAGGGCACGTCAAGTAATGCTTCACTTGATCGAAGGCTTCTTGGCACGCGTCGGTCCATTCTAGAGCCACATTCTTCTTGAGTAACTTGAAGATTGGCTCGCACATGGAAGTAAGTTGGTGCACAAACCGACTGATGTATTGTAGTCTGCCCATGAAACCTTTAATCTCTTTCTGCGTCTTCGGAGGAGGCATGTCAATGATTGCCTTGATTTTGGAGGGGTCTACTTCGATTCCCCTTTCTGTGACCATATAACCAAGAACTTTGCCTCAGATAACCCCGAATGTGCACTTTGCAGGGTTGAGCCTCATCTTGTGTTGACGAAGCCTTTCGAAGAACTTGCGGAGATCGGTCAAATGTTGACCATCGGTCCCTTTGGAGTGAATGATCATGTCGTCCACATAGACCTCGATTTCTTTGTGAATCATATCGTGGAACAAGTCTGTCACGGCTCTTTGGTAGGAAGCCCCAGCGTTTCTTAACCCAAACGGCATGACTGTGTAGCAGAAGGTACCCCACGGTGTTGTGAAGGCTGTCTTATGTTGATCTTCCTCGGCCATGAGAATCTGATTGTACCCAGCGAACCCATCCACAAATGAGCGAACCTCGTAGGCAGCAGTGGAGTCGACTAGCATGTCGATATTAGGGAGTGGAAAATCATCCTTTGGGAAGCTTTGTTTAAATCCCGGAAGTCTACACAAACTCGGACCTTGCCGTTCGCCTTCCTGACTATCACAATGTTGGCTAACCATGTCGGATACTCGATAACCTTGATGAAACCCACGCTGAGGAGCTTCTCAATCTCTTCTTTGACCTGCAGAGACCATTCTGGCTTGATCTTCCTGAGCTTCTGCTTTACTGGCCTGGCATCTTCTTTGATCGGAATCCTGTGCTCCGCTACCTTTCTGTCTAAACCTGGCATGTCTTTGTATGACCATGCGAACACATCCACGAACTCCCGTAGTAATGCAGTCAATCTGTCTCTGTCGTCTCCCTTGAAGAAGCTTCCAATCTTGGTTCCCTTTCGGATTTCTGGATCTCACAATCGGAGAAGATTTCGAGGCCAGGCTTTTTGACACCCTTATTGTTAACCCATGGTTCGGGAAAGATCATGTATGGAACGTCTTCCCCTTGGCGGACAAAATAACCATTCAACGTCTTGCGGTAAGGCCTTAGATTAGGGACCTCATAACGACGGCCTTCTTTACGAGCTCGGGCCTTTTCGTTTTTGATTGCTTGTTCTTGCTTCAAGTCTTCTTCGGAAGGCTCGTACCCCAAACCGAATGTGTTCTTGACAAATGGGACTTGCACGGGATGTAGGATTCCTTGCTGATATTTCCCTAAGCCTAAACCAGGGAAGTAGTCCATATCCCTCATCATGTGGAGTACTTTGTGATTGTTGGGGGTCCATGATCCGTTTCCCCCTTCTTTGTCAATGGCGTTGATAGAGACGCCGGAGAGAGTGGAGTCTGGTAGACCGTGCTGAACTTGGTGGACGGGCTCACCTTTTCTGTGGATAGTAATGTTTTCAGCCATTACGGTCACTATTTCATCACCGTTTCGGATCTTGACACATTGGTGGAGAGTTGACGGTACGGCATTAGCACTATGAATCCATGGTCGACCTAACAGTAAGTTGAACGAGGCAGGGATATCAAGCACTTGGAATGGAACGGACATGACCATGCTCCCAAACTCAATGTTAATTTCGATCATACCCATGACTGTACGGGCGGTGCTGTCATAACCTCGGATTACTTGAGTAGAAGGCCTCAAATCAGAATCTTTGAGCCCCAGTATGCCCATGATCCTACCAGGCATGAGATTGAGTGCGGAACCACCGTCCACTAAGACTCTTGAGACGGGCCACCCCCTTGCTCGTACCTTGAGGTAAATAGCTTCGTTGTGGTTGGAACCAAACGGTGGAAGGTCCATATCGGCAAAGGTGATGACGTTGCCAAAGTGAATGTGACCAATCATTGCTGTGAGGTCCTCGGGAGTAGTATCGGGAGAAACTGATGTATCATCGAGATTGCGGATGACAAGATCTCGATGTTTCTTTGAGGATGCAATGAGATCCCAAATAGAGATGTTGGCTTGAGTTTTCTTGAGTTGGGCAAGTAGAGGATCTTCGGGAGTGTTGTGAGCTTACGGCCTTTGAGAAGAGGAGCTCGGTGCGGAAGTGGAAGGGTTGCTTGCTATGACTCGACCGGATCGAGTTAGCATATTGACGTTCCCATCTTGCTTCTTTTTCCTATTTTCTAGTACTTCCCTCATTACCTCATCATAAGTCACTACATAACAAGAATTGTCAAGTTTATTCATAACATTGGGGCCCCCATTCACAATTGGGATTGAATGGGTGGTCCCCTCAAGTTCTCCTATCTCTATTACATTGACATGCTCGTCATTAGTCACTACAAATTCTTTCTTATCTATGAGATCTTGAATGACATTGCGGAGAACGAAGCATTCCTCGGTGGTGTGGCCACTATATTGGTGGTAGCCACAATATTTGTGGTGAGCATGATTGTCGTGGATCGTCTTGGGTTGGTACCCTTGCACGGGTGTGACTTGACCCTTTGCCTTGAGGACCTCGAACACTTCGGTTTGAGTCATGCCTTGGAGAGGCGTGTAGACACGGTCACTTCGGGGCCTTTTCCCTTGAGGTGGAGGAACCTTTTTGTAATTCCCCTTGTCAATAGTGACGGCATTGACCGAGGCCTCTTTTGTGGAGTTGGAAGCGGCCTTGTAGCGGTAAGTAGGAGTGGTCTTCTTAGTCTCCTTGAGCAAGTCATCCATGCGTACCCCCGCCTCATACATTTGGGAGAAGTCGGAGTAGCAAGCCCCACTTAGGTGAGTGCGGAGATCAATCTTGAGACACTTGAGAAAGATGTCCATTTGCTCTTTTGTGTTCGGCCTCTCAACAATTTCGGAGAGTTTGTCATTCCACCTCCTTGTGAAGTCGATGAAGGACTCATTGTCTCGTTGAGTAGTGTTCTCTAGCTCTTTCCTTGTGGGCCGGTGAGTGGTGTTGCCTTGGTATTGGTTCTTGAAGGCAAGCATGGCGGAGTCCCAATCAAGACGGACAGTGAGCGGGAGAGTAGCATACCAATCTTTTGCCGCCCCCTCGAGAGTGAGAGGAAAGCATTGAGCCATCACCTTGGTGGAGACCTTCTTTGGAACCATTGCCCAAATATAAGTCTCGATGTGAGCCATAGGACAAGAGTTGCCCTTGAATTTGCTTATGTCGGGCATCTTGAACTTATCGGGAAGAGCGGCCATAGTACTCATGAGGATGGATGATTGATAAAGGCTTGTGTCAGAGCCTTTCCCCATGTTGAACCCATTGAATTTTTGGTCGATGTAGGCCATGATAGAATCCACCATTTTGGGCTCATTGTTCTCGGAACTTGGTTCCCCCATCTTCTTAGTGCGGGTGTTGACATAAGGACTCTTGAACAAACCCTCGGTCCATTCGGATTCATCATCATTGTTCTTGTTCTTTCCCTTGGCAAGGTTGGTGAGCTTTTCTTTCATTAGCTCCATTTCGGCCTCGTGGGCCTCCCTTTGGCTGTCGAGGTGGGATTGCCAAATGTCGTCTTTGCTTTGTGCCTCCTTGTTAAGGGTGGAGACTTGCTCTTGGAGGAGTTGGACCATAGTTGAGAGCTGTTCGAGAGACATGGTGTTGCTGCTGCCGGTCATGGTTGGTGTTGGAGCTGTTGGAGTGATCTCTTCACGGACTAACCGATTTGCTGAATCCCGGTAGACTTTGTAAGTACCAATTGAACCTATATTGCAGAAGAGGCCCTTGTCAGTCTTGAGTAACACTTGCGGTCCATGAAGAGGCTTAGAACACACAGTTGGGCACACGACTCGAACCACATAAGAAAAGACTCTTTTTTTTTTTTTTTTTATAAGTCGGAGGGATTGAATCCCTTTTGGGGTTTCTAAGAAAATAATGGAATCGTCACACTAGTATATAGACCATCTCGCGGTCCCATATACTCATCGGATTCCATCACGTTTGTGAATCCTACATGTATCGGGATTAAACTAAATTAATGTAGTAAAGCATACATGCGGGGACGGATTTTTATTTTCGTCCAAAATAACCACTTTTGGGGACGGATTTTTATTGCGTCCCTTTCAACAAGTTGGCATGTATGATTTGAAGACATTAGTTTAGGGAAATCTCGGTACATGGAAACCGACTTGAGTCACGGAGTGTTAGACCCTAACTAGAATTGTGTGGTTTGTGCTCGGCTTGAATATGAGGCTCAAAGGTCACCCCCGGCATGTAGTCTTGAACTACGCCACGGGCTGAGGTTTACCGCTTCGAAAGAGTCAAGGTCTGGTGGAGCTTGAAACTTTCTAGGACGGGCCTCGACGGGTTTGGGGTTGGACTTGTGCGACTCGATAGTGAGCAGTTCATAGGAATATGTGCATGTAGTGTAAGGTCTAACAAGTGACAAATTTTTTTTTTTTTTTTTTTTTTTTTTTTTGAAAAGAAAGAAAAACACACAAAACACGTAAGCACATAAAATTACAACTCCCGAATCACCCGTGTGACCGGTAAATAAAACACAAAATTAAAACAGTCCGAGGGTTCAATTCTGTTCTGATGCAGGCAACTGTGCCCACACCCCACTGTTCTGCTCAGTCACTGAAACCTGTTTCTGTTCTGGGAATCAACCCAGAAGCGTGCGCCTCTGAGTACTGATGTGGGACGCGCGCGCATGGCGCAATGCTCATGGGAGGCGCGCGCTTCTGGGGCACACCTGTCAGAATGTCAGACTTTGGACTCAGGGGATTGCCCTGGTCCCATGTTCATATTGTAACCCCTGCAGAAGTGATTAGTGCCGAATAACAGAAGAAGAAGATGAAGAACATGAAGAAATGGGAGATTCTGGTTCTTGATATGGGATGCGCGCGCCTTAGGATTAAAAGGCCAGACGCGCGCGCCTCCCCCATCAGGAAACAGAATGCCCAGAAAAGATGTAGATTTCGATCAGAACGCAAGTTTAACCCTCAAAAGTCCCCAGCGGAGTCGCCACTGTAGATACCCCGGGGGAAACCACGGCCTTAGGCTCGAGCGCGCGTTGGTTTGTATCCTAGGATGTCTAACTTGTTTTTAGAGTCGCCACCTATGTTTTGAGGAACATAAGAAAAACCTATTGATTGTAGCCTAAGTTTGATTACGAAAACAGAGATTCTTTGTTTTGAGGTTCGGGGGTTAGATTACGAGATGGGAAGTACCGAAACACCCATCTCGCCCAACTAAAGTTGGTCTTGCTTGATCAAAATCTACATGAAAAAATGTTCTTCTTCTTCTTCTTTAAGTCATGAAAAGGGGGGATTTAAAATAGGATTTGGAATGTAGGAGATAACTCCTTAACCAACCTCAATGAGATGAGGTGATCATTAGAGTCATGTCCCAAAATGATTTGGGTGATTGCACATTTGATTAAAGTAAAAGAGAGAGAGGAGATGAAGTAAAAAAAAGAAAGGAAAAGATGGACTTTTACCTACAATTTGGAGAACTTCAAACGTTGCTTGATGAAATCCTTGGAGAACCTTTAGAAAGTGATTTTGGTATTGTTTTTGTAAGTTCAATTTTTGGTCTAAGTTTCGATCCCTGAAAATGGAGGTAAAGAGAGGTTTTTATAGGTGAAAGAGGGGTGTTTTTGGTGCCAAAACTCAGTCACCAAGAAATCCTTCCCGGGCAAAATCCTGTAAATTGAGCAAGGGAGGGAATCCTGGCCAGAAATCTGTAACTGACGACCAGAGGCGCGCGCTTCCTGCTTTGGGGGCGGGAGGCGCGCGCGCCTGGATCCTCCTGTCGGAGGCGCGCGACTCAGAGAAGGCAATTTTGACAGAATGGACTAGAAAAATCAGCCCTGTCATTCAGTTTAGTCCCTGGACTTAACGAAGTCAGTCAGGAACTTAACGGAAGTGACAAAAACTAACGAGAAAGACTTAAAATGGGGAGAAACACAAAATCAAATGTGCAATCGGGGTGAGCGGTCCAAGGCGGGGTGTCTACACCAGGCTAAGAGCTAAACCATAGCTCTGATACCAAACTGACACGCCCCAAGTCCCGGGATTCCCTAATAGAACCTCGAACCTGATGCGCGTAACTAACAAGAAACAAGAAACTAACGGGAAACAGGAACAATACCTGTTAAAAACAAAACTGACATGATATACATACTCAAGAGTAGGGAGCTAAGATAGCTCACACGAGTCCTAGACCAAAAAAATTAAAACCAAGCAAGGTTATATACAGCGGAAGACATGCCTAGCAAATAAGCTGGCATCAAGAACTGTGTAGGGACAACAAATACTACCCCAATACAAGCCCATAGTTTATTAACTCCTACAAGATCGTCCTTACCAAAATATAAAAGGACACTAACTTCGAACAAGAATATCCTGCTGAGTAAGTTCCCAGCTAAGTCGAGCCTCACTGCGTACTATCCCCTGCTTTCCTGGGGGGGGGGGAAACAATTAAACAAATAAAGGGTGAGATAAATCTCAGTAAGCTATTAACATGCAACTATATGTCATGTTATCATGCAATACAAGTAGATACTCAACTAAACATATATCAAGTATCATCAAGTAACAAGTATAGGAGAGGCTAAGCCAACCCAACAAGTAATCAATCTCAAGAAAGGTTCAGGTAACAAGTAGTCAAGTAGAGTGAGAGGCTAGACCAACTCACCAAGATGCACATAGGCCTATCACGCATTTTTACCTGAATCCTTCCTTATTCCTCCCAAGAATACCATTTGTTGTCGATGCTTTTCTAGCTGAGGACAACCAAGAACAAGAACAAGAAACCGCTGTGCAGTATATAAGAAGACCTGGTAACCAGTATCATCCACAAGAACAAGATCCACGAGGTGTTCAAGACATGAGTCTAGAATTCACTTAGGTCAGGCTTATTGCTCCAACCAAGGAAGCTATGCCCTTACTATGGCCGGTAGTAAGGGGTCAGGCAGAAATACATAGGGACCCAATTGTCACTTAAGCCCCAGCTCTTGCGACAAGCGTGAACCTATATATTTTCAAACAAGCAAGGAGAACCAGCTGGACTCACACAAGAATGCACAAGTAGATGTTTACTTGAACTACGAGAATAGAACTAAGTCCCATACTAATGGACTAGTCTTTATGCACCATGTAATCATGTATCAAGTGCTCACTAGAATATGCACCATGTAGTCATGTATCATGTGCTCACGAGAATATGCACCATGTAGTCATGTATCATGTGCTCACGAGAATACAAGTACACGTACGCAATTATTGCGAATACAAACCAAGATAACAATGGCACATAAGGTGTCCATGTAACACGATCAATCCAAGTAAGAGTCCATTAATAACAGACTTCAGTCAAGTAGTAGGGTATATCACTTTGTCACATGCCAAGTTTGCTCGTACATATTCATATCAAGTTTAACACATTAAAGTGTCTATCACGATACCCTTACTATCAAGTAGAGCCCAACACCTTAGACTCTAAACACGTAGTAGAATAGGTCACATTGTACCTAGACACAGTCATACTTCATGTATATGTATCGTTAATAATCGAATACATTTTCTAACACATATTGTGCTCTATAACCATTCTTATTAATTTAAATCGTAGTATTCACGATTATATGAATGATCTTCATATTACACTAATCCTTATTTTCTTTACGAAACTCATTTCAAGACAAGATATCTTCTTTATATTTTATATACTTCATTGAGTATATACACGATTAAAAACTAAATCATTTACACTTTAGTGCTTATTTATAGCACTTCCAATATACACGTATCAAGTTCAAGTATGTAGTAGAGTTAATCATTCTCTATCTAGTTCCATAACCCAATTCTTTGGTTATTCATACCATGTACCAATCAATCAAGAAGCCACATTCTATCAAGTAAATATATGCAAGGTTTGCATATACACATCAAGACTCTTTCAAGTTTATTACCATACACATATATTGGTGTCAAGGCACGTACAAGATTTTATAATCTTATATTCAAGTCTTAATCCAATTATTTGGATGTTCAAGTCATGTACAAGGTTTTATTGTCTTATACTTCAAGTTACTGTCTCAACTTAAGACATTCAAGACATTCAAGATATTCAAGACATTCAGGACATTCAAGACATTCAGTACATATACAAGATTTTATCATCTTATATCCAAGTTCTCAATCCATTTCTTTGGATGATTAAACTTGTACAAGAGTTAATTATCTTATACTTCAAGTTCAAGTTAGGAAGATGAATTATACATCTTTCACGTATTATTTTCCAATCCTTTTCTTAGGACATTCAAGCTCAAGACATTAGTTGGTGCCCCTAAGGTACACAAACATTAACTTCAAGACACATAAAAGAGTTACTACTCTTATACTCAAGTTATCATTTAATTATGATTCAAGTCCACCTTTCATTTATTCACAAATGGACTATTTTTCAGTACTAGAGTGTTCTACAACACTTATCTAGGCCATCTAGGGTAGTACCCTAAACCTAGACCAAGAATACTTCGAGTTCAAATTAAGTAAATGAGCTATACAACTCATACTTACAAGTTCATAATCCCCTACTGATAAATGACTATTTTATAGTCATTTAAGGTCTAAAAATATAGTTTATTAGCTTTTATTCCACTTAAATTACTTATTTTCTACTCTTTATTTGATATAATACACTTGGAGAATGTTTTTATGATGCAAACAGGTTTTTAGTACATTCTTGAGGAAAAAGGGAGCTAAGGCATCATCTTTGTGAAGGAAGAACGCTTGGAAAAGAAGGAAGTAAGCTAGTCCATTAAAAGTCAAAAGTCCAGTCAAAGCAAGGTCTGCTCGGCCGAGCAGTACCCTTGACTCGGCCGAGCATAAGGAATCAGAAAGGCAGATTTATTTTCAAAGGCTTGCTCGGCCGAGCACTTTTCCTTGACTCGGCCGAGCACCCCCTGAATCAGCAAAAGGTGCCTTTTCAAATGAAGACCTCTCCAAGCACCCATCCGGGAAAGATTGCCTCCCCTCCTCCAAAGCTTATATATAGAAGTAGAAATCAGTGATTGAGATATCTAGAAATATTGTAAACTTACTATAGTGAAATTTGTACTCTCAAACATCAATAAATTCTCAGAATTTATGAAAGATATTCAACTTTTCTTAAGCAATATTCTGAGTTCTTCATCAATAATATTCAGAGGTTCTTTTCAAGTCTTTTATCTTCATTTCAATTCAGAATAAGTATCTCTTCTTCTATCTTTTCTTCTTTATCTTATTCTTGTTGTTATTTATATGGCTTGTGAGTAATCCCCCATTTTCTTGGGGTTGGAAACTCAATAACATTCATGTTTATTAAGTAGTCATGCTCTGAAATTCTTCTCTTCATCTTAAACAATTCTACTATATCAAACTCTAACGCCTACAACCATGATGACGTCCATGATTTGTATGAATCTTAGTTAATCAAGGGAAGTACTGATCGGAGAACCTTGATTAGCGGATCCATATAGTCAGAACTAAGTTCATTACTCACGAGAGTAGTGTAATGGCTTAGGGATGCTCCTTGAGTGGAAAGTATGCTGATTTTCATAAAAGAAAACTTAATGGATTCTTACTAATTATGGGCCATCGAGAGATAGGGCATAATTAGTATGAGAATACAAACGCTACTTGCTTGATCGTGAGAAGTAGTGTAGGCCAAGCATACCATCCTTGTTTTAAAATGAAACTTTAATCTAAATAGAGCATGGGTAGTTGATGAATATATGTTGTTGATGTTCCAATCCCGAGGATTCCTTAAAATATAAGAGTTTTTATCTAAGTTATAGTAATTGCAATTTCATTTCTAGTTTAGTGACAAACAATTTTATAACCCCCAATCATTTTCTTTTCTTTATTTTCTTATTCTAAGCAAAGATATTTTGTAAGTAAAGTTGTCCTCGTGGGATCGACTCGCTCTTGCACTATCTATACTACATACACCCGTGCACTTGCGGAATAAACCTAACAAGTTTTTTGGCGCCGCTGCCGGGGACAACGGTTTACTTTCAAAATTTTTTCTTTTGCTTTCTGTTTTTAGTTTTTAGTTTTATTTTTGATTATCTAACATCCCGTCAAATAATTTGTGTCTTTAATTTTTTTTTCATTTAGGTACTCTCGGAGTATATGAAAAGAGTCCGGAAGCCTCTTGAAGAGTTTGATCCGGAGCCAGAAAGGACCTTTCACGAAAGGTTAAGAAGATTTAGAGAATTCCTAGAAGCAGAAATGGCACAAAATGGTGACCAAAATGGAGACGGTGACGGAATACCTGCCACGCCACCACCTAGAACCCTTCGGGAGTTTGTTAACCCAAGTACCCCGGGAACTAGGACACCAATTATGGTGCCAAATGCCGACGCAGCCCACTTTGAGATCAAGCCACAACTTTTGCACATGGTTATGAATAACCAATTCGGTGGCTCGGCACTTGAAGATCCCCACCTTCACATCCAATCCTTCTTGGAATATTGTGACACCACTCGAATCATAGGTGTCACTCCGGAAGCTATTCGGATGCGCCTTTTCCCATTCTCACTAAGGGATAAGGCGAAACAATGGTTGAACGCGGTCCCCCACAATTCATTAACAACATGGGACCAAGTTCAAGAAGCTTTTCTTGGACGCTTCTTCCCACCATCCAAGACCGCTCAGATCCGGACCAAGATAACAAATTTCAGTCAAAATGGAGATGAGTCGTTATATGATGCTTGGGAGCGCTTCAAGGAGCTTTTAAGGATGTGTCCACACCACGGGCTTGAAAAGTGGTTGATAGTGCACACCTTCTACAATGGTCTCACATTCAAGACTAGAGAGACCATCGATGCTGCCGCGGGAGGAGCATTAATGAACAAAGGAGTGGATGAGGCATATGACTTGATCGAGAGCATCGCCTTGAACCACTACCAATGGTCTAATGAAAGGGACCAACCGCAAGGAACAGCAGGTAAGTTTAATGTTGATGTTGTTACTCTTCTATCTTCGAAATTTGATATGCTTTTTAAGAAGATTGATAACTTGAATACAAATTCCGTGGCTAACGTTAACGTTATTTGTGAACTATGTGGGTCAAACTCACATAGTAGCGAAAGTTGTGATTTGCTTGACACTAATTCTAGTGAACAAGTCAATTTTGTTAATTCTAATGGACAAAGAGGGGGTATGTATTCTAACACATACAATTCCGAATGGAGGAATCACCCCAATTTTTCCTATAGAACTAATAATATTTTAAACCCACAACCTTCCTCACAACCACCGGGATTTGTACCCAAGAATTTCAACAATAATTCTTTCCCTCCCCCTAAATCTAAATTAGATCTTCTTATAGACTATATGGTCGAAAATATTAAAAATCAGGAGAAGATTAATAATGAATTTAGGGAAAACTTTAAAGTTTTGAATAATAGGTTTGATAGTCTAGCCGCCCATAATAAAATGCTAGAGAAACAGCACGTTTTTGATGCTAAGGCGGTAGTACTTAGGAGTGGAAAAGAACTAATAGATTCCCCTCCTAAAGAAATCATCAAATCCAATGAGGAGAACGTTAGTCCAACCCCACCGTTGGTTGAGACTAATGAAGAAGTAGAAAAGGGGACGGAATCCCCTAAAGTTTCTAGAAATTTTGACCCACCAATACCCTACCCCCAAAGGTTGGTAAAGGCAAAACTTGATAAACAATTTGCAAAATTTTTAGAAGTTTTAAAATCTATTTACATCAATGTCCATTTTACGGATGCTTTGCAACAAATGCCCTCTTATGCTATGTTTTTAAAAGATATTCTTTCAAATAAAAGGAAACTAGAGGAATATGAGACAGTTGCATTAAATGAAGAAGTAAGTGCTGTTTTGCAAAGGAAATTGCCTCCCAAATTAAAAGATCCCGGCACTTTTTCTATTCCTTGCAATATAGGGAAATTTGATGTAGATAATGCTATGCTTGATCTTGGGGCTAGTGTAAGCCTCATTCCGCTTTCGGTTAGTAAAAAAATAGGTGTCGGGGAACTCAAACCCACCACCATATCATTACAATTAGCGGATCGCTCAATCAAGTATCCAATAGGGATTATGGAAGATGTCCCTTGTAAAATCGGGAAATTAATCATCCCGGTTGATTTTGTTGTTCTTGAGATGGAAGAGGACCATCACATTCCTATTATATTAGGTAGACCATTCCTTGCCACAGCTGGGGCAATTATAGATGTTAGAAATGGTAACCTTTCTTTAAACGTAGAGAATGAGAAGGTAGAATTTAATTTGACAAAATTAATGAAAAACCCCAATCTTGAGAACCCTTGCTCCAATATTAACATGCTGGAATCCTTAAGCAAGGAGTTTGAAAAACCTCAATCTAAGGACCTTCTTGAAAGATGTCTTGTAGATGAGAAATTCTTAGATAGCGATGTTGAAGCTTCAAATTATGCTATGTATCTTGATGCTAACGCTGCAGCAAAGAAAGGAAGCATTACATTTGAAAAGTTAGAAGCTAAAGCGGAGCCTTCTAACAATGAGGTATATAAGGCACCTCAAGTTGAATTAAAACCTCTCCCTTCGAATCTAAGGTATGAATTTCTTGGACCTAATTCTACTTATCCAGTTATTATTAACGCGAGTCTAAGTCCTCTTGAGACCGAAAAGTTATTAAGAGAACTTAGAATACATCAAAAAGCTATTGGATATACAATTGATGATTTACAAGGGATTCACCCTAAGATTTGTATGCATAGGATTGATTTAGAGGAGGACCATAAACCCTCCATAGAACATCAAAGAAGATTAAATCCTAATATGAAAGAGGTCGTGAAGAAAGAAGTCCTTAAGTTACTTGATGCGGGCATTATTTATCCAATCTCGGATAGTAAATGGGTAAGCCCCGTGCAAGTTGTCCCTAAAAAAGGAGGAATAACGGTAATAAAAAATGATAAGGATAAATTAATCCCTACTAGGACCGTCACGGGATGGCGAATGTGTATAGATTACAGAAAATTAAACAAAGCCACCCGAAAAGATCATTTTCCTTTACCTTTCATTGACCAAATGCTTGAAAGGTTAGCGAAGCATTCGCATTTTTGTTACTTAGATGGTTACTCCGGATTTTTTCAAATTCCCATACATCCGGATGACCAGGAAAAAACAACTTTTACTTGTCCTTATGGTACCTTCGCTTATAGGAGAATGCCATTTGGACTCTGTAATGCTCCCGCCACCTTTCAACGTTGCATGATGGCAATATTTTCAGATTTTATAGAAAATATAATGGAAGTCTTTATGGACGATTTTTCAGTTTATGGTTCCTCCTACGATGAATGTTTAAAAAATTTATCTAAAGTTTTACAAAGATGTGAAGAGGTAAACCTTGTTCTTAATTGGGAAAAATGCCATTTCATGGTCAATGAAGGAATTGTTCTTGGACACATGGTGTCCGAGAAAGGGATTGAAGTAGATAGGGCAAAGGTTGAAGTCATTGAAAAATTACCTCCACCCACCAATGTTAAGGGTGTGAGAAGCTTTTTAGGCCATGCCGGTTTTTACAGGAGATTTATAAAAGATTTTTCTAAAATTTCTAAACCTTTAACCAATCTACTTTTAAAAGATGCTCCATTTTTGTTCGACAATTCTTGTCTTGACGCTTTTGACAGGTTAAAAAAGGAATTGGTGTCCGCTCCTATTGTCCAACCACCCGATTGGGATCTCCCTTTCGAGATTATGTGCGATGCAAGTGACTATGCAGGAGGAGCAGTTTTGGGACAGCGGAAGGACAAGAAATTACATGCCATTTATTATGCAAGTCGGACACTAGATGAAGCACAAGTAAATTATGCCACAACAAAAAAAGAATTTTTGGCCGTGGTATTTGCAATAGACAAATTCCGGTCATATTTGGTGGGATCGAAAGTGATTATATACACGGATCACGCAGCAATAAGATATCTATTGGCAAAGAAGGATGCCAAACCAAGACTCATAAGATGGATCCTTCTTCTCCAAGAGTTCGACTTAGAGATCCGTGATAAAAAGGGGACAGAAAACTTAGTAGCAGATCATTTATCGCGTCTCCCCAAAAATATTATTGACTCCGATAAAGAAGATCTCCCTATTAACGATTCATTCCCAGATGAATATTTACTAGCCGTTAACAATGTCGATACCCCTTGGTTTGCGGACATTGTTAATTATTTGGCTTGCAAAATTATTCCCCCGGAAATGAATTATCAACAAAGGAAGAAATTCTTTTCCGAAATCAAAAACTATTTTTGGGAAGACCCCCTCCTTTTCAAACAATGCGCAGATGGAATCATTAGGCGATGTGTGCCTAATGAGGAGATAAATGACATCCTTCATCATTGTCATTCTTCTCCTTATGGTGGGCATGCAAGTTCATTCAAAACCGCCACCAAGGTTCTTCAATCAGGTTTCTATTGGCCGACTCTATTTAAAGATTCTCGAAATTTTGTTCTTACTTGTGATCGTTGCCAACGTACCGGCAACATCTCAAGGAGGAATGAAATGCCTCTTAACAACATCCTAGAGGTCGAGATTTTTGATGTTTGGGGAATAGATTTCATGGGACCATTTCCATCATCCTACAATAACAAATATATTCTTGTAGCAGTGGACTATGTGTCCAAATGGGTAGAAGCCATAGCATCTCTAACAAACGACTCAAAGGTTGTCATGAAACTCTTCAAGAACATCATCTTTCCGAGATTTGGGGTACCAAGGGTGGTCATAAGCGACGGCGGTTCTCACTTCTCACACCGTCAATTTGAGGCTCTTTTAAAGAAATATGGTGTCCATCATAAAACAAGCACCGGATATCACCCTCAAACTAGCGGTCAAGTGGAAGTGTCGAACCGGGAACTTAAGTGGATCCTTGAAAAGACAGTTACAAGCTCAAAGAAGGATTGGTCAATCAAGTTGAATGACGCTTTATGGGCTTATCGCACCGCTTTCAAAACACCCATCGGAACCACACCTTTCCGTTTGGTGTATGGGAAGCCGTGTCATTTACCCGTAGAACTTGAGCACAAGGCATATTGGGCAATTAAAGCACTAAACTACGATTTGGTAAACGCCGGTGAAAAGCGAAAACTACAATTGCAAGAACTTGATGAACTTCGTTATGATGCATACGAGAGTGCCAAGTTATACAAGGAGAAAACGAAGAAATGGCACGACAGTCATATCATACGGAAAGATTTCAAGGAAGGGGATATGGTTTTGCTCTACAATTCTCGGTTAAAACTTTTTTCGGGAAAATTGAAGTCTAGGTGGTCAGGTCCGTTCCAAGTCCGGAGAGTATATCCTTACGGAGCCATCAATATTTGGACGAGCAAAAAGGTGAATTTAAGGTCAACGGGCAAAGACTAAAGCATTATATGGTTGGTGACCCTATAGGGGTAGTAGCAATCATCTCTTTTGGATGAATTTCAGGCCTCCAAATCAGCAACCACCGCCACCACCGCCACCATTCTAGTCGGTACCTCTTTATCCCTCTCCTTTAAATTATTCTTGTCCCAATTTTCATTCCTACTTTTCAAACATTAGGGACAATGTTTCATTTAAGTGTGGGGGGGGGGGGTAGTATCTATCTTTTTTTTTTTTTTATTTCTTTTCTTTCTAAATTTCTTTTTCTTCTTTCTATGTTTTTCTTTTCAAAGAAAATGTAAGGGCAATGTTCCCGATTTTTCAAAAAAAAATAAAAAATAATAAAAAAAAAAAATATTTAGCCAATGCTCCCGTTGATGAGAATGTTATCTTTATTATCATTTGCCTATGTAAAACTTTTTCCTTCTAACTTTTACTTCTTAAGAAATTTGATAATAACAACATAGGATTGTATTGGATTATAAATGGAAAATTTTCAAAATTAATATGAACTTTGAAATCTTATTGAATAGAAGCATTACATTATTAATGAGTTTGTGGGCATTAAGTTTGGATACAACATACTTGTGAAACTTTTAAAACATTTTTGTATATGCATCTCAAAAACTTTCATTTCTACTCTTTTTTAAAGGTTTTTCATCCTTGTTATGCTTATGAATCACAAAAATTTTCGCTTTAATCCATCTTTCCATTCCCACTTTTAAGAGGCTAATTAATCAATTTATTCTTCTTTTGATTGTCCATTCAAATATCTAAATGAATATATCATTATAGAGTGTGACAATTTAGAAGCAAGAAACTCAATTGCCACGTCTAACTAATCAAATCTCGAACCTTATTCCACTATCATCCTTCGCCTTTCATCAATTTTTGTGATTCAAAATACATAACGACATATGGACATCTTTGTTAAAGAATAAAGATCATAGTTTAAGAAATGTATATTCAAGCATGAAAAATTTATTCACAAAGCATTCTGAAAGAGTGAATATAATTCTTAATTCATACTTATGCCCCACAAATTCATTTGGTTATCTCTATATGCTCTTATTCAATGGTATTTATTCATGTTATATTAACATTCAAACTTTTCTATTTTGCACTTCAATATCATCCTACCTTCTTCTTTACAAATTTCTTTGAGATGAAAAACTTAAAAGGAAGAAATTTTATAAAGGTAATATTATATAACAATATTCTGAGGGAGCATTGAAGACCTTTCTTGTTTTTCTACTAGTGTCATTTGCACTCCTCTCTTTTCAAATATTTAACTTGCTCGAGGACAAGCAAGATTCTAGTGTGGGGGAGTTTGATAAATGACTATTTTATAGTCATTTAAGGTCTAAAAATATAGTTTATTAGCTTTTATTCCACTTAAATTACTTATTTTCTACTCTTTATTTGATATAATGCACTTAGAGAATGTTTTTATGATGCAAACAGGTTTTTAGTACATTCTTGAGGAAAAAGGGAGCTAAGGCATCATCTTTGTGAAGGAAGAACGCTTGGAAAAGAAGGAAATAAGCTAGTCCATTAAAAGTCAAAAGTCCAGTCAAAGCAAGGTCTGCTCGGCCGAGCAGTACCCTTGACTCGGCTGAGCATAAGGAATCAGAAAGGCAGATTTATTTTCAAAGGCTTGCTCGGCCGAGCACTTTTCCTTGACTCGGCCGAGCACCCCCTGAATCAGCAAAATGTGCCTTTTCAAATGAAGACCTCTCCAAGCACCCATCCGGGAAAGATTGCCTCCCCTCCTCCAAAGCTTATATATAGAAGTAGAAATCAGTGATTGAGATATCTAGAAATATTGTAAACTTACCATAGTGAAATTTGTACTCTCAAACATCAATAAATTCTCAGAATTTGTGAAAGATATTCAACTTTTCTTAAGCAATATTCTGAGTTCTTCATCAATAATATTCAGAGGTTCTTTTCAAGTCTTTTATCTTCATTTCAATTCAGAATAAGTATCTCTTCTTCTATCTTTTCTTCTTTATCTTATTCTTGTTGTTATTTATATGGCTTGTGAGTAATCCCCCATTTTCTTGGGGTTGGAAACTCAATAACATTCATGTTTATTAAGTAGTCATGCTCTGAAATTCTTCTCTTCATCTTAAACAATTCTACTATATCAAACTCTAACGCCTACAACCATGATGACGTCCATGATTTGTATGAATCTTAGTTAATCAAGGGAAGTACTGATCGGAGAACCTTGATTAGCGGTCCATATAGTCAGAACTAAGTTCATTACTCACGAGAGTAGTGTAATGGCTTAGGGATGCTCCTTGAGTGGAAAGTATGCTGATTTTCATAAAAGAAAACTTAATGGATTCTTACTAATTATGGGCCATCGAGAGATAGGGCATAATTAGTATGAGAATACAAACGCTACTTGCTTGATCGTGAGAAGTAGTGTAGGCCAAGCATACCATCCTTGTTTTAAAATGAAACTTTAATCTAAATAGAGCATGGGTAGTTGATGAATTTATGTGTTGATGTTCCAATCCCGAGGATTCCTTAAAATATAAGAGTTTTTATCTAAGTTATAGTAATTGCAATTTCATTTCTAGTTTAGTGACAAACAATTTTATAACCCCCAATCATTTTCTTTTCTTTATTTTCTTATTCTAAGCAAAGATATTTTGTAAGTAAAGTTGTCCTCGTGGGATCGACTCGCTCTTGCACTATCTATACTACATACACCCGTGCACTTGCGGAATAAACCTAACACCTACATAGGATATTCGAGCTCAAGACACTAATTTGGTGCTCTCAAGGTGCACAAGCATAGGTTCCAAGGCAATCATAACACATAAGTGCTTGTTCATAGCACTTTCAAGACACAAAGAAGAGTTCTTCCTTTTATATTCAAGTTCTCATTTTAATTTAATGAGTAATCATGTTTAAGACTCACTTCTGATACCCCTAAGGTGTCACAACACTTGCTAGGACATCTAGGCTATATGCCTTAGGAGGGATAAGCTTTCAATTTAATTTAGATTTAAAACACTTTGGTTGAAACACGGGACCGGGCGGGCGCTCAAGGAGGACCGGACGGGCGCTCATTGAGGTACTTTTGAAACCCAAAACTTCTGGTGAAACAGGCGGGCGCTCGAGGTACCACCAGGCGGGCGCCTGGTACAATTTTTAGCAAATACCAAATTTCTTTCCAGGCTTAGAAATCTCCGTCCCAAGCGTAGGAGTATACTTTTACTAACCCTTAGGCAATACCCAAGACACTATTTCAAGCTCAATTCATTTCTTTTACTGTCCCATAAATAATAAGATAATTTCCTTTTATTCCAATTTAATATTTCACCGTCCCCAAAAGTATAAGTACAATTTTATAATATACTACTATAAACCTTTCGGGATACTTCCATTCATTTCCCCGTACCACAAATAATAGTACAATTTTTCTAATAATATTTAAATCAAGTTACTATTTTACCGTCTCACGAATAGCAGTATAAATTTTTTATATATTTACAAATCCATTTAGTATTGAGTTCTCTGCACTACTAGGATAGAAATACTCCCTTCGTACCAATTTAACAAGTATCACAAAAATTGCTCAAAACACAATTTTAACAAGAACAAGTAGCGGGAATAACATATATGCATGTTATTACAAGTAAGGGGGAGTCAATAACTTACCTAGTCCGAAATCAAAGTTACCCACATAAATTTCTGATCGGTCTGGAACGCTCTATTCAACGCCACGTATATTTATCCGGGACCAGAATCACGAACAGAGGGATAATTAATCGCGAGGAGTCGAGAATAGGGTAAAATTGAACTCCCTTCTATGGAGCAGAGGAAAGTACGAGAAGAAATGATTTTGGGGAATGCTTTCCAGGCAAACCCACAAGATATACATGTTACTTTCAAAGAATTGCAACTAGGCCCCTCAAGTTCTAACTTTGACAAAAAGGCCCCTAAACTTTCAACTTTGACATTTAACCACCTTAATTTTCTAAAGTAGTTAAATAATTAACTCAAATAAAATAGGATATAAATATGCTAGTCAAGAATTTAACAAGAAAGTCAAGAATTTAACAAATAAGTCAAATATTTAACGAGATTAAGGATGGGCGTTACATCACTTCCATGTGCGAGCCAATTTTCAAGCTACTCAAGAAGAATGTGGCTCTAGAATGGACTGACGCGTGCCATGAAGCCTTGACCAAGTGAAGCATTACTTGACGTGCCCTCCGTTTCTAGTTCCACCGCACAAGGAGAAGCCTCTTTCGCTCTATCTCACTGTCAATGATGAAGCCCTAGGGGCTATGTTAGCACAAGAGCAACGAGAGTCCACAAAGGAGAATGCCATTTATTTTGTCAGTCGCCGATTCCAAGGAGGCGAAAAGAACTACTCTGTCTTAGAGAAGTCATGTGCAACATTGGTTTGGGTCACTCAAAAGCTCAAACACTATATGGAAGCTTTTTCGATCAAGCTAGTAGCAAAGGTGGACCCGCTCCGCTACATCTTTGAGAATCCTATCATGTCAACAAGAATAGCCAAATGGTACTTCATGCTCGCCGGCTATGATATCACTTACGTCACACTAAAATCCGTCAGGGGGAAAGTGTTCAGTGACCAGCTTGCCGAATTCTCGTGTGACGAAGTGAAGGGGGAAGACGTACAGTTCCCCGACGAGCATTTAATTTGTACTGCAACCGAGGAAATTAAGTGGCAACTTTTTTTCGATGGCGCCGCCAATAAACACGGTTTTGGTATAGGAGTATTGCTTGTCGATCCAAAAGACATCTACACTCCCATCGCCATCCGTCTGGAATTCGAAGCTACCAACAACATTGCCGAGTACGAAGCATGCATAGCAGGGCTTGAAGCAGCTCTCGAAAGAAACGTCACGGAATTAGACGTATTCGGCGACTCTTTACTCCTTATCAATCAGCAATCGGGTAAATGGCGAATCCAAGACCCGACCCTCCAACAGTATGGTCAGCACCTTGAAGAATTGGTTGAACAATTCCAAGAGATCACTTTCAACTACCTGCCAAGGGATAAAAATCGCTTCGCCGATGCACTGGCCACTATAGCTTCATTAGTCGAAATGCCCAAAGGGAAAATGGTGAAGCCTTTCAAAATTTCCCGGAGGAACAGTCCGGCGTACTGCATGAGTATCGATATCAACGAGGTCCAAACAAACTCTCCTTGGTATTCGGATATCATGAATTTCCTCAAAGATGACACTTATCCCGAGAATAGCAATAAGAAGTCTCAAGCAGGTCTGCAAAAGCTAGCCTCTCGGTACGTACTGATTGGGGACCGAGTCTATAAAAGGCACCACGACGGGATCAATCTCTTATGCGCCAATGGGGCCGAAGCTCAAGAGATAATGTGTGAAGTGCACGAAGGAGAGTGTGGACCCCACATGAATGGGTTTATGCTAGTCAAGAAGATACTCCGCATTGGTTACTATTGGAGCACTATGGAACGAGACTGTATCGAGAAAGTCAAAAGGTGTGCCAAGTGCCAATTCCATGCTAATCTGCAACACGCTCCACCTTCGCAACTTTACAACATGGTCACACCTTGGCCTTTCTCTTGTTGGGGGATAGACATCATCGGTAAAGTCCATCCTGCCGGGAGCAATGGGTAGTCATTCGTCCTAGTAGCCGTCGATTACTTCACAAAGTGGGTCGAAGCACAAGCCTATCGGACTCTCAACGCCAAGAAAGTGGCCGAATTTGTAAAGATTAATATCATGTGCCAATACGGCGTGCCTCATGAAATCATCTCCGACAACGGCTCTCACTTTGAGAAGGAAATGGATGCACTTTTGGTAGAATACAAGATCACCAAGCACAAGTCATCTCCTTACCGTCCCCAAGCAAACGGCGCGGTTGAAGCAGCAAATAAGACCATCGAGACCATCGTCAAGAAAATGGCCTCGACAGGAAGGGATTGGCCCGAGAAGCTACCTTTAGCATTGTGGGGCTACCGCACATCAATACGGTCAGCAACAGGAGAAACTCCTTATGCATTAGTTTATGGTTCTGAAGCCGTACTCCCAATCGAACTTGAAGTCCCATCTCTACGGGTCCTTCTCGAGAATCAAGTCAACGAGGTCGACTGGATGCAAATTCGATATGAACAGCTAGCCTTACTCGACGAGAAAAGGCTAAGAGCACTCGAACGCACAAGGGCGTATCAGCAAAGGATGGCAAGAGCTTTCAACAAAAAAGTGAAGCCTCGAAACATTAATGTGAGAGATTTGGTCTTAAGACAACATCCTCCTAACGCCATGAATCCCCTGGGGAAATGGGGACCCCGATGGATCGGTCTGTACGTGGTCAAAAAGATACTAAGCGGCGGTGCAGTCCGGCTCGTGGATTTAGATGGTGACCAGCTGCCAAAGGAGGTCAACCTCGATAAGCTCAAGAGGTTCTACGCTTAATAAACAAAGACCATTAAAAAAAATAAAAAAAAATCGCTCGCTAGGTTGAAAACCCGCAAGGGCGGCCTAGGCAGAAATTAGAGCACGTGCAAAAAAGAAGCCCGCTAGATTGAAAACCCGAAAGGGCGGTCTAGGCAAAAAACAGGGTGCACACAAAAAATAAAAATAAAAAATGGTCTTTGTTTGTTTGAACTACGGAGACCTGAGCCTCCCAACTGGAGGAACATAGGCAACCTTCGGGTGCGGTCTAAAACATATCAAAAATACCCAATCCACTTCAAATAACAAAATGCAATTGTTATTCATTCAATGAATTATTCAAGCCATTACAACGGATTTATTGAGCAACAAAAGACATCAAAACATTAAATCCTAAAACAAAGTGGTCTAATTTAATTGCAATCTCTTAGGGTACTAAGAAAAGTCCAATTTTCTCTTAGCCTTCAAAGGACCACCCGATCGTCTCTCAATCCTTTTCTTCTTGGCCAGCAAATGTCAAGCCCGGAATTCCGCCTCCCAGACGCGCGCGCCACCCGCCAGCGGTCTGAAATGCGCGCGCGTCCCAAGCCTACAGAGGAAAGCACGCGCCTCCCAAGTCTAGATCACTTCAGAAAAGGCCTTGTCAGAGATCTCCAGCCTAAATCAAGACACAGCCCCTGCCCTCGGACACCCAGTTGGGCACACCTTCTTCTGGTCCGCCCTTAAGGCATGTCAAAGATTGAAAGTAGGATAGAAACTCCCACTCAAAAAGTAGGCTGTCCTTCTCCAGATTCCAAACTCCCTAAGTTCTGTCATGGGTGCCTTACCCCCCTCAAGGGTCAATCTCAACATTTCATCCCCAGCAGGGATATTTTTCTGGTCGCGGTCAACTGTGCCCGCACCCCACAATTCAAAAAGAAGTCAAGTGTGACTCCAAGTGGCACGAGACTCCAAAGCAATACCTCATCAACGGATTTCACTAACGGATTCCTCCTTAAAGGTTCACTAACGGCCTCTTCAAAAGTTCACTAACGGCCTCTCCAAAGGTTCACTAACGGCCTCTCCAAAGGTTCACCAACGGCCTCATCAACGAATTTCACTAACGGATTCGTCCTCTAAAGGTTCACTAACGGTCTCTCCAAAGGTTCACCAACGGCCTCATCAACGGATTTCACTAACGGACTCCTCCTCAAAGGTTCACTAACGGCCTCTCCAAAGGTTCACTAACGGCCTCTCCAAAGGTTCATTAACGACCTCTCCAAAGGTTCACTAACGGCCTCTCCAAAGGTTCACCAACGGCCTCATCAACGAATTTCACTAACGGATTCCTCCTCAAAGGTTCACTAATGGCCTCTCCAAAGGTTCACTAACGGCCTCTCCAAAGGTTCACCAACGGCCTCATCAACGAATTTCACTAATGGATTCGTCCTCCAAAGGTTCACTAACGGCCTCTCCAAAGGTTCACTAACGGCCTCTCCAAAGGTTCACTAACGACCTCTCCAAAGGTTCACCAACGGCCTCATCAACGAATTTCACTAACGGATTCGTCCTCAAAGGTTCACTAACGGCCTCTTCAAAGGTTCACTAACGGCCTCTCCAAAGGTTCACCAACGGCCTCATCAACGAATTTCACTAACGGATTCGTCCTCAAAGGTTCACTAACGGCCTCTCCAAAGGTTCACTAACGGCCTCGTTCAAAAGGTTCACTAACGGCCTCATTCAAGATATTCAGCCGGCAGGTTCACCTAACGGATCATGCCACCCCCTCTATCAACAAAAGCCGCTCACACAGGGAGCGCACCACTCTCTCTCGCAATTTCAAATTCCTGCTTTCATCGAGTCTTTGCTTTTTTCTTGGTGATGTCCTCGGTGGGTGTTTTTAACTTTTGTCGACGCGTTTTGCTTTGCAATCCACGTCGCCGAGGGGCTCTGTAGACACCCCGCCTTGGACCGCTCACCCCGATTTCACATTTGATCTTGTGTTTCTCCCCATTTTAAGTGTTTCTCGTTAGTTTCTGTCACTTCCGTTAAGTTCCTGACTGACTTCGTTAAGTCTAGGGACTAAACTGAATAACAGGGCTACCTTTCTAATCCATTCTGTCAAAATTGCCTTATCTGAGTCGCGCGCCTCCGACAGGAGGAGCCAGACGCGCGCGCCTCCCGCCCCCAAAGCAGGAAGCGCGCGCCTCTGGGCGTCAGTTACAGATTTCTGGCCAGGATTCTCTCCCTTGCTCAATTTACAGGATTTTGCCCGGGAAGAATTTATTGGTGACTGAGCTTTGGCACCAAAAACATCCCTCTTTCACCTATAAAACCCCCCTTTACCTCCATTTTTGAGGACCTTGGATCTTTTACTCTAAAAATCTTACATCTTCAACAAAGAAGCCAAATTTCTTACCTTCAAGGCATTTCCAAAGGCATTCATCAAGAAGTGTTTGAAGTCTCTCGAAGACTAGGTAAAAACCATTTCCTTCCTCTTCTCGACTTCATCTCTTTTCTCTTTCTTTTTGTTTTATCAAAGTGCAATCACCCAAATCATTTTGGGACATGACTCTAATGATCACCTCATCTCATTGAGGTTGGTTAAGGAGTTATCTCCTACATTCCAAACTCTATTTTAAAACCCCTTTTTACGATTTAAAGAAGAAGAAGAACGTTTATCATTCATGTAGATTTTGATCAAGCAAGACCAACTTTAGTTGGGCGAGATGGGTGTTTCGGTACTTCCCATCTCGTAATCTAACCCCCGAACCTCAAAACAAAGAATCTCTATTTTCGTAATCAAACTTAGGCTATTATCAATAGGTTTTTCTTATGTTCCTCAAAACATAGGTGGCGACTCTAAACAATCTAAAACAAGTTAGACATCCTAGGATCAATTCACGCGCTCTAGCCAAGCCCGTGGTTTCCCCCGGGGTATCTACAAAAACCCATAAATATAAAATTTACATAATAAACATCTCCACAAATGCTAAATACCAAACCGGGCATGTGAATTCGACTATAAAACCAAAACCATCGCACGACACCTCAACGAGAGTATAACTCGGAGACTAAACACAACGCAAAAGCAAGAACACTTATAATAATATAATACCCAAAAGATAATAATAGTTACATAACACTAAACGACCACAAATCCCGCTACAATGACACATAAGAACTCCGAAGGTCAACTACCCCAAGGAAGGTCAACCTGCTCAAAAGATTTCCCGCTACAACGGACCTTATAAAGCTACCACTTGCTTCCCTGGGGGGGGGGGTTAAGGAAAAACAAGGATAAAAGAGACGGGGTGAGAAAAAATCTCAGTAAGTTACTAATGCAGCTACATGGCATAATATCATGCAAATCAACGATATAACTGAACAAGTAAATCACATAACAACAAATGAGAAAGCTCCCTATCGCCAACTGTCTCATACCAGTTGAAAATAACGACTAACTCATAATGCAGCACATAAGACTGAAATAAACACGTTACAAAGGATAGTGAGCCAAGGTTTCACCAAACGTATATAACAAAGAAGCCCCTGCGCAGAACCAACCAATCAACCAATCGATCAATCTTCGTAGTAGCACAACAGCTGAAGATAAGAACCCGGTCAGAACCAACCAATCAATCCATCAACCATAGCAGCATAACAGCTGAAGAGCACCTCGGACAGAACCGACTAATCAATCAACCAACCAACCTTCGGAGTAGCATAAACAGCTGAAGATCACAACCCCGGTACCGGAACCATAACAATGTAACATGTCACAAAGGACATGGGAGATGACACAAAGTCAAATCCCAAAAAGTTAGCTAGACTACTTCCGAAGGAAGCTAGCTCATCCCAACCAAGGCCAATCTGGAAGAGGAAAATAAGGGCAAAACAATGGATCACATTATAATGAACTCGGCTCGTTGCCATTATAATCTTCCCCATCGCCCGACACAACCATAAATGCCAGCTGGGCTTTCAAATAAACGCTAAGAAATAACACTAGCTCGGTGAACAATTAATGATTCCAAAGTAGGGAACCATACCAATTAATCACCATAAAGATGCAAACGATTACTCATGAAGAGTTCAACAACAATGAACGCAAGGAGTTTCTCATAAAAGAGTCCAACAACGATAAACGAGATTGCTCATAGAGAGCCCAACAACATTGACCATTAAAACATGATGACTCCAATATAAGGCACATACTAAACACATCCTAAAGATGATACTCACAAGTTACTCATAAGGAGCACAACTCAAACGGTCGCTCACAATTGGTACAATAATTATTACCAAAACGACCCTAAACGCCTACTCATAAAGAGTACTATGACCATGAACTCAACCATCTCGTACACTTGGAATTCCAAATAGGAAAACCGAATAAATACACCTTAAATCTAATCAACACCGTAGGTACCCAATCACCAATTCACGTCTTACATCCGTTCATCAACGAACCAATTCTTAACACTCGAACGAACCCAAAAGGTTACACCTATTCATACATGATCACATACGGACCAAACCTAACACTTTGGTGTTCAGTAATAACCCTCTAGGTACTATAGGATATCGCCTAAAACCAGACCAAGTCTTATCCAAAATCAATTCGATTGGAACAATCACGAACACATCATAAGATGCCCAAACATTCCCAAACAATACTTGATCAAATTCCATAACACCATTGTTCACAAAGGAACCAATTTCAATTACTAAAGTGTTCCACGGTGCCCAACTAAGTCAACTAGAATAGTACTACGGAACCTAGACCGAGACTACACCTTGATCCTAAACCTCAAAAAAAAGACAACCATTATGATCTGGAACCATGCGGCCAATAGAACCATTTCATAGTACTCAAAAAGAGCTTTCCAACGATAGTTTACACGTCCAAAACGGAGTCCGGACGAAGAAGTTATGGACTCCGGAAGATTGAACGTAAAACGGACAATTTTATAAAGTGTTCGGCCGCACACACTCAAACTCCCTGTTTTGGGGTCCGATTTTCACTCCTTTCGTTCTAAATCTTAGGAGTACCTATATATACTTCCATCCTAACATTTAAAGACAAGAAAACTCAACTCCCGTGCCTCTAAAACCCAAATAACCCCAAGATTATTAAATAACATACAACTACTTATCAAAAACAACAAATTCTAACTTGTATAATGAAGTCTAAAAATGACTTCTAAGCTTATAAAAGATTTCCATAACAACAACAAACCATTTATACCAAGATTTGAACCCAACAACAATTTATCCTAAAATTACCCAAAATACAAATAAATTCCAAACTTCCCATAAACCAACAATTAACAACCCAAGCATCATAGATCATAATTATGAGCGTTAATATACAAGAAAGTGGGTAAGTAACTTACTTCGAATTTATGAAATGCGATGGAATTCGAATTTTCTTAGCTCTATACGATCCTAGCGACGATCTAAACATTTTTCATAAAATGAGCATTAAGAAATGATGAGTAAAAGGCTACCAAAAAGAGGGAAATAAAAAGGGGAATTTTCTTACCTTTTCCTTAGCAACAATGGGGAGAGAAATTGAGTGTGAGGGGGAGGAGTATGCGCAAGAGGGAGAAGGGAGGGAGTGGTTAGGATATTTTAAATAATTTCACTTAAACCCCTCTGCAACAACATAGGACACATAAACCCCTAATCCCTTCTTTCAACCAAAAAAATCCCTACTTCACACTAGCACAATTGATCAATTAAAATGCTAGACATAAATATTATGGAACACAAAATGCACACATAAATAAATAAATAAATATTTATTACTAATAAAATAGATACGGGTTTTCGGGTCGTTACATATCTTCCCTAATTATGGCGGCAAACAATATAAGTGGTAGCATACCACCAGAGCTTGGAACTACTACACAAATTCAAAAACTCGATCTTTCATCAAACCATTTAATTGGGGAGGTCCCAAAGGAAATTGGAGGATTGAAGAATCGTCTTGAGCTAGATTTGAGTCTAAACCAACTTTTTGGCACTATACCACAAGATCTTGGATCATTAACTGCTCTTAATAGCTTAGATCTTTCTTCAAACAAGTTGAAGGGGTTGATTCCAGAAGGGGAGTTCTTGCACATGTTTTACTTGAACTTGAGCAACAATAATTTTACAAATGGAATGCCAGTTTCTATGACTCGGTTACAAATCCTTTCCGTACTCGATTTGAGTCGTAACTCACTGACAGGGAAGATCCCATCACAAATTCAAGGCTTACAAAGCTTGGAGAAGCTGAATCTTTCCCACAACCATTTCAGTGGTACCGTTCCTGAGGCTTTCCAGAACATGCACGCATTGCTCGAAATTGAGATATCCTACAATGAGTTCCAGGGTCCCATTCCGATGAACAAGGCCTTTACAAATGCTTCTATGTTACAAGGAAACAAAGGGTTATGTAAACATTACGGGTTTCAAACCTTGTGAACGTATGAAAAAGAGCCACCACATCACTCTTATGATCACCTTCTCCATTCTAGGTGCAGTTTTTCTTCTATGTGCCTTGACTTGGCTTCTTATCATTTACGGACGAAAGCAAGCAACAGAAGAACCCAATGCTCATATGCAAATGGTTGATCTGTTTGCCATAACAACCTTTGACGGAAGAGCAACGTATGAGGAAATCTTACATGCCACCAACAATTTTGATCCTGAGTATTGTATTGGAGAGGGAGGCCAAGGAAGTGTTTACAAAGCAACCCTGCAAGCAAATACCACGGTTGCTGTAAAGAAACTCCACTCATCTTCTGAGCCAGCTGATCGCAAAGGTTTTCTAAGTGAGGTCACAACATTGTCAGAAATAAGGCATCGTAACATTGTGAAACTTCATGGGTTTTGTTCGCATTCCAGACACTCATTTCTGATTTACGAGTTCATTGAAAAGGGCAGTTTGGCGGCCATATTGAGTAGCGAAGGCCTAGCTCAGTTGTTGGACTGGTCTAAGAGGGTGAACATCATTAAGGGCGTAGCTAAAGCTTTGTCTTATATGCACCACGATTGCACACCCCCAATTGTCCATTGGGATATATCAAGCAAAAATATTCTGCTTGATTCCGAGTATAAGGCTCGTGTTTCAGATTTCGGTACATCCAAGCTCTTAAAGATAGATTCATCCAACTTAACTGCAGTTGCTGGCACGTATGGTTATATTGCACCAGGTATGATTGTTTTTTAATCTCCTTTTTTTGTAGACTAATAAATAATACAGTGATAGAAAATCGACGGGGGTATATGTTTATGGATTATGTTTTTGTTCGCAGAGTTTGCTTATACAATGAAGGTAACAGAGAAGTGTGATGTGTATAGCCTTGGGGTATTGGCCCTAGAAGTAATAAAAGGAGAGCACCCTGGTGATTTTATTACTTGCATCTTAAGTTCATCGCCAGAGGAGATATTTTTAGAGGATATGGTTGATCAACGTCTTCCACCTCCGTCACCTGAAATAGAGAAGGTGGTGAAATCCATTTTTACAATGGCAAGGGACTGTTTAAATGCCAATCAGCAAGGCCATCAATGCAATATGTTTCTAACCTTCTTACCAGACTTGTCTAAGATTGGCATAATGGGTAGCATGGATTTCATCTGGTTCAAGAATGGCAATATGATTGTTGGTTCATATATTTAGTACTTGTTTAGTTGTACCCTTCGAGTCTATTTCCTTGTACTATTGTAACGCCCGTCCTAATTCCTGTTAAATTATTGACTTGCATATTTATATGCTATTTTATTTGAGTTAATTATTGAACTGATTGAGCAAGTTTAGGTCCTAAGTGTTCAAACTTGGAACATTAGGGTCATTTGTGAAAAATAAAGTTTAGGGGCTAAAATGCTCAAAGTGGAAACTTGAGGGGCCTAGTTGTAATTTTTGAATCTTGAAAAGGATAACTTTGGTTGCCTGGAGAATGTTCTCCATTTTCTCAAGTTCTTTCTCGTTCTTTTCCTCTGTCTCAAAGTTAGGGTTAAGTTTTACCCTATTCTCGATCCCTCTTGCTTAATTATGCCTCTGTTCGAAAATCCGACTCCGCATAAATGATCAGGCGGGTGAGTAGAGCATTTCCTGCCGAACAGAAATTAGTTTGGGTGAATTTGATTTCGGAGTAGGTAAGTCACTAGCTCCCCCTTGCTTGTAATAACATGTCTATATGTTATTCTTGATACGTGTGCTTGTTAATTTCGTGATTTGAATGAGTTTTGTGATACTTGTTAAATTGGGACGAAGGGAGTATTTCTATACTAGGTACATAGAACATGAACCTAAATGGGTTTGCAAGTATATTAGAAATTTATACTCCTATTCGTGGGACGATGAAATATTAACTTGATTAAATGTTTATACAAGTATAT
Organism: Campanula takesimana; assembly: GCA_026119855.1. Taxonomy (NCBI): domain Eukaryota; kingdom Viridiplantae; phylum Streptophyta; class Magnoliopsida; order Asterales; family Campanulaceae; genus Campanula; species Campanula takesimana. The sequence goes on from JAOWBW010000622.1 coordinate 281,563, forward strand.
TAGAAAAATTATACTTATACTTGTGAGACGGTGAAATTAATGAAAGTATCCCTAAATGAGTATATTAGTATATTAGAAAATTATACTTATACTTTTGGGACGGTGAAATATTTAAATGGAATTAAAGGAAATTATTCTATTATTTGTGGGACGGTAAAATTAATTAAAGTATCCCTAAAGAAGTGTTCTGAGCATGTTAAAATGCACTCTTGAATGTTAGGGAGTGTTAGTAATTTATACTCCTACTTGTGGGTCGGATGAAAATTTGGTTTTCTAGCTTGCTGGGGAGTTCTTGGCCCAATTTGCTTCTGGGCGACCGCCCAAAACTACTGAAAGAGGGGTTCCAAAAGTTTAGTCTGGACGACCGCCCAGGTGGGGAGTGGGCGACCGCCGAAGTCCCCTGTTTCACAAATGTGGTTTAAACTCAAATGAAATGAAACCTTACCCCTCCTAAGGCATAGAACCTTAGTATAAGATGTCCTAGCAATTGTATATGTACCTTTTGGGGCATTAGAACTTGGTCTTGAACATGAGTACTCATAGAATTAAAATGAGAACTTGAGCCTAAGAGAAACAACTCTTTTATATGTCTTGAAAGTGCTAAGAACAAGCACTAATATGTTATATGTGTCTTTATTCCAATGTTTGTGTACCTTAGGGGCACTAGAACAATGTCTTGAGCTTGAACATCCAGATTCCAAAATATAGGATTAAGAACTTGTAAGTATGAGATGTATAACTCATCCACTTAGCTTGAACTTGAAGTATAAGACAATTAAATCTTGTATATGACTTGAATATCCAAATATTGGAATAATAACTTGAGTATAAGATAATTAATTCTTGTACATGTCTTGAACATCCAAAGAATTGGATTGAGAACTTGAATGTAAGATGATAAAATCTTGTACATGAATTGAAACCAATACATGTGTATGGTAATGAACTTGAAAGTGCTATGAACAAGCACTAACGTGTTAGAACTATCCTTAATGTGTATGTGCAAATCTTGCACATAATTACTTGATAGAATGTGGCTTGTTGACTACTTGATACTTGGTATTAATAACCAAAGAGTTGGAATATGGAACTAGATAGAGAATGAACAACTCTAAGACATACTTGAATCTAATACGTGTGTATTGAAAGTGCTATGAACAAGCACTAATGTGATAGTAATTGGTTTAATCGTGTATATACTCAATGAAGTATATAAAGTATAAAGAAAATATCATGTTCTTGAGTTGGGTTCCTAAAGAATGAGGGACTAGTGTAATATGAAGATAATTTATAAAACAATGATTATAGAACACAATATGTGTTGGAAAATGTATTCGATTATTAACGATACATATACGTGAGATATGATTGTGACTAGGTACAATACGACCTATTCGACTACGTGCTTAGAGTCTAAGATATTGGACTCTACTTGGAAGTAAGGGTATCGTGATAGACACATTAGTGTGTTAAAGGTTATATGAATATGTACGTGCAAATATTTCATATGACAAAGTGATATAGTATGACATACCCTACTACTTGGTTGGGATCTGTTATTAATAGACTCTAATTTGGCTTGATTGTGTTACGTGGACACATTATGTGCCATTGTTATACTGATTTGTATTTGCAAATATAGCATACGTGTACTTGTATTTGGTGAGCACATAATTACATGGTTCATGAAGAGCTAGTCCACTACTTTTGGACTTAGTTCTATACTTTCGTAGTTCAAGTAAATACCTACTTGTGCATTCTTGTGTGAGTCCAGCTGGTCCCTGCAGGTTCGGAGATATATAGGTTCACGCTTATCGCGAGTGCTGGGGCTAAGTGATAATAGGGGATCTATGTATCTGCGCTTGACCCCTTACTACAGGCCATAGTAAGGCCATAGCTTCCTTTATTAGAGCAATACGCCTGATAAAAGTGAATGCTAAACTCGTGAACACCTCGTGAATCTTGTTCTTGTTAGTGACACTGGTTACCGGGTCCTCTTGTGTACTGCACAGCAGCAACTTGATTGATCGTGATTTGTCAACTGCAATAAGCAACGACAACAATGGTTTACTTGGGAGGAATAAGGTTGGAATATCCTTTGTAACGTGTTAGTTTAGCCTTATTTGCTAGTTACTTGATGAGTTGGCTTAGACTCTGTGAATACCCCTTTCCGATGAAGCGACGTATGGGAAGTATCTTGTGATTATTTTTATTTACAAAAGGAATATTCTTAACGATATTAAAATTATGAGAGTCGCCACGCCGTTTTAATTAAAGCCAAAACATTGAAAAAAGCATTTTTAGTGGGTTCGGGGGTCAAATTACAACAAGAGAAGAATATTGAACGTTATCACTCCTATTGCCCGAATTGATCGGTCTTTCTATCATGATGAATGTGTTAGTAGTGTGTTAGTGATTTAGACCGGATCCGAAGATTGCCTACGTTCCTCTCAATGTGAGAAGCTCAGGTCAGCGTAGTTCGCAGAGAATTAGAATAGGCAAAAGAATCGGGATCATGCATAATGAGGGGGGAATTACCTAAAGATTAGGGTTTAGAAGTAGTTCTTAGATCATCCTCGGGTTGATGAACCCTAGATCATCATCGGCTATGAAATAACATGTAATTATGAAGATCACAACCCTAAATATAGCATAAATAAGGTTTTAATCTATGAACACGAAGAACATGCGAAGAATATATTATGAACATATGAATGAACATGCAAAGCATATGAAGAAACTATGAATAAACATGCAAGAACATGAATATAAAAGATCTACATTAAAAATGATGCAAGAACATGAAGAAAAAGTTAGAAAACTTACCTATGTTGGCAAGAAATAAACCTTGGATCTTCTTGAGTGTTTGAATGCTTAATTATGGAGAAAATTGTGTTTAAGAACTCCAAAATTCGGACTTAGAGCTCTCAAAATCGGATCCCTTTAATTATGAGGCAAGGGAGGTCTTTAAATAGGAAACTTGTGGAGAGATCTGACGGTCCAGATCACCTGAGCAAAGTTGGCCGCCTGGCCATGATTTAAGCCGGTGACAAGAGTGGCCGCGTGGCCAAGGTCGGAGGCGTAGCAAGGTTGGCCGCGTGGCCAAGGATGCAGGCTGACGTGATTTTCAAGCTAGGGGTTCTGCATGCTTTTAAGGAAACCATAAATTACCTATTTTGATAGATTTTGTCATAAGTGAGGTATTTCGGGAATCCGGGACAAGTCTTTGCAAGGTTTCTAATTCCTATAAAGTCCTTGTATATTTGGGAAAGCCCTAATAAACTCATTTTCAGATCGGGTACTAACAGTAGCCCCTCGGCGACGCTTCTTACAAGGCAATGTGGGGTCGACGATAAAAGAATGATCCGTCTGAAACATGATTTTCAAAACAGATGAAAGGTAAGGGAACGGCTGAACCTTGGCAGGCGACCTACGTATCCGCGGGGGAATCAAGCCAAACGTATTTCAAATCTGATGGGGAAATTGAGAATGATTGTCCTCTGATGGGGAGCAACGTCTTCTGCTGGGGAAAGTGCATCTGCTGGGGATGATAGATGACCGCGTCGGTCGGGCGGCTGAACCTTTTCAGGTTTCCTACGTATCCTTGGAGGAATCAAGCCGGTCTTAGTTCAGAGCGACTGGGGATAAAACGAGACATCGGACTTCTGCTAGGGATAATAAACCTACGGGCACTATCCTGTATGAAGAACGAACATTCGTTAGGAAATGAAGTCATTTGAAGCAAGAGGGATAATGGGACAATAAAGACTACGTTGTCTAAATAATCCTGAGGTGGAGTAATAAACGCTGAGGTAAGCGCAAACAGAAACGCCCGGGTTTCTGCCGATCGCGCTAAAATAATGGATCCTAAATCTTTCGCAAACAGAAACGCCGAGGCTTCTGCCAGTCACAATCGATCTAGGATGCGTATGTCATAGAGGCGCTGAAGTCTCTACAACCATACGAATCCTAAGCAAATATTAGGAAGTGCTAAAATAATATATGCTGGATCTCTCGCAAACAGAAACGCCGAGGCTTCTGCCAGTCACGACCGATCTAGGATGCGTATGTCATAGAGGCGCCGAAGTCTCTAGAACCATACGAATCCTAAGCAAATATTAGGAAATGCTAAAATAATAGATGCTGGATTTCTCGCAAACAGAAACGCCGAGGCTTCTGCCAATCGCGATCGATCTAGGATGCGTATGTCATAGAGGCGCCGAAGTCTCTACAACCATACGAATCCTAAGCAAATATTAGGAAGTGCTAAAATAATAGATGCTGGATCTCTCGCAAACAGAAACGCCGAGGCTTCTGCCAATCGCGATCGATCTAGGATGCGTATGTCATAGAGGCGCCGAAGTTTCTACAACCATACGAATCCTAAGCAAATATTAGGAAGTGCTAAAATAATATATGCTGGATCTCTCGCAAACAGAAATGCAGAGGCTTCTGCCAATCGCGATTGATCTAGGATGCGTATGTCATAGAGCTGCCGAAGTCTCTACAACCATACGAATCCTAAGAAAATATTAGGAAATGTTAAAATAATAGATGCTGGATCTCTCGCCAACAGAAACGCCGAGGCTTCTGCCAATCACGATCGATCTAGGATGCATATGTCATAGAGGCGCCGAAGTCTCTACAACCATACGAATCCTAAGCAGATATAAGGAAATGCTAAAATAATAGATGCTGGATCTCTCACAAACAGAAACGCCGAGGCATCTGCCAACCACGATCGATCTAGGATGCGTATGTCATAGAGGCGCCGAAGTCTCTACAACCATACGAATCCTAAGCAAATATTAGGAAATGCTAAAATAATAGATGCTGGATCTCTCGGAAACAGAAACGCCGAGGCTTCTGCCAATCGCGATCGATCTAGGATGCGTATGTCATAGAGGCGCCGAAGTCTCTACAACCATACGAATCCTAAGCAAATATTAGGAAATGCTAAAATAATAGATGCTGGATCTCTCGCAAACAGAAACGCCGAGGCTTCTGCCAATCGCGATCGATCTAGGATGCGTATGTCATAGAGGCGCCGAAGTCTCTACAACCGTACGAATCCTAAGCAAATATTAGGAAATACTAAAATAATAGATGCTGGATCTCTCGCAAACAGAAACGCCGAGGCTTCTGCCAATCGTGATCGATCTAGGATGCGTATGTCATAGAGGCGCCGAAGTCTCTACAACCATACGAATCCTATGCAATTATTAGGAAATGCTAACATAATAGATGCTGGATCTCTCGTAAACAGAAACGCCGAGGCTTCTGCCAATCGCGATCGATCTAGGATGCGTATGCCATAGAGGCGCCGAAGTCTCTACAACCATACGAATCCTAAGCAAATATTAGGAAATGCTAAAATAATAGATGCTGGATCTCTCGCAAACAGAAACGCCGAGGCTTCTGCCAATCACGATCGATCTAGGATGCGTATGTCATAGAGGCGCCGAAGTCTCTACAACCATACGAATCCTAAGCAAATATTAGGAAATGCTAAAATAATTGATGCTGGATCTCTCGCAAACAGAAACGCCGAGACTTCTACCAATCGCGATCGATCTAGGATGCGTATGCCATAGAGGCGCCGAAGTCTCTACAACCATATGAATCCTAAGCAAATATTAGGAAATGCTAAAATAATAGATGCTGGATCTCTCGCAAACAGAAACGCCGAGGCTTCTGCCAATCGCGATCGATCTAGGATGCGTATGTCATAGAGGCGCCGAAGTCTTTACAACCATACAAATCCTAAGTAAATATTAGGAAATGCTAAAATAATAGATGCTGGATCTCTCGCAAACAGAAACGCCGAGGCTTCTGCCAATCGCGATCGATCTAGGATGCGTATGTCATAGAGGCGCCGAAGTTTCGACAACCATACGAATCCTAAGCAAATATTTGGTGAAGAATGGAAATTTTAAGAGGCTTCCCGTACCCAAAGATAATGAACATCAGTCAAAATAGCGCTAAGGGCACCTAAAATGAATCAAAGGGGAATGTACTAGGGGTAAAACTAAAATTTTGCATGTGGAGGCAAAGATGATGGATTGTTATGAAGTCGCAAACGGGATGAACTCTCAGGGAGTCACAAAAGTGATAGACTCTCGGGGAGTCACAAGGGTGACGGACTCTCGGGGAGTCACAAAGGTGATAGACTCTCGGGGAGTCACAAGGGACTCTTTGGTAAGTCACAAGGGCAAAGGACCTTTAGGAAAACGCGAAGGAGATGGACTCTCGGTGAGTTGCTAATATGGGGAACATGATCTGGGTTCCGCTTATCCTAATTTAGGAGGGAATGAGGCTACGAGCCATTGAGACCAAGGTGTTAGGTAAGGGACATTTTTTCTTGGTTGCCTAGAGGTAGGACCTAAGGCTTTTTAAGGAAAGGGAATAAGGAAGATGGTGATCTCCTAATCTTGAGATAGGAATGCCAAAGATGTCACGGCTTCTTGGGCTTTAGATTATGTCTTGGGGATAATGTGGGTTTCCTAGGCTTATGGGCTAGGGATTGGAGTTCATTTAAGCATGAGGAGAGTATCCTATCCTAGGATTAGTGCTAGGGCTTGGAAATGTTGAGGTTTGGGAACTTCCTAGATGTTAGGGTTTCGAACAAGGGTTTGGAAACTGGTGTTTAAGGACCATGACTCTCCTAGGTTTGGGACTAGGGTTTAGGAATTTCCTAGGTCTAGGAGGCTAGGGCTTGGAGTTGTGGTAGGCTCAGAGGTTGCAAAGGAATTGGCTTTTAGACATAAGGTTGGGGGTTGGAAAGGTTGTGACTTCCTAGGCTTGAGGCTATGGTTTAGAGCGAATGCGGCTTCCTAGGCCTAAGGCTAGGGTTGATTAAGTTTTGGACAGGGCATTGTATCCTAGGTTTTGGGTTAGGGTTCAATAAGACGGGGGATTAAGATTGTAAATTTCCTAGGTTTCAAGACTAGGGTTTCGGGAATTTGGAAATGATGTTGCATGCGGGGCTTTGGAAATTCCCTAGAACTTGGGCTAGGGTTAAAGAGGATGTTGCGGTTTCCTATGCTTAAGGATATGTGACTACCTAGGCTTGAGGCTAGGGTTTGGGGAGAACGCGACTTCCTAGGTTTGAGGCTAGGGTTTGGAAAGAATATCGACTACCTAGGCTTGAGGCTAGAGTTTGGAGGGAATGTGACTACCTAGGCTCGAGGGTAGGGTTTAGGAAGGATGTGGCTACCTAGGATCGAGGCTAGGGTTTAAGAAGGATGTAACTTCCTAGGCTTTAGGCTAGGGTTTGGAAGGATGTAATTACCTAGGCTTGGGGCTAGGGTTTGGAGAGAATGCGACTACCTAGGCTTGAGGCTAGGGTTTGGAGGGAATGTGACTACCTAGGCTTGAGGCTAGGGTTTGGAGGGAATGTGACTACCTAGGCTTGAGGCTAGGGTTTGGGAAGATGTGATTACCTAGTCTTGAGGCTAGGGTTCGAAGCGCATGTGACTTCCTAGGCTAGAGGCTAGGGTTTGTAGAGGATGTGGCAACCTAGGCTTGAGGCTAGGGTTGAGAGAATGTGATTACCTAGGTTTAAGGCTAGGCTTCGGATAGAAGGTGACTACCTAGGCTTGAGGCTAGGGTTTAGAGAGTAGGCGATTACCTAGGTTTGGGACTAGGGTTTAGAGGGAATGCGATTACCTAGGTTTAAGGCTAGGCTTTGAATAGAAGGTGACTACCTAGGCTTGAGGCTAGGGTTTGGAGAGAATGTGACTACTTAGGCTTAAGGCTAGGGTTTGGAGACCGAAAGCATTTGAAGGTTTGTCTTGGTTTAGACCGAGCAAGTTTGAGGTCTAAGAGTGTTGCGGTTTGGGGCAGGTGAGCTTGATACCTCATGGCTGGATAGGCTCGATAGGTTAGACCTAGGCTAGAGTGTTAGGGTTTAGCTAGGGTAAGACTCAGACATGTGTTAAGGAGACTGGGGCCTAATGGAATGGTAGGCGTGAAATCTAGGAGATCGAAGGCTAGGTAGGGTAGCGTTGGGACATAAGGCTTTCAAGCGGGTAAGTCTTTTGTCCTAGAGAAACCGCGTTATGGGTTAGGACCAAGCAGGCTTGAGGTCGGCCAAGGAGCAACAGATTGGGATCGGATGATCCTAGTACCTAATACGCATGTCGGGCTTGGCTCCTAGAGTGTTTGAAAGTTTAGGCTAGGTGCAAACCATAGGTGCGGGAAATGGGTTTGGATATGTGACCATGTTGGCGCATAGGTATGGACTTGAGTCTCAAAGACTTTGCTCGAGTGCAATAGGTACCTAACAGGATTGGGTATGCTTAGGACTTAATTTTGTCTTAGAGGTCATGCGTGTGACTAAGCTCGTTTGGCAATTGCGAAGGTAGGTTAGGGATGTGACCAAAGGTGTTTAAGGACACGGGTTTTAACCTGATGGGTATTGATATCCCTATGGCATGGCGTGGTGCGCAGGAGATCCTATGCGTTCGAGCACGTTTAAGGTTTGGACTCGTGGGGAAGAAAGGTTTGAGATCCATGGAGTTCAAGGGTGGACCTTGTAGGTGGTGAGGTTTGGACTCGGCTTGGATTAAGTAGGTTAGAGACCTAAGGGGTTGAAGGTCAGACTAGGAAGTCTTTTGAAGCTAAGGAGTGACACTAGGTTTAAGAGTGGCAGGGCCATGGTTTGGGTATGACGGTAGGCGTAGATGGCATTGTTTTGGTTGGACCGAGCAGGCTTGGGAACTAAAGGGTTCTAAGGGTCGACATCTAAGGTTATAGACCTAGAGGGTAGACATTTTTGTGATCTATAGGGTTTAGGAGTTGAGACCTAAAGTGTGGATCGGATATGCTAGAGACCTATAAGATAGGTGTTTGGCGGCCTTGCATGGACTTGGGATCTAAGGGATCGTTCAACAGGTTAGACTGGGTAGATCTAAGAGGATAATGGAGACATAGTCTGGACAAGGTAAGGATGAATATATATTGGTAGGTTTGGGATCTAAGAGATCAGGTAGACTCGAGACCGGTAGGTCCGAGACCTAATGGGTCATTCTAAGGATATGGATTCGGTAGACTGGTTTAAGACCTAAGGTTTTGAATCAGGTAAGATTGGGACGTAGAGAGTTGAGGGCTTAGGCCTAGGGGTTCCCTAAAGTGTAGGAGATAGGGTAAAGGACCGAGTCAACTCAAGAATCACAGAGATGGGTCTCAGATGGATCGAGGATGTTTTTACAATTTTGTGGAGACAGAGAGTGCGGGTTTATAAACAAAGTGTCGGGGAAGAGAATACTTTTGAAAGTGTTATGATTTTATAAAGATGCCTTATAATTAGTTATGATTCTAGCAAATTCAAAGTGTTCGTCATGTGCCGAGCTTGGCGATGAGGGATGCCCTTCCTTGTTGAAGCTCCGGTGTTCTCCGAGAAAGCGCATAGTCGACCCATTTCGTTGGGGACGCTCTAGTTTGATGAGCGGGTATCCTCCCTCCTTTGAGAAATCCTACGTCGAGCTTGATGATGAGGAGTCCTCTTCTTCTAAGTATGTGCTTGATGAAGCCCCGGCATTCTTTGAGAAACCTTATGGTCGGTCCTTTATTGTTAGGGAAGCCCCAGTTGCGTAGAGCGGGGTATCCTACCTCTTTTAAGACGCACCATTTTTTCTGCCTAGACCGCCCTTACGGGTTTTCAATCTAGCGGGCATCTCTTTTGCGTCAATTTTTTTTTTTTTTTTTTTTTAAGAAATCATTTAGTTGACTCAAAAAAAGAAAAAGAATTGTATGAAAACTTGCAGGGGCATTCGAGAAAGGTAAGAGAGAGAGAAAGAGAGAGTTCTCATATTTCGACTCTTTGTACAATTTGTGGAAGGTGTATGTACAAACGGAAGGAATCCCCTGCTTGACAGAAAGTAAGTGTTTAGCTCTTCCTAGATTGTAGAAAAGAAGACCTGCGAGACATTTGAAAATTGTTTTATTCAAGATTGTCATTTGATTGCTTGAGAATGGACCTCATTGATTAAATAATGAGTTATGGTTAATTGGTAAACAAGTAGCCTCAAATTAATAAATGTTTTGATTAATTGTGAGTGAAGAGATCAGAAGTAGAAATATATGGGGAAGAGAGAAGAGAAAGGAAATTAGTTCAAGGTGGGTTGTGTATATTTTGGACCGAACCGAGAGGTTGCCTACGTTCTCCTCAAGGTGAGGAGCTCAGGTCCGCATAGTTCGGGGATGACCCGCTTGACGATGGTGTCGGGTTTCAGTGGGTATGTGTGGGAGGAAAGAAAAGAAAGAAAGTTGGCCCAAGGTAGGTTATGTTTGGCTTTGAGTGGTTGCCCGGTTGACGATGAAGTTGGGTTTTGAGTTTAGGGGTGTGAGGTTCGTTTGAGGTGAGTTGTTCTTTATAGCTCATTGCGGTGGATTACTCCTTTGTAGTTGTTGCAGTGGATTGCTCCATCGTAGTTGTCATGGGTTGCTGCCGTTTATCTACTTTGTAAGGAAAGAAAGGAAAATAGAACATTTGAGGTGAAAAGAAAATGGGACTTTTACTTTTCCATGGTGATAGCCCCTTCTATTTTTCTTTTTCTTTTTTATTTTATCTCTTTGTGCACACCCTTTTTTTTTTGCCTAGGCCGCCCTTTCGGGTTTTCAACCTAGCGGGCTTCTTTTGTGCAATGCTCTAACTTTTGCCTAGGTCGCCCTTTTGGGTTTCAACCTAGCGAGCCATATTTTTTTTTATTTTTTTTTATATTTGTACATGAAACATTGGGCAAGACAAGTCCCTAGTTTGCTTTCACCTCTCTCGATTGCGAGGTAGCTTCCTTATAGTTCAAGCGGCCTTTTGCTGGCGGCGGGCATCCTAGCCCCTTGATTTTCACCGGTAGAGCTCCATTGGATTATCACGTGCACCAATTAATGTCATGAATGACTTCGTGCACTTGTCTTACAATTGCGATGGAATACGGACAGCCCCAGTGTAACGGCATGTAGTACTCATGAAGGGAATAAACCAACCCTTTAAATTGTGGCAGCATGGATGTCTATTTGATGATGAGCAACCGCAGTCCATTTCTTTGTCACAACCTTATAAAAAGGGGTCTAATGGTGGGATGAGAGGCGTATGAGGATAGTGTATGGGAGAAGGTGTATATAGAGGGTGTACATGAAGTGTGTACAAGGGGTGAGTGTATAGAGAGAGTGTATGGGGGGTAGAATGTAGAGAGAAGAGAAAGTGATTCGTTCATCCCAATTAATCGAAGCATTTGTTATTTTGAGATTAATCGTTTACTTAGTTATGTGAATGGTTTGTGGGTCCATTTACCTTTTAATGAGTCGTCATTAATGAGTAAGATTAAGACTAATTCATCATATAAAGATATATCAATCAAGCGAAAATGGTGAATAAGACAATTTTCATGAAATTGATATATGCAAGCTTATGTCTCAAGTCTAGAGAGAAAAGAAAAGAAATAAAGACCCTTTCATTGGAACTAAAAGATTTAAACTGACTAGTCCGGGGTGGACTTTTACTTAAAAAACAAAAATCGTCCAAGGTGGACTTTTGACTAAGGACACTCTAGAACCTACGAAGACTGAATGACCCTTTTCTTTTCTTTTATTTAAAGGAGGTAGCCCCAATTTCCTCTTTTGCCCATGCCCATGTATTCTGTTGGTGGGTGATGGCTCCGCTGTCAATGAGGCTTTGAATCTTTCTCCTCAATTGGAGGCAATCTTCGGTGTCATGCCCAATGTACTGGTGGTATTGGCAGTGTTTGGAGGGATCCAAGCATTGCTTCACCCTACTTGGTTCATAGTTGAACAAAGGATACAACTTGCCGGCTTGAACTAGACTTTTGAAGAGTTTGGCTAACGGCATACCCAAGTCATTGTACTCGCGTTCGTCCTTCCGAACTGTCTTTGAGGGTGGTTTAGGTACCGGTACCTGTCGTTGATGAGTAGTCTTAGGAGGCATCCCAACGGGGGAAATCTGTGATGGCCCATACATTTGAGGAGCGTACGAGTGTTAAAATTGAGCAAGAGGGAGAACTCTGCCGAGGTAATCATAAATGCAATAAATATTAGAGTGAAGGCGCTTCTCGGTGTCCTTTAGAGCCTTGCACATCTCTTTTTGAAAGCGGTCGACTTGCTTGAGGAGGACAGTCTCAAAGTAGGCTTCTTGTTCGTCGAGAGCGGTCTGGAAGAGGGTTGCTTGCTCGTTGAGGATGGTCTCGAAATGGAGCGCTTGCTCATTGAGATCAGTATTGGTGTAGAGAGTTGTCTCGAGACCTTGGGTAATAGCTTCATTTGAAACTTCGATGTTCCTTTCAACAGACGTGATGCAGGATCTACAATAGTTGTAGGGGAATTATGTCTTTGAATTGAGCTTAGATTTATAATTAATGACAAGGCATCTTTATAAAATCACTTTTGGAAAAGAGTCGGTCTCCACACTTTGAAATGCATTTTTGACAAGAATTTGAAAGTTTGACCGGGCCGAAGTTGCCTACGTTCCCCTTACCATGAGGGAGAGGTCCCACACAATAAGAGGCTCAGGTCGCCGTAGTTCGAGTCAAGTTAGACTTTTAAAAAGAGGTGAGAGATGACCACAGGGGTCAAAAAAAGAGGGAGATGACTCGGTCCTTGGTCAAGCATGGGTGAGGAAGACCTATAGGAATCGGGTAAGGTTTGACTTAAGGTTTGACCTAAATTTGACCTAAGGTTTGACCTAAGGTTTGAGACAAGAAGTGGTTCAAGCTAGAATGCGTCGATGATGGTGGGTTAACCTAGATGGGTAAAGGATAGGTCGACCTAAATGAGAAGGGTAGGATTGACCTATATGGTGAATGAATCAAGATAGCGGGTTGTAGCGGTTTGCCTATGGGATGATCTAAGCGGGATAGACATGGTTTGACCTAAGCGGGTCTAAGGTTGACCTATTCGGGTTGGTGGACTAAGGAAAGTTGGAGATTGACCTAGATGGATCCAAGATAGGTAAGTCGACCTAAGCGGGTCACGGGGTGACCTTGACGGGTCAAAGGTGAAGGGGTAGTTTTAACCTAAGACGGACAAGTTGACCTAAATGGGTCAAGGATGGTGTGTGGACCTAAATGGGTTGACCTAGGTTGGTCTGGACGACGGTGGGTCAAGATGACGGTTTGACCTAAGCGGGTTAGGACCAAAGGTAATTGGGTTCACCTATAGAATCAAAGATTGACCTAAGAGGTCGAAAACGGATAAGGTTGACCTAGGAGTCCAAGTTTGACCTAAGAGGTCGAAGGTGATTAGGTTGACCTAGGAGGTCAAAGGTTGACCTAAGAGGTCAACGGGTGATAATATTGACCGAGGGGGTCAAAGGTTGACCTAAGAGGTCAAAGGTAATAAGGTTGACCTAGGAGGAAGAGGTTGACCCAGGGGGTCAAAGGTTGACCTAAGAGGTCGAAGGCGGATAAAGTTGACCTAGGCGGTCAAGGGTTTACCTAAGAGGTCGAGGGGTGACCTAAGAGGTCAAGGGTGATAAGGTTGACCTAGGAGGTCAAGGGTAGACCTAAGAGGTCAAAGGTGGATGAGGTTGACCTAGGCGGTCAAGGGTTAACCTAAGAGGTCAAAGGTGGATGAGGTTGACCTATGGGGTCAAAGGTTGACCTAAGAGGTCGAGGGGTGACCTAAGAGGTCGAAGGTGATAGGGTTGACCTAGGAGGTCAAGGGTAGACCTAAGAGGTCAAAGGTGGATAAAGTTGACCTAGGTGGTCAAGGGTAGACCTAAGAAGTCAAATGCGGATGAGGTTGACCTATGGGGTCAAAGGTTGACCTAAGAGGTCGAGGGGTGACCTAAGAGGTCGAAGGTGATAAGGTTGACCTAGGAGGTCAAGGGTAGACCTAAGAGGTCAAAGGCGGATAAAGTTGACCTAGGCGGCCAAGGGTAGACCTAAGAGGTCAAAGGCGGATGAGGTTGACCTATGGGGTCAAAGGTTGACCTAAGAGGTCGAGGGGTGACCTAAGAGGCCGAAGGTGATAAGGTTGACCTAGGAGGTCAAAGGTTGGGAAGGTTGACCTAGGCGGTCAAAGGTTGACCTAAGAGGTCAAAGATGATTAGATTGTCCTAAGAGGCCAAAGGATGGTGGGAGTTTGACCAAAGCGGGTCGAGATGAAGGGTAGACTCAAATGGATCGCAATGATGGGTAGGTAATCTAGATAGGCCAAGATGAGGAATTTTGATAGATGGCCCAAGGGGTGAATGATGGACCTTAGAGGTCGCCTAGATGCAATGCACATTTTATTTTGCGAAAAGTTTTGCATTTATTAACATCCTAAATGGTTGGTCTAAGGAGTGTCCTAATCTCTATGTGTGGGTTGACACGGGTAGGATAAAGGTTCCCACCGCTCGTGGAACATACATGGTGAGTGGAGTAGACGAGTGACTCGAAAAGAGTGCGACAGTAGCGCACAAATTCCTGCACATCGAATACTCCGGGTAATGGGGACCTGTGCAGTGCTGACACGGACTAGTGGTAGTATGAGGCAAGAAACTAATTCTTTTTAGGGAGAAAAGAGAGAATCTTTGAACGTTTGAATGATGCGATGCAATGCATGAGAGAGAGAGAGAGAGAGACAATAATGTACAAGGGAGCATAACATAGTTTTGTTGGACCCTAATACTAAAGCGAAGATAACAAGGGTACAAGGTACAAGGTACAAGTATTAACATGGCGGAGTGCGCGGGTGCATGTGTAAACATGGCTTAACTGTAGGGGGCACGCGAAAACATGGCAAGTGTGCATGTGTAAACAATGGCAGGTGTGTGCATGTGTAAACATGGCAGGTGTGTGCATGTGTAAACATGGCAAGTGTGTACATGTATAAACATGGCAGGTGTGTGCATGTGTAAACATGGCCAGTATGTGCATGTGAAAACATGGCAGGTGTGTGCATGTGTAAACATGGCAGCTGTGTGCATGTGTAAACATGGCAAGCATGTGCATGTATAAACATGGCAGGTGTGTGCATGTGTAAACATGGCAAGTGTGTGCATGTATAAACATGGAAAGTGTGTGCATGTGTAAACATGGCAAGTGTATGCATGTGTAAACATGGCAAGCATCATGATGTGACGAAAGTTAGACCCACTAAGTTTGAAAAAGTTTCAAAGCAGTCCCCAGCAGAGTCGCCACTGTGAACACCCCTTTCCGATGAAGCGACGCATGGGAAGTATCTTGTGATTATTTTTATTTACAAAAGGAATATTCTTAACGACATTAAAATTATGAGAGTCGCCACGCCGTTTTAATTAAAGCCAAAACATTGAAAAAAGCATTTTTAGTGGGTTCGGGGGTCAAATTACAACAAGAGAAGAATATTGAACGTTATCACTCCTATTGACCGAATTGATCTGTCTTTCTATCATGATGAATGTGTTAGTAGTGTGTTAGTGATTTAGACCAGAT
The DNA here is from genome assembly GCA_026119855.1 of Campanula takesimana. Taxonomy (NCBI): domain Eukaryota; kingdom Viridiplantae; phylum Streptophyta; class Magnoliopsida; order Asterales; family Campanulaceae; genus Campanula; species Campanula takesimana. The sequence goes on from JAOWBW010000622.1 coordinate 296,976, forward strand.
CCGAAGATTGCCTACGTTCCTCTCCATATGAGAAGCTCAGGTCAGCGTAGTTCGCAGAGAATTAGAATAGGCAGAAGAATCGGGATCATGCATAATGAGGGGGGAATTACCTAAAGATTAGGGTTTAGAAGTAGTTCCTAGATCATCCTCGGGTTGATGAACCCTAGATCATCATCGGCTATGAAATAACATGTAATTATGAAGATCACAACCCTAAATATAGCATAAATAAGGTTTTAATTTATGAACACGAAGAACATGCGAAGAACATATTATGAACATATGAATGAACATGCAAAGCATATGAAGAAACTATGAATAAACATGCAAGAACATGAATATAAAAGATCTACATTAAAAATGATGCAAGAACATGAAGAAAAAGTTAGAAAACTTACCTATTTGGCAAGAAATAAACCTTGGATCTTCTTGAGTGTTTGAATGCTTAATTAGGGAGAAAATTGTGTTTAAGAACTCCAAAATTCGGACTTAGAGCTCTCAAAATCGGATCCCCTTAATTATGAGGCAAGGGATGTCTTTAAATAGGAAACTTGTGGAGAGATCTGATGGTCCAGATCACCTGAGCAAAGTTGGCCGCCTGGCCATGATTTAAGCCGGTGACAAGAGTGGCCGCGTGGCCAAGGTCGGAGGCGCAGCAAGGTTGGCCGCGTGGCCAATGATGCAGGCTGACGTGATTTTCAAGCTAGGGTTTCTGCATGCTTTTAAGGAAACCATAAATTACCTATTTTGATAGATTTTGTCATAAGTGAGGTATTTCGGGAATCCGGGACAAGTCTTTGCAAGGTTTCTAATTCCTATAAAAGTCCTTGTATATTTGGGAAAGCCCTAATAAACTCATTTTCAGATCGGGTACTAACAGCCTCTCATATACTTGTTACTTGATGACATCTTGAGCATGATTATTTAATAATCTTCTTGATTTGCATGATTACATGATAACATGCTATGTACTTGTCTCTAGTAACTTACTGAGATTTATCTCACCCCGTTCCTTGTTTATTTGTTTCCCCCAGGAAAGCAAGTGATAATACGTTATGAGGCTCGACTTAGAAGGGGCCTACTTGGCAGGTTGTTCTTGTTTGGGGATTGTTATCCTTTCCAGTTTTGGTGAGGACGATCTTGTATCAGTTGTTTAGACTCAGTATTTTGGGTAGACTTGTATAGTTCTTGTAATGCCAGCTTATGTGCTAGGCATGTTTTCCGTTGTGTATAACCACATTTGGTTTAAATTTCTTGGTATAGAACTCATTGTGAGCTATCTTAGCTCGTTCCTCTTGAATATATAAATGATGTCAGTTTGATTTAAACAGATGTCATTCAGTTTCTCGTTTCTTGTTAGTCACACGCACCAGGTTCGAGGTTCTATTAGGGAATCCTGGGACTTAGGGGCGTGTCAGGTTGGTATCAGAGCTATGGTTTACCTCTAAGCCTGGATAGGGTCTATGGCCTAGGTTGGGTTAGTCTTGGGTGTGTTTTCGATGTCGAGTGCTTCGTTACTTGTTGTTATACCAGGCATAGGACTGGTGTTGATAGTGTTGATCCCAATTGGAATAAGAAGGTTTGAGAATCGAGAGCACGAGTCTTTAAAGAATTAGGCGTATCTATCTTGTGCAGTGGACATTGTTTCGTGCTATATATGCATGCTTGTCCTCATTTCTTGATTTATGTGAAAGTGTATTCTCTAGTAAGAGACTACATGACTGATATCGTTATTTATAAGAGCTTGATAGAAGTGTGGGTGATAACACCCTATACGTTATATGTTAACTTGGTCATGTTACCTATATGAGACATTGATGTGATACGTGTTATGGCTTGGCTTTTACGTGTTATGATTTGGCTTTCTATGTGTTATGCCATTCTTGTTTGCCACAATAGATGGTAAATATTTCTATGCTAGTATGCTTGACTATTTATATGAGCATGATAGATCTATATATCACATTCATGTTCTGCATTGAAAGCTCGAAAATGATTATCAAGGTTATGCTGAATATTTAGCATATATGGTTGACGGAAGAATGTCTACACCAAAAATTGAAGGATGTATCCATTCTTTGTGAGATCTCAGATATAATTTCTACTGAGTAGTACATGATACATGATGAGAACCTTGAGTTATCTTGAGTTGCTATGGTACAAATATAGTGCTGATATTTAAATCAATGTTCATGACATCGGTTGAGTTCAAAGTGTTGAAGGTTCAACTTGAGGAATTTCTTGATAGAGGATTCACCCAGCTTAGTATATCTGCGTGGGTGTGAATACCCCTTTCCGATGAAGCGACGCATGGGAAGTATCTTGTGATTATTTTTATTTACAAAGGGAATATTCTTAACGACGTTAAAATTATGAGAGTCGCCACGCCGTTTTAATTAAAGCCAAAACATTGAAAAAAGCATTTTTAATGGGTTCGGGGGTCAAATTACAACAAGAGAAGAATATTGAACGTTATCACTCCTATTGCCCGAATTGATCGGTCTTTCTATCATGATGAATGTGTTAGTAGTGTGTTAGTGATTTAGACCGGATCCGAAGATTGCCTACGTTCCTCTCAATGTGAGAAGCTCAGGTCAGCGTAGTTCGCAGAGAATTTAGAATAGGCAGAAGAATCGGGATCATGCATAATGAGGGGGGAATTACCTAAAGATTAGGGTTTAGAAGTAGTTCCTAGATCATCCTCGGGTTGATGAACCCTAGATCATCATCGGCTATGAAATAACATGTAATTATGAAGATCGCAACCCTAAATATAGCATAAATAAGGTTTTAATCTATGAACACGAAGAACATGCGAAGAACATATATGAACATGCAAAGCTCATGAAGAAACTATGAATAAACATGCAAGAACATGAATATTAAAGATCTACATTAGAAATAATGCAAGAACGTGAAGAAATAAGTTAGAAAACTTACCTATGTTGGCAAGAAATAAACCTTGATCTTCTTGGAGGTTTGAATGCTAATTAGAGAGCAAAATATTGTTTAAGAACTCCAAAATTCGTACTTAGAGCTCTCAAAATCGGACCCCTAAACCAATAGCATGGAGTTGGTTTATATAGTAAACTGAGGGGAAGATCTGATGGTCCAGATCATCCGGCGCAAGGTTGGCCGCCTGGCCATTGTTAAAGCCGGTTACAAGAGTAGCCGCGTGGCCAAGATCAGCGCGGAGCAATGTTGGCCGCGTGGCCAAGGCTGCCGGCTGACTTGATTCTTAAGCTAGGGTTTCTGCATGGTTTTAAGGAAACCATTTATTACCTAATTTGATAGATTTTGCCATAAATGAGATATTTTGGGAATCCAGGACAAGTCTTTGCAAGGTTTCTAATTCCTATAAAGTCCTTGTATTTTTGGGAAAGTCCTAATAAACTCATTTTCAGGTCGGGTACTAACAGTAGCCCCTCGGCGACGCTTCTTGCAAGGCAATGTGGGGTCGACGATAAAAGAAGGATCCGTCTGAAACATGAGTTTCAAAACAGAGGAAAGGTAAGGGAACGGCTGGACCTTGACAGGCGACCTACGTATCCGCGGGGGAATCAAGCCAAACGTAGTTCAAATCTGATGGGAAATTGGGAATAACTGTCCACTTGTGGGGAGCAACATCTTCTGCTGGGGAAAATGCACCTGCTGGGGATGAGAGATGACCGCGTTGGTCAGGTGGCTGAACCTTTTCAGGTTTCCTACGTATCCTCCGAGGAATCAAGCCGGTCGTAGTTCAGAGATCTACTGGGGATAAAACGAGATATCGGACTCCTGCTAGGGATAATAAACCTACGGGCACTATCCTGTACGAAGCACGAATAATTCGTAAGCAATGAAGTTATTTGGGAAAATTAAAGACTACATTGTCTAAATAGTCCCAAGTTGGAATGGTAAACGCAATCAGGATCGCCAGGGTTCCTGCCGATCGCGCTAAAGTAATAGATGTCGGATCTCTCGCGAACAGAAAACGCCGAGGCTTCTGCCAACCACGATCGATTCTAGGATGTGTATGTTATAGAGGCGCCGAAGTCTCTACAACCACACGAATCTTAATAATAGATGCTGGATCTCTCGCAAACAGAAACGCCGAGGCTTCTGCCAATTACGATTGATAAAGGATGGTATGTCATAGAGGCGCCGAAGTCTCTACAATCATACGAATCCTAATAATAGATGCTGGATCTTTCGCAAATAGAAACGCCGAGGCTTCTGCCAATTACGATTGATCTAGGATACGCATGTCATAGAGGCGCCGAAGTCTCTACAATCACGCAAATCCTAAGCAAATATTTGGTAAAGAATGGAAATTTTAAGGGGCTTTCCGTACCCAAAGGTAACGAATATCAGTCAAAGTAGTGCTAAGGGCATTTAAAATGAATTAAAGGGAAAAGATCAAGGGCAAAAATGGAATTTTATCTGAAGGGACAAGGTTGGCCGCGTGGCCAAAGTTACTGAATGGCAATAGTGGCCGCGTGGCCAAGGCCGCTGAGTGGTCAGATCTCCTTCACGCGGATTGCTGATCTGACGGCTGGGGTTGCACGGGCGAAAGTGGCCGCGTGGCCAAGGTAGCCGGCGGGCTGACTCTTGGTCACATCACCAGAAACCTTCCCTCTTCTTCTTCTTTTCTTCTTTCTTCTTCTTCCTTCCTCCATTGACGAGTTAGAGTGAGAAAATTAAGTTTTTAGAGAGAGAAAGCTCAGATTTTGATAATTTCGAAGCCTTCATTTCACACATCTCTTGGAGCTATGGCAGATTGGATCAATGAGGCATTATTTAGAGATTTTCCGGGCCATGGTGGGTATATGATTCCACAACAAGAGCAACAAGGAGAGGGGCACGGTAATGCTCAGGGCGCAGGGAATGTCGGGGCTGATCCAGGAGCGGGCTTTGAAGCGGCGCCCTTGATTCCACGGGGCGGTTTGAGACCACGAGCCGCGACTCGGAATTATCGCGATAATCTGCTGCGGTCCACGTTCGACCAAGATTATGATTTTTACATCGACTCTGAGCGTCATTGGTCGATGGGGCTTCCGGAGACGCGAGAGGTAAATTTCGAATTTTCATTCCTCTCCTTCTCGCACATTTGTATGTTTTATGCACATAATATGAAATGCTAGAATAATGGAATGTTAAAATTTAAATTGCTGGAATTGTAAATTGCTAGAATGGTAGCATACCTGTGCTGTGTTTACCTGCAGAGGATCAAGGCTCGTGGGTCCACAGTGACTGTGGGCAAACTGTGGGCGTCCCTGCCGGAGGGACCGGGCGGTTTGCGTGCTCGGATCGAGGCAATGGGCTTTGGCCCATTCTTTGACAGTGTCCGCATGGTCGGGGCTACCCTGAAGGTGGCAGCGGTGATAGAGGTGTGCCGGGAGTTCTGGTGGGATACCACCCATACTTTCCACTTTAGTTGGGGAGAGATTACCATCACGCCGACGGATTTCGCGGCCATCACAGGGTTGAGGTTTACCGGTACCCCTTTGCCTTTTGATGAGAGCTTGGCGGAGCGGCGGGACTATAGACAGGCTCTGCTGGGAGTCGACACCGACCTGGGAGGAGGTGTCAAGGGTTATGGAGTGGAGGCCGGGAAGGTGAATCGCTTGGTGGAGGTGGCGATTGAGGCCTTTAGTAGGGGGGAATATGATTTGGATTGCTTGGTCCGGCTGTTCTTATGGTACAGCTTTTCGGAGATTTTGTTTCCCAGTGGGGCTACTGTCTGCCGGTACTCACTGTTAGGGGCTTTTGTGGACTTGGACCTAGTCGGTGGGATTTCTTGGGGTGGAGCCGGTTTGGCTGAGATTTACCGGGCTTTGGACCATTGCTCGAGGGCTAGCTCGTCGGCCTTTGACGGGTTCCAGTTCGCCTTTGAGGTATACTCTCGACTACCCTTCTTTTCACTTGTTAAGATTTCTGTTCTATTTTTTGGTCTGAAATATCTCTTTTATTACATGTACAGGCTTGGGTGTACGAGGTCTTCGGTGTCGCCCCTTTTCAGTTGGTGATGAGTGTTAACAAGGTTGTTCCCATCATGTCGTATTGGTGCAAGGGCAACAGGGCTCCTTCCCGCAGAAACCGGGACAGGAAGACAGTAGATGCTGCTGATCTGAGGAGGGTGTTCGCGATGTCTGAGCCCATCGGGGTTAAATTTTACCCATGGAGCCCGGCCAATGAGGCTTCGGTGGGTCCTTTTGTAGTGGAGTTGACCGCTTCTAGGGTTCTGCTTGTGGGTCTCACCGGGGAGGCCATGTATCTTGGGGAGAGGGTGGTTCGTCAGCACAGGGCTGGTGCGTTACCGTGGGCTCCTTATGACCCTCCTCGGGATATGCTCCGTCCCGCGAGGTTGGCGACTTTCTTGGCTCCCACTCCGGCAGAGCATTACAGGGGGGGTGATGATTATGCCGGCTATGTACGGACGCGGCTGGTCAGTCCACAGGTACGGGCTAGGATGTTGTCTGGAGAGGGGTCGAGCTCGGCCCGTTATGTTGGTCGGAGTCGGCCTTTGGTTGACATGCCCCTTCGCTCGAGTAGCGTGAGAGTGATGAGGGGTGGCCGGGAGGTGGAGCTTAGCTTGGAGCCGACTGATGCAGATCTTGTTGAGGAGACATTCATTCCTCCGCCCGACGCTGGGGTACGGATTTGTGCTTTATATCAGTCATGTTCGCACACACTTATTTCTTTCTGCCTTGTAATCCTTGCATTGGTTTCCCTCTCAGGTGACTCGGGAGGCATATATCCGTTCAGCTCGGCGGGAGAACGTGTTGATGCGCTTACTGAGGGAAGCGTACCATTCATGTACTTGTCAGAGGGACGACGTTGCGTCACCCCAGCATCGGGAACGGTCTCCGAATGGTGCGGGCTCTTCTCATATTGGTGGTCGAGTGGTCCGGGGACGGAGTTCGGGTGCCGGTAGCTCTCGGGCTTTAGCGCGGCGTGGAGATACCACAGAGGAAGATTCTGACTAGGCGGGGCCCATCTTTCCATCTTTATTTCCTACACTGTTAGCTAGTAGAGAGCAGAGGGATATGTATGTACAGAACAAATGTATAAAATGCATGTATGTATATTATGCTTTAAAATGCAGTTTTATTGTGGGAGCCTACTTGTGCAAACTAGTTATTTTACAAATGTCCCTAATTTTATACAACGCATGAGCCATGGAAGGGGGCAGGTACGTAGTTGCATGGATTCGTCACGGAGTGGGAAGAAACAAGCTGGATTTCTGCATGGAACAAAGTTGGCCGCATGGCCATGGCGAGGCATAGAGCAATGTTGGCCGCCTGGCCATGGCGAGATCCGGAGCAAAGTTGGCCGCGTGGCCTAGGACGAAGTTGGCCGCCCGGCCAAGGGCAATATCGGCCGCGGGGCCAGGGGCAATGTTGGCCGCGTGGCCACATCCTGCGCCACCTCCGGTTTTCCTTTTCCTGGCAAGAGTGGGAGCCTGTGCCCTATTTAATGAACCCTTTGCAGCCACAAAAACGTACCAGCAACTTTTTGAGCAGTTTTTTGAGTTCCTTTTTAGCCAATTTTTCTTGCTCTTTGCCATGGATCAAGAGGCTAGGATCATAAGCCTTGAGAAAAAAGTCTTTATAACCTCTTTGGAGAAGTGGGTTGCCAAACTTCCTGGTTCGAGTCGTAGGAAACTTGATGAACGGTATGGGATAAAGTGTCTTTGGTCACTTTTGCACATGAACTCCAATACCCACCTCTTGCAAGCTTGTGGTAAATTTTGGAATGATACCCTCCATGTCTTCAACTTTTCATTCAACGAGATAACACCCACTTATGAAGATATCGCAGCATTATGTGGCTACGAAGGGAAGGGTAAAGTTGCCTTGCCTTTTGACTTCGTTTGCTTGAGGGACAAGTTGGTGACTTTTGGCGTACCCGCGGATGACTTTGATAGGTATGCTAGGGGCGGTTATGTCGACCTTTCTTGGATGCCACAACACTTCATGCATGCAGACGTGACATCTAACCGCTCCTTGGACCATCTTGCACTGTGCTTGTTTAGCTCTATCCTTTTCCCTTCTGAGGTGGGATTTGCCAGTGAAGGATGTTTGGGTATGGTGAACTTGGCTCGTTTGGGTTATGATATTGTACCGGCCATTCTTGGGGAGATGCTCTGTGGGATTCCCCATCTCGCGGCTTATGGTGGGATGCCTTGTGGTAGTGATAGGCTTTTGACCCTGTGGTTGCAAGAGCGGCTTCGAGTGAATAAACCGGCGGCTTCTCTGAAGGTGGCCCCATGGATGCACCGCATTAGAGGCATGGTGGAGCGGTTTGAGGGCATGACTCTCAAAGGTTGGGAAAAGTATTTGGCGGAAATGGTGACTGACGACATTCAGTGGGTGGTGCCCCATTGGCACATTCACTCTGTGAGGGAGAAACAAGTGGGACTTCACATGATCAAAGTTCCGACCCTTTCTGGAACTACTTTTTACTATCCCTCTAGAGTGCTTCGTCAGTATGGTTTGGTGCAGACCATCCCGGAGGGTTGGGACGAGGAAAGAGATGATTTTCCCTTCGGGGTACTTCAGTTGGATGATAGTGCCTCAGTCCTTCTTTCTCAGATGTGGGGCGAGGCCGGCTTTAGTCGTAGGACCTTCCTCACACGCTCTAGCAACGCCTTCCTGCCACGCGAGTATTTGGATTGGTATATGGGGAGACTTGGGCATGCGGAGCAGACTCTAGATATCCTAAGGGGCACTATTTTGGGATCCTGTGCTCCAAGTTCTTCATTGAGGATTAAGGAGGCTGAGGCTTATGAGAGGAGGATGAGTAAGAGCGTGGCTAACGGAGGTGGAGAAGAAGTGGGGGCGTCAAAGAAGAGGAAGGGCGAAGAGGCTCCTAATGGCAAGGCTAAAGGTGTTAGCGAGTTCGAAAGAAGATTTTGTGAGAATCCTAGCAAGAAGAAAGTTCGCCGTGGGCAAAGCAAGAAGAAAGAGACCGAGGGCACAAATGGCACTAAGGAGTAATCCCGAGCGTCTCTCCATGGTCGTTGCAGACACATTAGTTTAATTTAGTTTATTTTAGTTTCAATTTCAGAATAGGTTATTTATTCAAAAAGTATGTCAGCTTAGACTCATCAAATAAGTGTTAACATGCAATGACTATGGAAATAAAAGTTTTTGCTTTCAGAAAAATACAACTTCTATCTCTATTGCTTTGACAAGATTTGGATGTTTATTCGTTTTTTAGACCGCACCTTTTGAAAGGCTGCCTACGTTCCCCTTTTACAAATAGGACTAAGGGGCTCAGGTCACCGTAGTTCACTCCAGTCAGACTAGAATGATTTTAAAGAAAGGGAAGATAGAAGGGGGAATGCTCTAACTTTTGCCTAGACCGCCCTTGCGGGTTTTCGATCTAGCGAGCTTTGTACGCGCCCTTATTTTGCATAGACCGCCCTTTGCGGGTTTTCGGTCTATCGGGCTTCTTTTTGCGTAGTAATAATTTTTATTTTTTTTTTATTTTTTTTATTTATTTTTATTTTTATTTTATTATTATTTTTTTTTTTTAAGAGGGGGAGTCTAGTCATAGTAACGTCTGAGCTTGCTGAGGTTGACTGGTTCCTTGAACGGGTTGCCATCAAAATCTGCCATTCTGACCGCTCCTCCGGAGAAGATCTTCTGTACCACAAACGGCCCTACCCAAGTGGGGGCCCATTTCCCGAGGGGGTTGAATTTGTTGGGTAAGCGTGCTTTGAGCACCAAGTCTCCTTCCTTTATGTCAACAGGCTTGACCTTTTTATTGAAGGCCTTTGTCGTTCTCCTTTGATAGGCCCGGACGTGTTCCATGGCCTTCAATCTGCGTTCGTCTAGTGTTGCCAATTGATCATAGCGACTACGAAGCCATTCTACCTCATTCACTTGGTTCTCGAGCAAGACCCTCAAAGATGGCACCTCCAACTCAATAGGGAGCACTGCCTCCATGCCGTATGTCAAAGCGTAAGGGGTCTCTCCAGTAGCGGTGCGGACTGACGTTCTGTACCCCCAAAGTGCTAATGGTAACTTCTCGGGCCAATCCCGTCCTTACGAAGCCATCTTGCGAATTATCTGCTCTATCGTCTTGTTGGCCGCCTCAACCGCGCCGTTAGTCTGCGGATAGTATGGGGAAGATTTCTTTCGTTCGATCTTGAATTCTACAAGCAAGCGAGCACACTCGGCTTCGAAATGACTGCCATTATCTGATATAATGAGGTTAGGAACCCCATACCGACACATAATATTCTCTTTGATAAACTGCGCTACCTTCTTGGAATTCAGCACCTTGTAAGACTGAGCTTCGACCCACTTTGTGAAGTAGTCGACCGCGACGAGGACGAATTCATGACCATTACTGCCGGCCGGCGAGATCTTCCCAATAATGTCGATACCCCACGTGGCGAATGGCCAAGGCGTGGTGGAACTATACAGTTCGTGTGGGGGGATGTGGTTGAGGTTGGAGCATACTTGGCACTTGTGACACCGTCGAACCCATTTAATACAGTCTGTCTCTATGGTAATCCAATAATAGCCCAGCCGAGTGATCTTCTGTCTAAGCATCCTTGCATTCATGTGGGGTCCGCACAACCTGTTGTGTACTTCTTCCATTATTGCTTCATCTTTCTTGTTGTCAACACATAAGAGCAACAGACCATCGTAATGCCTCTTGTACAAAGTATCGTCTAACAGCACAAACTGCCCCGCCAACCTTTTGAGTGCTTGCAGACTCTTGGCCTTCACATCTCCGTCAAGGGACATCTCTCCGTGCTTAAGGAACTTGTAGATTTGGGCGTACCATTGATCTCCGTTTACCTCTGCATCGATCTGGATCTCACAGCAATAGGCGGGGTTCTCCCTTCGTCCAACCCTGAATGGTTTCACGGACCTTCTGGAATTTCAACTAAGGAGGCCAATGTGGCTAGAGCATCCGCGAACCTATTTCTGTCTCGCGGCAGGAAATGGAAGCTAACTTCTTTGAACTGTGCTATCAACTCATCCATGTAACCTTGGTACCGCTGCAGGCAAGGATCAATAGTTTTCCATCTCTTCGCCGTTTGGTTAATGATCAAAGCAGAGTCTCCATACACTTCTAACTCTTTTACGTTGCGCTCTAGGGCGGCCTCCAATCCGGCTATACACGCCTCATACTCGGCGGCGTTGTTGGTTGCTGAAAAGTTTAGCTTGATGGCTATGGGAGTGTGCTCATCTTTGGGATCAATAAGTAGGAGTCCGACTCCATTCCCTCGCTTGTTTGCAGCCCCGTCAAAGAATAATTGCCACCTTTCTGCGACCTCAATTGCGAAAATGTCATCATCCGGGAACTCGGGGTCGGGTCCTCTCGTCTCAGTGCTCGGAGCGTCTGCGAGCTGATCGGCCATTGCCCTCCCCTTGATTGCCTTCCTCGGTACATAAGTAATGTCGAACTCTCCCAAGAATACTGACCATTTAGCGAGTCTCATAGAAAGGGATGGTTTATCGAACAGGTACTTGATAGGATCCATTTTCGAGACTAGTAAGATCGGATGGGATACCATGTAGTGCTTGAGCTTCGTCACCACCCATACTAGGCCTACGCAGGCCTTCTCGAGCGCGGAGTAATTGAGCTCGCTGCCTTGTAACTTTCGACTGACAAAGTACACTGCATTCTCAATCCGGGAATCTTTGGCTTCTTGTGCTAACATGGCTCCGACGGCGGTATCTGTCACAGTTAAGTATAGTAGCAACGGCTTCTCCTTATGCAGCGGGCACAGGATTGGGGTATTCACCAAATATTGTTTGATCCTTTCGAAGGCCATCTGACAGTCATGATCCCACTCCACACTGGCTGTTTTCCTCATTAGCTTGAAAATCGGTTCGCAGATGGTGGTCAGCTGATTGATAAACCGACTGATGTATTGCAAGCGTCCCATGAATCCCTTTATCTCTATATCGGTACGGGGTGGCTTCATCTCCAGGATGGCTTGAATCTTCCTTGGGTCGGCTTCGATCCCATTCTCGGTGACCATGTAACCCAATACTTTCCCTCTACGAACTCCAAAGGTGCATTTTGCCGGGTTCAAACGCATGGCGTGCTCTCTCAACCTGTTGAAGAATTTTCTGAGATCTATCAAGTGCTGGCCCCCAGACCCTTTTGAATGTATAATTATGTCATCCACGTACACCTCAATCTCCTTGTGGATTATATCGTGGAATAAAGTTGTAACTGCCCGTTGGTAGGTAGCCCCAGCGTTCCTCAGCCCAAATGGCATGACGGTATAGCAAAAAGTCCCCCATGGGGTGGTGAAAGCTGTTTTTTCTTGGTCCTCCTCGGCCATCTTGATTTGGTTATAGCCGGCAAACCCATCAACAAACGACTTGACCTCATAATGGGCGGTCGCATCCACCAACATGTCGATATTTGGCAAGGGGAAGTCATCCTTTGGCGTAGCTTTGTTGAGATCCCGAAAATCCACACATACTCTGACTTTACCGTTGGATTTCTTGACAGTCACCAGATTTGATAACCACGTTGGATACTCGATCACCCTGATAAAACCCACACGGAGTAGCTTCTCAATCTCCTCCTTCACTTGCAAAGACCATTCCGGCTTAATGCGGCGCAGCTTCTGCTTGACTGGCTTAGCGTCTGGTGCCGTCGGGATTCTGTGCTCTACGATCGAGTTGTTGAGCCCCGGCATGTCCTTATACGACCATGCAAACACATCCACATATTCTTTGAGTAGCTCAATCAGTGCTTCCCTTTCGGCTCCGCTGAAGAAGCTTCCAATCTGCGTTTCCTTAGGTTCGGCTTCGGTCCCCAAATTCACGCATGTTAACACCTCATCGGCAGCTTGGGCTCGAGATTCTTTTTGATTAATAACCTGTTCTGAAATCTCTTTAATGTATTCATCATTTAATGTGTTTGTGTCTGCCTCTTCTAATGAATCATTATTAACTAAGTGTATATCATTAGTTTGATTATTAGCTAATTTATCAGTTAAAAGAGTGACTATGGAGGGATACTCGGAAAGGTCGAGGGTTTCATTCATAACAAAAGGGAAAATAGCGTTTGCAACAAGATCATAGTCTTCAGACGTAAGGTCGTCAGACTTAGAGGAAGACTCAAATTCAAAATGTAAAACACTAGACTCTGGGGATGGGGATTTTGAGCGAGTGACAGGAGATGCTGCAGGAGTGGCGACAGGAGAAGGAGTAAGCCCCAGTGTTCCCACCATACATTCCGGAGTAGCTATAGGTCCCCCAATGATGCACCAATTCTTGAGCTTGTCCCCCATGGGTACCACCAATGTCCTTGGGTCCACCTTATCTTCAGAATCATCCTCGATGACGGCAACCATGTCCTCGTGCAGCCCCAGATTACCCAGATGTTGAAGCAGATATTGGCCGTCCCACGTCTCAGTCAAACTTGGAGTTTCTGCGGCTTCTCTTGCTGGCTTGTCAAGGGTTGTGGCTTCAAGTTGATCTTCCAAGTCTTCTGCAACCTTGGTGGAGTACTCATGCCTGATGGTTCTAATTCTGCCCGTGGCTTTGTCATATTCCATGTAAGTCAGCTTCATGTTGGACCGATCGAATTCCACATCTCTGAAAATCTCAAACCCTTTCTGCAACTTCCCAGTGGGGTCAATCCATGGCTCTGCGAACTCAAAACACGAAAACTCCTCGCCTTCCCTAACAAAGTAGCTATTTAGGGACAGACGGTATGGCCGCATTTCAGGCTTTTTGTAGGGAAGCTTCATCTTTTTAAGCAATTCTATCCTCTGTTGCTCCATCTTGTCTTCAAGAGTAAGGGTGTATCCTAGACCAAACAACCCTCGATGATTAATCTCTTCAACCAATTCTGTGGGGCCTTGCAAGTTCTTACCTAGCCCCAGCCCCGGTATAAAACCCATGTTACGCAGTATCTTGACAACAGGTGCCACTTTGTCCATTGTTTTGGTGAGGTCGATGGTGCAGATCTGTGCTTGAGCGACTATTTCGAAGCCATTGAAGAGTCGGCTCTCTTCCCCATGCTGAATCTGTAAGACAGGAACGCCCTTGGTGTCCGTCCCTTGGGCAGTTACAAGATCACTGTAGATGATGGTCACTTCATTACCAGATTGAAACTTCACACACTGGTGCAGGGAAGATGGGACAGCGCCCGACTGATGTAACCATGGCCGGCCGAGGAGGAGTGAGAAGGTTGCGGGGATGCCGATGAGGTGGAAATCGGTTGGCAGGATCTTTGTTCCGATGGTAATGGGCAAGGTGACTTTGCCTATCACGGCGCGGCATGTAGAGTCATAAGCTTTGATGGTTTGTTTGGATGGGCGTAAATCAACACCATGAACGCCAACCACATCCGTCATCCTTGAAGGCAGGATATTGATAGCAGAACCATTGTCAATGAATACACGGGGAATCTTCTTGCCATTTATTTCGACAATGATGTACAAAGGCTCATTATGATCAACTCCGAACACTGGCTTGTCTAGCTCCGAGAAAGTGATGATGTTTCCATAGTGGATATTACCAATCATGTGGGTGACGTCTTCCGGGGTAATAGTGGATGGTACCATGGTGGCGGCGAGGTTTTGCTCGAGCATGAGGCGATGGGCTAGGGAGGAGGTGAGTAGGGACCATAGTGAAATGTGGGCTTGGGTTTGTTTGAGTTGAGTGAGGATAGGGTCTTCTTTGTCTAGGTCGGCTTGCTCGGGTTCCTTCCCAAAGACTTTCTTTGCACCCCTTGGGTCGGATTGGTACACTTGACCGGATCTTGTAAGGAGACAAACTTCCGCACGTAGCTCCTCCAAAGACAATGGCGAGTCATGACAAGGGGGCGAAACTTCGGTCTTCTCGGCCTCCTCAAAGATTTCGGCCCAAGAAAGAGGTTTAGAGGGCTTGGGATTCTCCTCCTCTAGAGATTCGACTTCACTTACTAGTTCTTCTAAAGACAACAAGTAGCAAGAAGATTCTTTATTATTAGTCATTGAAATATAACCCATCTCATCACAGTCCGCCACAACAGGCTCGGCTGGATCAGTGATCTCACTAAGTTCTACCATGAGTACATTGCTAGCTACATAATCTCTAGGGTCTTCGATGACTCCCTTGTGGATGAGCTCTTGCACGGCCTTCTTGAGTTCAAAGCATTCTTCGGTAGTGTGACCGGTGCACTTGTGGTAGTGGCAAAACTTCGACAAATCGCAACCAAGACGGGGGAGATGTCCTTCTAATGGTTCGAGTATTTCTAATGTCACCAATGCCATGAAGATATCCACCATCGTGAGCCCTATCTTGTCAAAAGCATCCATGAGCTCTAGGATACTAATCTCGCATGTTTGCACCATATTCACCCCACCCCCATTGTTAGGAAGGGGGTTATTCACCACATTAGGACCCTTCGGCTTCTCAATCTTCTTGTCATTGATCAACCCTTGTACTACACGCTTCAATTGAATACAACCATCCGTTGTGTGCCCGATGTGCTTGTGATACTTGCAGAACTTGGAGGCGTCCAAATCACTTCTTGGGTAGGCAGGTTGGTAATTCTCTAACGGCTTGATGAGACCTCTCTTGACTAACACGTCAAAGACTTTCCCCATAGGCATTCCAAAATCGTCAAAGTGCTCCCTCTCTCTTTGCGGCGGAGCCCCATTCCTTGTTACGGCTTGAACATCTAACGGGACCTCTTTCTGGACCATATTCACTTGGTCGACGGCCTCCTTTCCACCCCTAGGAGGCGCAGGCGCAGTAGGAGCCTTGTAGCGGAAGGAGTTGTTGTTGTTGGTCTTTGGACTTTCCTTTGGCGGCACAATCCCAGTGAACCCTGCTTCGTACCTTACTCCGGCGTCAACCATTTCCCGCAAATCAGGGAAGTAACCATTACCTATAGCTGCTTTCATCTCCGGTAGCAAGCACTTGTAGAAAATCTGTTTCTGTTCCTTCGCCTTTGGTGGGTATTGGACCTCACACAACCGATGGTTCCACCTCTTGTAAAAATCATAAATAGCCTCGCCGGGCTTTTGCATAGTGTTCTCAAGATCCGTTCGATTCACATGCCAATCCAAGTTAGCCTGATACTTCTCACAGAAAATAGCGCTGATCTGATCCCACGTTTGCCTCTCGCTTGGTTCTAGCCCCAAGAACCAACGCAGAGCTATACCATCCAAAGTGCTATGAAATACGCGAGCCATTTGTTCGTTGGTGCAGTCACGAGCCCTCATGGCCAACACATAACTATCCAAATGAGTCTTAGGACACGAGTCACCATGAAACATTGCCACCTTAGGCATCTTGAAATCCTTGGGGAGAGCCCCCACTTGGCTAGGGTTGATTGTCTTGGTAGTCGGTGCACTTTGCTTATCTACGGTCTCAATCAACTTTCGCATTTGCTCTTGCATGGCCATAACCACAGGGTGATTGGAGATGTCGGGGATAGTTTCTGACAGAGTGACGGGAGGAGTAGTGGAAGCAGTAGCAGCGGCCATCCCAATACTCAGAGGCAACGAGGGTGCGGGTAGTTTGCTAGCGGAGAGGTAGCCGCCAAGCAGTTCAGGGGAAGGTTCATAGACGGCCTTGTTCTTGCTCATGGTAGTGAAACCTTGTTGGGTGTAGAGAGAAGGAGGTGGAACATTGCGGTAGCTTGGGAATGGGAAGGCAGTAGCATTGGTGTTGGGGGGACAGTTGGTATTGACCTCTTCATCCTCGACATAAATGAAGTTCTCTCCATCGGGCACCAGTTTAGTTCCCTTTTGTTGAATGTGACCCTTCAACTGTTGGTTCTGGTCTTCCAGCATCTTGTTGCTTTCCTCGAGATTCTTGATCTTTGCTTCGAGACCGGCGAGGAAGTTCTGGAGGCTTGGGGAATACCATTGAGAGTAGCCTCGGTGTTGAGCTCGGCGGCACTGGCAGGAGGAGCAGAGGCTGAAGCTGAAGCAGGAGTTGACATTGCTGATGACGGGACTGAGAACGTGGACGGAGTAGAAGCTTCACGTTGTAGTCGACCACCCGAACGGATCCAAACTTGCTTTGCTGAAAGGTTGAAGGGCAATGGAGATTTAGGAGAGGGGGCAGGCTCATGCAAAGTATATTTTAATTTACAAAAACATACACTATTTACATCCTAATTGGTTGGAAGGGGTACCCCTTTTTCGCAACTAGTTAGGAGACTACGATCAGTGGAGGCCATCATTACGTCTATAGACCCCTCGTTTTTCACCTGCATTGCACACCCCCCAAACGGACAATTTGGGCGAGGGTCCTATAGGGCAAGCGGCTTCCACCAACCATCGGATCCTACGACTAACCCTTCCTTAAAGGCATTTAACGTGACGTCTATGTTACATCCTACGCAAGTTAATGATGAGCGGAGATCTTGACAATAAACACTCATCTCACCATGGCACGTCCCTTATAGGGAAATCACTTTTTTGTGCACTTTCTCTCAAAGATCTCGATTCATCATTGACTTGGGGATGACTCGACATGGACAGCACGTTAATTGACTATTAAGAAAAAGCTAGCCAAACCAACCGGTCAAAACCTAGGTGTGTTACCTATACTAGTGTGGGTTGACACGGGTTAGGTAAAAGGTTCCCACCGCTCGCAGAACGTACACGGTGAGTGGAGTAGACGAGTGACTCGAAAAGAGGGCGACAGTAGCGCACAAATTCCTGCACATCGAATACTCCGGGTAATGGGGACCTGTGCAGTGCTGACACGGACTAGTGGTAGTGTGTGGCAAGAAACTAATTCTTTTTAAGGAGAAAATAGAGAAGTTTTTGATGTTAGGATGATGCAATGCAATGCATGAGAGAGAGAGAGAGAGAGAGAGAGAGAGAGAGAGAGAGAATAATGTACAAGGGAGCATAGCAGAGTTTTGTTTGACCCTAAAACTAAAGCGATGATAACAAGGGTACATGGTACAAGGTACAAGGTACAAGTATTAACATGGCGGAGTGCGCGGGTGCATGTGTAAACATGGCAGGTGTGTGCATGTGTAAACATGGCAGGTGTGTGCATGTGTTAAACCTGGCAAGTGTGAGCATGTGTAAACATGGCAAGGTGTGTGCATGTGTAAACATGGCAAGTGTGTGTAGGGTGCATGTGTAAACATGGCAGGTGTGTGCATGTGTAAACATGGCAAGTGTAAGGTGCATGTGAGAACATGGCAAAGTGTAAGGTGCATGTGAGAACATGGCAAACATCATGATGTGAACGAAAGTTAGACCCACTAAGTTTGAAAAAGTTTCAAAGCAGTCCCCAGCGGAGTCGCCACTGTGAATACCCCTTTCCGATGAAGCAACGCATGGGAAGTATCTTGTGATTATTTTTATTTACAAAGGGAATATTCTTAACGACGTTAAAATTATGAGAGTCGCCACGCCGTTTTAATTAAAGCCAAAACATTGAAAAAAGCATTTTTAATGGGTTCGGGGGTCAAATTACAACAAGAGAAGAATATTGAACGTTATCACTCCTATTTCCCGAATTGATCGGTCTTTCTATCATGATGAATGTGTTAGTAGTGTGTTAGTGATTTAGACCGGATCCGAAGATTGCCTACGTTCCTCTCAATGTGAGAAGCTCAGGTCAGCGTAGTTCGCAGAGAATTTAGAATAGGCAGAAGAATCGGGATCATGCATAATGAGGGGGGAATTACCTAAAGATTAGGGTTTAGAAGTAGTTCCTAGATCATCCTCGGGTTGATGAACCCTCGATCATCATCGGCTATGAAATAACATGTAATTATGAAGATCGCAACCCTAAATATAGCATAAATAAGGTTTTAATCTATGAACACGAAGAACATGCGAAGAACATATATGAACATGCAAAGCTCATGAAGAAACTATGAATAAACATGCAAGAACATGAATATTAAAGATCTACATTAGAAATAATGCAAGAACGTGAAGAAATAAGTTAGAAAACTTACCTATGTTGGCAAGAAATAAACCTTTATCTTCTTGGAGGTTTGAATGCTAATTAGAGAGCAAAATATTGTTTAAGAACTCCAAAATTCGTACTTAGAGCTCTCAAAATCGGACCCCTAAACCAATAGCATGGAGTTGGTTTATATAGTAAACTGAGGGGAAGATCTGATGGTCCAGATCATCCGGCGCAAGGTTGGCCGCCTGGCCATTGTTGAAGCCGGTTACAAGAGTGGCCGCGTGGCCAAGATCAACGCGGAGCAATGTTGGCCGCGTGGCCAAGGCTGCCGGCTGACTTGATTCTTAAGCTAGGGTTTCTGCATGGTTTTAAGGAAACCATTTATTACCTAATTTGATAGATTTTGCCATAAATGAGATATTTTGGGAATCCGGGACAAGTCTTTGCAAGGTTTCTAATTCCTATAAAGTCCTTGTATTTTTGGGAAAGTCCTAATAAACTCATTTTCAGGTCGGGTACTAACAGTGGGGTGTATCTGTATTAATTGGCATGAAGAGATATGGTACTTTGCGATTTCATATTGAATGCAAAGAGTTCAACCAGGTGACTATAATGAACCAGTACTTGTTATCGTGTATGGATGAATTATTTGATCCCTGAAGTTAATCAGTGGTCTATTCAGTGTTTGTTTGATAAGTGGCTACCATTAGTTGTAAAGTCAACTATGAGGATATATTGAAAACATCTTCTCATATCAGGTATGCTCGTTATGAATTCGTGATTATGCTATTACGATTGATATGTGATCTAGCAGTATTGATGGATTTGATGAATAATATCTTCAAACCATAATTAGCTCTCTTTGCGATG
The DNA here is from genome assembly GCA_026119855.1 of Campanula takesimana. Taxonomy (NCBI): domain Eukaryota; kingdom Viridiplantae; phylum Streptophyta; class Magnoliopsida; order Asterales; family Campanulaceae; genus Campanula; species Campanula takesimana. The sequence goes on from JAOWBW010000622.1 coordinate 316,703, forward strand.
AATTGATTAATGACCTATTGGGGTATACCAAGCCGCAGACTGAGAATTGATTGTATTGAAATTTCTCGAGAGAAACAATTGTTTCCAAAAACTAGTAAGAGATAGAGGATCTATTATCTTGAAGTGAGTTTACTTCAAGCATCTTTATTGACCTGTACAAGTGGAAACAACCGAAGTACGCATGTTCTTGAGATTTTCTTGATCTTGTTAGAGATTCATTAATGAATTTCGAAGGTAGCTCTATTATTAACTATTTGAGACAGAAAGCTACACTTTTTGATGGATTGATAAACGTGAAGCCAATTTTTTTTAAATAATGAAATGATGGATGACCATAACTTCAGTATTTGACATTGCCTAGTGGATTCGACTAATATGATGGTTATTTGGAGGATATGACCTGTAACGCCCATCCTTAATCTCGTTAAATATTTGACTTATTTGTTAAATTCCTTACTTTCTTGTTAAATTCTTGACTAGCATATTTATATGCTATTTTATTTGAGTTAATTATTTAACTACTTTAGAAAATTAAGGTGGTTAAATGTCAAAGTTGAAAGTTTAGGTGCCTTTTTGTCAAAGATAGAACTTGAGGGGCCTAGTTGCAATTCTTGGAAAATCTTAAGTATATCAAGTTGCTTTCTCCTCAGAGAAAGCATTCTCAAACTTTCTTCTCGTACTTTCTCTCTGTTTCATAATAGGGAGTTCAGTTTTACCCAATTCTCGACTCCTCGAGCTTAATTATCCATATGTTCGTGATTCCGGTCCCGGATAAATATTCGTGGTGTTGAATAGAGCGTTTCCTGCCGAACAGAAATTAATTTGGGTCAACTTGATTTCGAACTAGGTAAGTTATTAGCTCCCCCTTACTTGTAATAACATGCATATATGTTATTCCCGATACTGGTTCTTGTTAAAATTGTGTTTTGAGCAATTTTTGTGATACTTGTAATTTTGGGACGAAGGGAGTATAAATATTATGCGTACAAAAGAAAATTGGAAAAATTGGTTCAAATTGGTTAACCTCCTGGGTTTGCAAATTGTTAAATTGTACTCCTATTCGTGAGACGGTAAAATAGTAACTTGATTTAAATATTATTAGAAAAATTGTACCATTATTTGTGGTACGGGGAAATGAATGGAAGTATCCCTAAATGGATATAGTAGTATAATATAAAATTGTACTTATACTTTTGGGGTCGGTGAAATATTTAATTGAAATAAAAGGAAATTGTCCTATTATTTATGGGACGATAAAAGAAATGAATTGAGCTTGAAAATAGGTGTTAAGAAAATGTTTGTATACTCCTGGGTGTATTAAAATGTTAATAGAAAGTTACTCCTACGTTTGAGACGGAGATTTCTTAACCTGGGAAAGAAATGAAAATTTCGCATTTTGGTACCTTGTGCGACCGCACAAAAACCCTTCGGCGACCGCCCATCTTTCTGAAAGGTTTTTCAAAGGAATTGACCTGCTTGTGTGCGACCGCACAGGCCATTTTAGGCGACCGCACAGTTACCTGAAGAACAAAATGTTGTTTAAAGTTTGTATAAGTTGGAAGTAACTCTAGTTAAGGTATATCACCTTAGTATAAGATGTCCTAGCAAGTGTTGTGACACCTTAGGGGCATCAGAACTTGGTCTTAAACATGAATACTCATTTAATTAAAATGAGAATTTAGTCTTGTACATGAACACTTATAGAACTCAAATGAGAACTTGAGTATAAAAGGAAGAACTCTTTTATGTGTCTTGAAAGTGCTATGAACAAGCACTTATGTGTTATGCTTGTCTTGGAACCTATGTTTGTGCACCTTGAGAGCACCAAATTAGTGTCTTGAGCTCGAATATCCTATGTAGGGGATTATGAAATTGTAAGTATGAGTTGTATAGCTCATTTACTTAATTTGAACTCGAAGTATTCTTGGTCTAGGTTTAGGGTACTACCCTAGATGGCCTAGATGAGTGTTGTAGAACACTTTAGTACTGAAAATAGTCCCTTTGTGAACAAATGAAATGTGGACTTGAATCATAATTAAATGATAACTTGGATATAAGAGTAGTAACTCTTTTATGTGTCTTGAAGTTAATGGTTGTGTACCTTAGGGGCACCAACTAATGTCTTGAGCTTGAATGTCCTAAGAAAAGGATTGGAAAATAATATGTGAAAGATGTACAATTCATCTTCCTAGCTTGAACTTGAAGTATAAGATAATTAACTCTTGTACATGTTTAACCATCCAAAGAAATGGATTGAGAACTTGGATATAAGGTGATAAAATCTTGTAAATGTATTAAATGTCTTGAATGTCTTGAATGTCCTGAATGTCTTGAATGTCTTAAGTTGAGACAGTAACTTGAAGTATAAGACAATAAAACCTTGTACATGACTTGAACATCCAAATAATTGGATTAAGACTTGAATATAAGATTATAAAATCTTGTACGTGCCTTGACACCAATATATGTGTATGGTAATAAACTTGAAAGAGTCCTAATGTGTATATGCAAATCTTGCATATATTTACTTGATAGAATGTGGCTTCTTGATTGATTGGTACATGGTATGAATAACCAAAGTATTGAGTTATGGAACTAGATAGAGAATGATTAACTCTACTACATACTTGAACTTGATACGTGTATATTGGAACTGCTATAAATAAGCACTAAAGTGTAAATGATTTAGTTTTTAATCGTGTATATACTCAATGAAGTATATAAAATATAAAGAAGATATCTTGTCTTGAAATGAGTTCCTAAAGAAAATAAGGACTAGTGTAATATGAAGATCATTCATATAATCGTGAATACTACGATTTAAATTAATAAGAATGGTTATAGAACACAATATGTGTTAGAAAATGTATTCGATTGTTAACAATACATATACGTGAAGTATGACTGTGTCTAGGTACAATGTGACCTATTCTACTACGTGTTTAGAGTCTAAGGTGTTGGGCTCTACTTGATAGTAAGGGTATCGTGATAGACACTTTAATGTGTTAAACGTGATATGAATATGTACGTGCAAAATTGGCATGTGAGAAAGTGATATATCCTACTACTTGACTGAAGTCTGTTATTAATGGACTCTTACTTGGATTGATCGTGTTACATGGACACCTTATGTGCCATTGTTATCTTGGTTTGTATTCGCAATAATTGCGTACGTGTACTTATATTCTCGTGAGCACATGATACATGACTACATGGTGCATATTCTCGTGAGCACATGATACATGATTACATGGTGCATAAAGACTGGTCCACTAATATGGGACTTAGTTCTATTCTCGTAGTTCAAGTAAACATCTACTTTTGCATTCTTGTGTGAGTCCAGCTGGTTCTCCTTGCTTGTTCGAAAATATATAGGTTCACGCTTGTCGCGAGAGCTGGGGCTTAAGTGACAATCGGGTCCCTATGTATTTCCGCCTGACCCCTTACTACCGACCATAGTAAGGGCATAGCTTCCTTGGTTGGAGCAATAAGCCTGACTTAAGTGAATGCTAAACTCCTGTCTTGAACACCACGTGGATCTTGTTCTTGTGGATGACACTGGTTACCAGGTCTTCTTATATACTGCACAGCAGTTTCTTGTTCTTGTTCTTGGTTGTCCTCAGCTAGAAAAGCATCGACAACAAATGGTATTCTTGGGAGGAATAAGGAAGGATTCAGGTAAAAATGCGTGATAGGCCTATGTGCATCTTGGTGAGCTGGTCTAGCCTCTCACACTACTTGACTACTTGTTACCTGATCATATCTTGAGCTTGATTACTTGTTGAGTTGGCTTAGCCTCTCTTATACTTGTTACTTGATGATACTTGATATATGTTTAGTTGAGTATCTACTTGTATTGCATGATAATATGACATATAGTTGCATGTTAATAGCTTACTGAGATTTATCTCACCCTTTATTTGTTTAATTGTTTCCCCCCCAGGAAAGCAGGGGATAGTACGCAGTGATGCTCGACTTAGCTGGGAACTTACTCAGCAGGATATTCTTGTTCGAAGTTAGTGTCCTTTTATATTTTGGTAAGGACGATCTTGTATGAGTTAATAAACTCTGGGCTTGTATTGGGGTAGTATTTGTTGTCCCTAGACAGTTCTTGATGCCAGCTTATTTGCTAGGCATGTCTTCCGCTGTATGTAACCTTGTTTGGTTTTAATTTTCTTGGTCTAGAACTCGTTGTGAGCTATCTTAGCTCCTTATTCTTGAGTAGATATAGCATGTCAGTTTGTTTCTAACAGGTATTGTTCCTGTTTCCCGTTAGTTTCTTGTTTCTTGTTAGTATGCGCACCAGGTTCGAGGTTCTATTAGGGGATCCCGGGACTTGGGGCGTGTCAGTTTGGTATCAGAGCTATGGTTTAGCTCTTAGCCTGGATAGGGTCTATGGCCTAGGTTGGGTTAGTCTTGGGTGTGTTTTCGACGCCGAGTGCTTCGTTACTTGTTGTCATACCAGGCATAGGACTGGTGTTGATAGTGTTGATCCAATTGGATTAGATGGTTTAAGAATCGAGAGCGCGAGTCTTTAAACACTTAGGCGTATCTATTTTGTCTGGTGGACATTGTTTCGTGCTATATATGCATGCTTGTCCTTATCTCGTGAATTATGTGGAAGTGTATTCTCTAGTAAGAGACTACGTGCTTGATATTGTTATGAATAAGAGCTTGATAGAAGTGTGGGTGATAACACCCTATACGTTCTATGTTAATTTGGTCGTGTCACCGGTATGGGACATTGATGTGATACGTGTCATGACTTGACTTTCTATGTGTTAGGTCATTCTTGTTTACCACAATAGATAGTAATTATTTCTATGCTGGTATGCTTGACTATATATGTGAGCATGATATAATTATGTGTAATATTCATGTTCTGCATTGAAAGTTCGAACAGTGTTATCGAGATTGTACTGGGTATTTAACCTATGTGATTGATAGTGGGATTTCTATACCAAACCGGATGGATGTATCCATTCTTGATGAGAAACTTGGATTATCTTGAGTTGTGACAGTGCGAATACAGTGCTGACATCTGGATTAATGTTCTTGACCTCGATTGAGTTAAAAAAGTTGAAGATTCAACTTGAGAAATTTCTTGATAGAGGATATATCTATTTTGAAGTAACTATCTTTGTTGACCTATAAGTGGAAACAACCAAGGTATGCGTGTTCTTGAGATATTCTTGATCTTGTTAGAGATTCATTAATGAATTTCGAGGGCAGCTCTATCGTTAATTATTTGACACTGAGAGCTACATCTTTCGATGGATTGTCTTGATGGATTGATATACGTAAAGTCAGTTCTGAATATTGAAACGATGGATAACCACGACTTCAGTATTTGAGATTTCCTAGTGGATTTGACTAGTATTACAGTGATCTGGAGGATATAACCAGTTCTATTATTTTAGTGGATATGTCAAGTTTCACCAATATAGTGGATTGACTAATCGAGTCTGTTTGACTTTATGTGTTTCAATGTTATAATTGATACATCTTGATTGCATAGAATATTTGTGAGCATACGTGTAATATCCATTTGTGAGTATATGTGTATAGTCTTGATGCTCTTGAGTTTTTTTTGTTGATTATATATGTTATAATCTTGATCAGTAAAATTCGAGGACGAATTTTCTTTAAGGTGGGGAGGATGTAACGCCCATCCTTAATCTCGTTAAATATTTGACTTATTTGTTAAATTCTTGACTTGCTTGTTAAATTCTTGACTAGCATATTTATATGCTATTTTATTTGAGTTAATTATTTAACTACTTTAGAAAATTAAGGTGGTTAAATGTCAAAGTTGAAAGTTTAGGGGCCTTTTTGTCAAAGATAGAACTTGAGGGGCCTAGTTGCAATTCTTGGAAAATCTTAAGTATATCAAGTTGCTTTCTCCTCAGAGAAAGCATTCTCAAACTTTCTTCTCGTACTTTCTCTCTGTCTCATAATAGGGAGTTCAGTTTTACCCTATTCTCGACTCATCGAGCTTAATTATCCCTCTGTTCGTGATTCCGGTCCCGGATAAATATTCGTGGCGTTGAATAGAGCGTTTCCTGCCGAACAGAAATTAATTTGGGTCAACTTGATTTCGGACTAGGTAAGTTATTAGCTCCCCCTTACATGTAATAACATGCATATATGTTATTCCCGATACTTGTTCTTGTTAAAATTGTGTTTTGAGCAATTTTTGTGATACTTGTAATTTTGGGACGAAGGGAGTATAAATATTATGCGTACAAAAGAAAATTGGAAAAATTGGTTCAAATTGGTTAACCTCCTGGGTTTGCAAATTGTTAAATTGTACTCCTATTCGTGAGACGGTAAAATAGTAACTTGATTTAAATATTATTAGAAAAATTGTACCATTATTTGTGGTACGGGGAAATGAATGGAAGTATCCCTAAATGGATATAGTAGTATAATATAAAATTGTACTTATACTTTTGGGGTCGGTGAAATATTTAATTGAAATAAAAGGAAATTGTCCTATTATTTATGGGACGATAAAAGAAATGAATTGAGCTTGAAAATAGGTGTTAAGAAAATGTTTGTATACTCCTGGGTGTATTAAAATGTTAATAGAAAGTTACTCCTACGTTTGGGACGGAGATTTCTTAACCTGGGAAAGAAATGAAAATTTCGCATTTTGGTACCTTGTGCGACCGCACAAAAACCCTTCGGCGACCGCCCATCTTTCTGAAAGGTTTTTCAAAGGAATTGACCTGCTTGTGTGCGACCGCACAGGCCATTTTAGGCGACCGCACAGTTACCTGAAGAACAAAATGTTGTTTAAAGTTTGTATAAGTTGGAAGTAACTCTAGTTAAGGTATATCACCTTAGTATAAGATGTCCTAGCAAGTGTTGTGACACCTTAGGGGCATCAGAACTTGATCTTAAACATGAATACTCATTTAATTAAAATGAGAATTTTGTCTTGTACATGAACACTTATAGAACTCAAATGAGAACTTGAGTATAAAAGGAAGAACTCTTTTATGTGTCTTGAAAGTGCTATGAACAAGCACTTATGTGTTATGCTTGTCTTGGAACCTATGTTTGTGCACCTTGAGAGCACCAAATTAGTGTCTTGAGCTCGAATATCCTATGTAGGGGATTATGAAATTGTAAGTATGAGTTGTATAGCTCATTTACTTAATTTGAACTCGAAGTATTCTTGGTCTAGGTTTAGGGTACTACCCTAGATGGCCTAGATGAGTGTTGTAGAACACTCTAGTACTGAAAATAGTCCCTTTGTGAACAAATGAAATGTGGACTTGAATCATAATTAAATGATAACTTGGATATAAGAGTAGTAACTCTTTTATGTGTCTTGAAGTTAATGGTTGTGTACCTTAGGGGCACCAACTAATGTCTTGAGCTCGAATGTCCTAAGAAAAGGATTGGAAAATAATATGTGAAAGATGTACAATTCATCTTCCTAGCTTGAACTTGAAGTATAAGATAATTAACTCTTGTACATGTTTAACCATCCAAAGAAATGGATTGAGAACTTGGATATAAGGTGATAAAATCTTGTAAATGTATTAAATGTCTTGAATGTCTTGAATGTCCTGAATGTCTTGAATGTTTTAAGTTGAGACAGTAACTTGAAGTATAAGACAATAAAACCTTGTACATGACTTGAACATCCAAATAATTGGATTAAGACTTGAATATAAGATTATAAAATCTTGTACGTGCCTTGACACCAATATATGTGTATGGTAATAAACTTGAAAGAGTCCTGATGTGTATATGCAAATCTTGAATATATTTACTTGATAGAATGTGGCTTCTTGATTGATTGGTACATGGTATGAATAACCAAAGAATTGGGTTATGGAACTAGATAGAGAATGATTAACTCTATTACATACTTGAACTTGATACGTGTATATTGGAAGTGCTATAAATAAGCACTAAAGTGTAAATGATTTAGTTTTTAATCGTGTATATACTCAATGAAGTATATAAAATATAAAGAAGATATCTTGTCTTGAAATGAGTTCCTAAAGAAAATAAGGACTAGTGTAATATGAAGATCATTCATATAATCGTGAATACTACGATTTAAATTAATAAGAATGGTTATAGAACACAATATGTGTTAGAAAATGTATTCGATTATTAACAATACATATACGTGAAGTATGACTGTGTCTAGGTACAATGTGACCTATTCTACTACGTGTTTAGAGTCTAAGGTGTTGGGCTCTACTTGATAGTAAGGGTATCGTGATAGACACTTTAATGTGTTAAACGTGATATGAATATGTACGTGCAAAATTGGGATGTGACAAAGTGATATACCCTACTACTTGACTGAAGTCTGTTATTAATGGACTCTTACTTGGATTGATCGTGTTACATGGACACCTTATGTGCCATTGTTATCTTGGTTTGTATTCGCAATAATTGCGTACGTGTACTTATATTCTCGTGAGCACATGATACATGACTACATGGTGCATATTCTCGTGAGCACATGATACATGATTATATGGTGCATAAAGACTGGTCCACTAATATGGGACTTAGTTCTATTCTCGTAGTTCAAGTAAACATCTACTTGTGCATTCTTGTGTGAGTCCAGCTGGTTCTCCTTGCTTGTTCGAAAATATATAGGTTCACGCTTGTCGCGAGAGCTGGGGCTTAAGTGACAATCGGGTCCCTATGTATGTCCGCCTGACCCCTTACTACCGGCCATAGTAAGGGCATAGCTTCCTTGGTTGGAGCAATAAGCCTGACTTAAGTGAATGCTAAACTCCTGTCTTGAACACCACGTGGATCTTGTTCTTGTGGATGACACTGGTTACCAGGTCTTCTTATATACTGCACATCAGTTTCTTGTTCTTGTTCTTGGTTGTCCTCAGCTAGAAAAGCATCGACAACAAATGGTATTCTTGGGAGGAATAAGGAAGGATTCAGGTAAAAATGCGTGATAGGCCTATGTGCATCTTGGTGAGCTGGTCTAGCCTCTCACACTACTTGACTACTTGTTACCTGATCATATCTTGAGCTTGATTACTTGTTGAGTTGGCTTAGCCTCTCTTATACTTGTTACTTGATGATACTTGATATATGTTTAGTTGAGTATCTACTTGTATTGCATGATAACATGACATATAGTTGCATGTTAATAGCTTACTGAGATTTATCTCACCCTTTATTTGTTTAATTGTTTCCCCCCCCCCCAGGAAAGCAGGGGATAGTACGCAGTGATGCTCGACTTAGCTGGGAACTTACTCAGCAGGATATTCTTGTTCGAAGTTAGTGTCCTTTTATATTTTGGTAAGGACGATCTTGTATGAGTTAATAAACTCTGGGCTTGTATTGGGGTAGTATTTGTTGTCCCTAGACAGTTCTTGATGCCAGCTTATTTGCTAGGCATGTCTTCCGCTGTATGTAACCTTGTTTGGTTTTAATTTTCTTGGTCTAGAACTCATTGTGAGCTATCTTAGCTCCTTATTCTTGAGTAGATATAGCATGTCAGTTTGTTTCTAACATGTATTGTTCCTGTTTCCCGTTAGTTTCTTGTTTCTTGTTAGTACGCGCACCAGGTTCGAGGTTCTATTAGGGGATCCCGGGACTTAGGGCGTGTCATGACCAGTGTTACTATTTTCTCGTGTATGTGTCAAGATTCACCAATATAGTGGATATGATAAATTCATTATGCATAGTGAAGCTCGAACAAGAGATAAAACGTGTGTTAATTGAAAATGGTAACGTACTTGTATATGCTTCGAGGAGATTGAATCTTTATGAATAGAATAATTCTACTCATGACTTGAAACTGATTGTGATCCTACGGCTATTGTATTAGCGGATTCATTGAATATAAAGACTTGTATTTCATGATTGATGGTACTGATTGGAAGAAAATTTCTGAGTATTCAACTAAATCCTTGAGTTGAGAATATTTGAAAGCAGAATATCAGTGATCGGTTGATTTGTTACAATCCATTGAGATTTGTGAATAGATATGAACATATTGCGATGGATTTCGTGGAAGGATTATCATTTAATAGATAAGTCCCGATGATATTGGTTATAGTGGATTGATTAATAAAATCTGCTTGACTTTATGTGTTGTGATGTTATGATCGATACATCTTGATTACATGGGATACCTGTGGATATAATATATGACAGGGATTCTTGTTCTACATCTTGTTCTACACCTTGTTTTACATCTTGATTATGATAATTTTTCTGAGCACTCTGGATATTTAACCGAGTTTGCTTCTTGATCATATGTTGCGAGCATGTGAAGTGGATTTCCTTGTGGCTATTGTATGAGTTTGCTATTTAGTGGAAATTCCATCACACGAATTACTTAGTATATGGGTAATTGCTTGTATGGATACTTGATTCTAAAGGAAATGTCTTGAGCACGAATACTTCTTGTGAAAGTTTCATGGGAAAGTCACGATGTCGAGAAGGTTATGTGAGAATAATACTCGCATGTAATTGATAATATGGTGTGGTATACCATATTCTTGCTATTCTTGAGTTCTATTTGTTATTTATATGTGTCATAATCTCGATTAGTAAAATTCGAGGACGAATTTTCTTTAAGGAGGGGAGGATGTAACGCCCGTCCTAATTCCTGTTAAATTCTCGACTTGCATATTTATATGCTATTTTATTTGAGTTAATTATTTAACTAATTGAGCAAGTTTAGGTCCTAAGTGTTCAAAGTTGGAATATTAGGGTCATTTGTGAAAAATAAAGTTTAGGGGCTAAAAGGCTCAAAGTGGAAACTTGAGGGGCCTAGTTGTAATTTTTGAATCTTGCAAAGGATAACTTTGGTTGCCTGGAGAATGTTCTCCATTTTCTCAAGTTCTTTCTCGTTCTTTTCCTCTGTCTCAAAAGTTAGGGTTAAGTTTTACCCTATTCTCGATCCCTCTTGCTTAATTATGCCTCTGTTCGAAAATACGACTCCGCATAAATGATCAGGGCAGCGAGTAGAGCATTTCCTACCGAACAGAAATTAGTTTGGGTGAATTTGATTTCGGAGTAGGTAAGTCACTAGCTCGCCCTTGTTTGTAATAACATGTCTATATGTTATTCTTGATACTTGTGCTTGTTAATTTCGTGATTTGAATTAGTTTTGTGATACTTGTTAAATTGGGACGAAGGGAGTATTTCTATACTAGGTACAGAGAACATGAACCTAAATGGGTTTGCAAGTATATTAGAAATTTATACTCCTATTCGTGGGACGATGAAATATTAACTTGATTAAATGTTTATACAAGTATATTAGAAAAATTATACTTATACTTGTGAGACGGTGAAATTAATAAAAGTATCCCTAAATGAGTATATTAGTAAATTAGAAAATTATACTTATATTTTTGGGACGGTGAAATATTTAAATGGAATAAAAGGAAATTATTCTATCATTTGAGGGACGGTAAAACTAATTAAAGTATCCCTAAAGAAGTGTTCTGAGCATGTTAAAATTTACTCTTGAATGTTAGGGAGTGTTAGTAATTTATACTCCTACTTGTGGGTCGGATGAAAAATTGGTTTTCTAGCTTGCTGGGGAGTTCTTGGCCCAATTTGCTTCTGGGCGACCGCCCAGAGGGGCCATGTGCGACCGCCCAAAACTACTGAAAGAGGGGTTCCAAAAGTTTAGTCTGGCCGACCGCCTAGGTGGGGAGTGGGCGACCGCCCAAGTCCCCAGTTTCACAAATGTGGTTTAAACTCAAATGAAATGAAACCTTACCCCTCCTAAGGCATATAACCTTAGTATAAGATGTCCTAGCAAGTGTATATGTACCTTTTGGGGCATTAGAACTTGGTCTTGAACATGAGTACTCATAGAATTAAAATGAGAACTTGAGCCTAAGAGAAACAACTCTTTTATATGTCTTGAAAGTGCTAAGAACAAGCACTAATGTGTTACATGTGTCTTGATTCCAATGTTTGTGTACCTTAGGGGCACTAGAACAATGTATTGAGCTTGAACATCCAGATTCCAAAATATAGGATTAAGAACTTGTAAGTATGAGATGTATAACTCATCCACTTAGCTTGAACTTGAAGTATAAGACAATTAAATCTTGTACATGACTTGAATATCGAAATATTGGAATACTAACTTGAGTATAAGATAATTAATTCTTGTACATGTCTTGAAGATCCAAATAATTGGATTGAGAACTTGAATGTAAGATGATAAAATCTTGTACATGACTTGAAACCAATACATGTGTATGGTAATGAACTTGAAAGTGCTATGAACAAGCACTAACGTGTTAGAACTATCCTTGATGTGTATGTGCAAATCTTGCACATAATTACTTGATAGAATGTGGCTTGTTGACTACTTGATACTTGGTATTAATAACCAAAGAGTTGGAATATGGAACTAGATAGAGAATGAACAACTCTAAGACATACTTGAATCTAATACGTGTGTATTGAAAGTGCTATGAACAAGCACTAATGTGCTAGTAATTGGTTTAATCGTGTATATACTCAATGAAGTATATAAAGTATAAAGAAAATATCATGTTCTTGATTTGGGTTCCTAAAGAATGAGGGACTAGTGTAATATGAAGATAATTCATAAAACAATGATTATAGAACACAATATGTGTTGGAAAATGTATTCGATTATTAACGATACATATACGCGAGATATGATTGTGACTAGGTACAATACGACCTATTCGACTACGTGCTTAGAGTCTAAGATGTTGGACTCTACTTGGAAGTAAGGGTATCGTGATAGACACATTAGTGTGTTAAAGGTTATATGAATATGTACGTGCAAATATTTCATATGACAAAGTGATATAGTATGACATACCCTACTACTTGGTTGGGGTGTGTTATTAATAGACTCTAATTTGGCTTGATTGTGTTACGTGGACACATTATGTGCCATTGTTATACTGATTTGTATTTGCAATATAGCATACGTGTACTTGTATTTGGTGAGCACATAATTACATGGTTCATGAAGAGCTAGTCCACTACTTTTGGACTTAGTTCTATACTTTCGTAGTTCAAGTAAATACCTACTTGTGCATTCTTGTGTGAGTCCAGCTGGTCCCTGCAGGTTCGGAGATATATAGATTCACGCTTATCGCGAGTGCTGGGGCTAAGTGATAATAGGGGATCTATGTATCTGCGCTTGACCCCTTACTACAAGCCATAGTAAGGGCATAGCTTCCTTTATTAGAGCAATACACCTGATAAAAGTGAATGCTAAACTCGTGAACACCTCGTGAATCTTGTTCTTGTTAGTGACACTGGTTACCGGGTTCTCTTGTGTACTGCACAGCAGCAACTTGATTGATCTTGATTTGTCAACTGTAATAAGCAACGACAACAATGGTTTACTTGGGAGGAATAAGGTTGGAATATCCTTTGTAACGTGTTAGTTTAGCCTTATGTGCTAGTTACTTGATGAGTTGGCTTAGCCTCTCATATACTTGTTACTTGATGACATCTTGAGCATGATTATTTAATAATCTTCTTGATTTGCATGATTACATGCTAACATGCTATGTACTTGTATCTAGTAACTTACTGAGATTTATCTCACCCCGTTCCTTGTTTATTTGTTTCCCCCCAGGAAAGCAAGTGATAATACGTTGTGAGGCTCTACTTAGAAGGGGCCTACTAGGCAGGTTGTTCTTGTTTGGGGATTGTTATCCTTTCTAGTTTTGGTGAGGACGATCTTGTATCAGTTGTTTAGACTCAGTATTTTGGGTAAACTTGTATAGTTCTTGTAATGCCAGCTTATGTGCTAGGCATGTTTTCCGCTGTGTATAACCACATTTGGTTTAAATTTCTTGGTATAGAACTCGTTGTGAGCTATCTTAGCTCGTTCCTCTTGAATATATAAATGATGTCAGTTTGATTTAAACAGATGTCATTCAGTTTCTCGTTTCTTGTTAGTCACGCGCACCAGGTTCGAGGTTCTATTAGGGAATCCTGGGACTTGGGGGCGTGTCAGGTTGGTATCAGAGCTATGGTTTAGCTCTAAGCCTGGATAGGGTCTGTGGCCTAGGTTAGGTTAGTCTTGGGTGTGTTTTCGACGTCGAGTGCTTCGTTACTTGTTGTTATAGCAGGCATAGGACTGGGGTTGATAGTGTTGATCCCAATTGGAATAAGAAGGTTTGAGAATCGAGAGCGCGAGTCTTTAAAGACTTAGGCGTATCTATCTTGTGCAGTGGACATTGTTTCATGCTATATACGCATGCTTGTCCTCATTTCTTGATTTACGTGAAAGTGTATTCTCTAGTAAGAGACTACATGATTGATATCGTTATTTATAAGAGCTTGATAGAAGTGTAGGTGATAATACCCTATACGTTATATGTTAACTTGGTCATGTTACCTATATGGGACATTGATGTGATACGTGTTATGGCTTGGCTTTTACGTGTTATGATTTGGCTTTCTATGTGTTATGCCATTCTTGTTTGCCACAATAGATGGTAAATATTTCTACGCTAGTATGCTTGACTATTTATATGAGCATGATAGATCTATATATGACATTCATGTTCTGCATTGAAAGCTCGAAAATGATTATTAAGGTTGTGCTGAATATTTAGCATATGTGGTTGACGGAAGAATGTCTACACCAAAAATTGAAGGATGTATCCATTCTTTGTGAGATCTCAGATATAATTTCTACTGAGTAGTACATGATACATGATGAGAACTTTGAGTTATCTTGAGTTTCTACGGTACAAATATAGTGCTGATATCTAAATCAATGTTCATGACATCGGTTGAGTTCAAAGTGTTGAAGGTTCAACTTGAGGAATTTCTTGATAGAGGATTCACCCAGCTTAGTATATCTGTGTGGGGTGTATCTGTATTAATTGGCATGAAGAGATATGGTACTTTGCGATTTCATATTGAATGCTAAGAGGTCAACCAGGTGACTATAATGAACCAGTACTTGTTATCGTGTATGGATGAATTATTTGATCCCTGAAGTTAATCAGTGGTCTATTCAGTGTTTGTTTGATAAGTGGCCACCATTAGTTGGAAAGTCAACTATGAGGATATATTGAAAACACCTTCTCATATCAGGTATGCTCGTTATGAATTCGTGATAATGCTCTTTCGATTGATATGTGATCTAGCAGTATTGATGGATTTTATGAATAATATCTTCAAACCATAATTAGCTCTCTTTGCGATGAATTGATTAATGACCTATTGGGGTATACCAAGTCGCAGACTGAGAATTGATTGTATTGAAATTTCTCGAGAGAAACAATTGTTTCCAAAAACTAGTAAGAGATAGAGGATCTATTATCTTGTATTTGGTGAGCACATAATTACATGGTTCATGAAGAGCTAGTCCACTACTTTTGGACTTAGTTCTATACTTTCGTAGTTCAAGTAAATACCTACTTGTGCATTCTTGTGTGAGTCCAGCTGGTCCTTGCTTGTTCGGAGATATATAGGTTCACGCTTATCGCGAGAGCTGGGGCTAAGTGATAATCGGGGATCTATGTATCTGCGATTGACCCCTTACTACAGGCCATAGTAAGGACATAGCTTCCTTTATTAGAGCAATACGCCTGATAAAAGTGAATGCTAAACTCGTGAACACCTCGTGAATCTTGTTCTTATTAGTGACACTGGTTACCGGGTCCTCTTGTGTACTGCACAGCAACAACTTGATTGATCGTGATTTGTCAACTGCAATAAGCAACGACAACAATGGTTTACTTGGGAGGAATAAGGTTGGAATATCCTTTGTAACGTGTTAGTTTAGCCTTATGTGCTAGTTACTTGATGAGTTGGCTTAGCCTCTCATATACTTGTTACTTGATGACATCTTGAGCATGATTATTTAATAATCTTCTTGATTTGCATGATTACATGATAACATGCTATGTACTTGTATCTAGTAACTTACTGAGATTTATCTCACCACGTTCCTTGTTTATTTGTTCCCCCCCCCCCAGGAAAGCAAGTGGTAATACGTTGTGAGGCTCGACTTATAAGGGGCCTACTTGACAGGTTGTTCTTGTTTGGGGATTGTTATCCTTTCTAGTTTTGGTGAGGACGATCTTGTATCAGTTGTTTAGACTCAGTATTTTGGGTAGACTTGTATAGTTCTTGTAATGCCAGCTTATGTGCTAGGCATGTTTTCCGCTGTGTATAACCACATTTGGTTTAAATTTCTTGGTATAGAACTCGTTGTGAGCTATCTTAGCTCGTTCCTCTTGAATATATAAACGATGTTAGTTTGATTTAAAAATATGTCATTCAGTTTCTCGTTTCTTGTTAGTCACGCGCACCAGGTTCGAGGTTCTATTAGGGAATCCCGGGACTTGGGGGCGTGTCAACTATGAAGTCGGTGATTGATAAGGAATAAGAGTATTTCAATTTTATGAGCTTTGGGGCGACTAGAAGATTTTGAATATTTTCATTCTCTTATGTGTTCACATACATTTTCAAATTCAAAAAGAATCTCTCAAGAACAAGAGCTCATCCTAGAAATGCTCTTGGGAGCCAGTTCCGAGTCCTAGTTCCACCAAAAAAGTAGCTCATTGTAGGGCAATCCTGTATCCTTTCACGGGGCTCCCCTTTGGATCTTGGTCCATATGGCCTTTTGACTCATCACATCCTTGGGTTGAAGAAGGTCCCTCATTTCATAGATAGAGGAGAGCTGCGATGATGCCCGGGAGAGGCGGTAGCGTCCTATGAAGCAAGGTTGAAATTGTAACCAAAGTTTCTGTGGTAAATGGTGCCCGGGCACCTCCATTTAGAAAGAAGGGTGCTTAGGAAACCAAACCAGATGGTGCCAAGCGAAGAGAGCTGAAAGGCGTTGGACCATTCAACCATAGATAGTAGGCAGGCTTATATATATGTATGGCCCCTCCCAGTTGCGAGCCGGAAAGCGTACCGGCAGTTTGATTAGCGAAAGGGGGGTTCCATAGCTACAACAACAAATAAAGGTTCAAAAGCCCGTAAAAAACGAGACTGAACCACCATAAAAATCTTCCTCGTGTATGAATCCAGAGAGTAGGCAAAGCATAAAAACAAATTTGTCTATTGATGGAAGTCAATACTACCTGTGAATAATGGGGTGTTTAGTTTCTAGACTCCCTCTGTCCAAAATGATCTTCCCACTTTTTTCACCATCACTACTAATGAACTTTGAGCAATAATTTTAGATTGATTTAATTATCCTAATGAAAAATCTAAAACTTGTTATTGATAGTACTGTTGACGGTGGTGTGTCAATAACAAGTTTTAGATTTATCATTAGTATAATTGAATCAACCTAATAGCTAAAAGTTTGTTTGTAGTTGTTAGAGCAAAATCATATGAACAATGTCAAGCAAAATAATCAAATACAACACAAGAATTTACATTTACGTGGTTCACCAACTTGGCTACGTCCACGTGCGGAGGGGGAATATATTACTTTCAATGGCAATTACAAAAGACAATCTCTCTAATTTAGTTGCACGAATTATTTAGGCAAATAATTCCGCCCACCTAAATCCTAGATCTCTACTTGTAACTCTTAAAGATGAACTAAAAAATGTGCTAGGGGAGGGTTTAGTATTTATAGTCATAAATACTAGAAACCCTAAAGGAAGATGAAACATATTTCTTGTGCACAAAGTAAATCTAATCTAATTAGGAATCTATTTTTCTAATTCTTAAATAATTCTTTGAATCAAATAGAGTGCTAATTAATTTGGGACGGTGTGAATCCCTAAAGGGCTTCGGACTCTAGAGCCCCTCAGTACCAACTTTTATTCTAAATACTAATTCTTAAATAATTCTTTGAATCAAATAGAGTGCTAATTAATTTGGGACGGTGTGAATCCCTAAAGGGCTTCGGACTCTAGAGCCCCTCAGTACCAACTTTTATTCTAAATAAGGACCCAACAGATTACTAATACCAAAGACACCCTTCGCTTGCAAAAAATGCAAGATGACTAAAATGCCCTCGTATCTCCTTCCACTCTTAATTTTTTGGTCAAATCCTAGTCAACTCTTATAACTTGCATATAATTATATATATGAGTAAAAAAATTATTTTTTTCATATTTTTTTAGAAAAAATAATAATATTATTTGGTCAAATATGGTCAAACAGCAGTCAAACTCTTATAACTTACACATGATTAACATATAAGAGTAAAAAAAAAAAAAAATCATTTTTTCATCTTTTTTAGAAAAAAATAAAAATATCATTTGGTCAAATATGGTCAAACTCGGTCAAACAGCAGTCAAACTCTTATAACTGACACATAATTAACATATAAGAGTAAAAAAAAATCATTTTTTTCATTTTTCTAGAAAAAAATAAAAAATATTATTTGGTCAAATTTGGTCAAACCCGGTCAAACAAAAGTCAAACTCTTATAACTTACACATGATTAACATATAAGAGTAAAAAAATTTCATTTTTTCATCTTTTTTAGAAAAAATTAAAAATATTATTTGGTCAAATATGGTTAAACTCGGTCAAACAGCAGTCAAGCTCTTATAACTGACACATAATTAACATGTAAGAGTAAAAAAAATCACTTTTTTCATTTTTTAAGAAAAAATAAAAAATATTATTTGGTCAAATTTGGTCAAATCCGATCAAACAACAGTCAAACTCTTATAACTTACACATGATTAACATATAAGAGTCTAAAAATTTCATTTTTTCGTCTGTTTTAGAAAAAATTAAAAAAAATATTATTTGGTCAAATATGGTCAAATCCCGATCAAATCTCGGTCAAGCTCTTATAATTAACATATAAGACTAATAATTAACATATAAGAGTCAATTGTTTTCACTTTTTCCAACTTTTAAGAAAACATATAATATTATTCGGTCGAATCCTGGTCAAACTCTTATAACTGACATATGAGACCAATAATAAACAAATAAGAGTCAATTTTTTCAACTTTTAAGAAAAATAATAATATTATTCGGTCAAATCCCGACAAAACTCTTATAACTGATGTATATGACTAGTTCACCTTTTGTAGTTAATGCATAAGAGTAAAAAAAAAAATCACCTTTTATAGTTTTTAAGAAAAAAAATCCAATATTGTTTGGTCAAATCCAAGTCATACTCTTATAGTTGGTGTATAAGACCAATTCACCTCTTATATTTTAAATATAAGAGTAATTTTTTTAACATTTTCACATTTTTCACAAAAGAAAAAACATATTTTTTTAATAATGTTCACTCTCATATACGATCAAACAACAATCTGCTCTTATAGCACGCGTATAAGACTACTTCGACTGAGTTATTATTTCACATTTTTTTCACATACTCCCTCCGTCCCACTAGAAGTGAGACTAGAGGAGTGGGCACAATATTTAAGATAAAGTGATATATATGTGGTAGAAAATGAAGAGAGAGAATGAGTGGGATAAATAGTAGTGTTGGTTGAATAAAATGAGTGGTGGAAAATGAAGAGAGAGAATGAGTGGGGTTAAATGGTGGGGAATGATGAATATAAGTATATTAAAACATTTCCATTTTAGGTAGTCTCACTTGATGTGGGACGGACCAAAAAGGAAAGAAGTCTCACTTCTAGTGGGACGGAGGGAGTATAAATCTATTTTAAATTTTATTAAACTTGAATCTTATATTCGATCAAACACAAAGACACACTTATACTTTACGTATAAAACTACTTCCCCTCTTATATATGACGTACAAGAGTTATTTTTTCACATTTCCTTCCATTTTTTGTATAAAATTCAATCTAATATATTAAAACTGACTCTTATTGTATAAGACTAGTTTGCCTCTTGTTAGGTCTTATAACATAACTATCAGACTCATGTCAGATCTGATAATTAAACTCAAAGTCCTATTTTTTTTTAACCAAAATGCCAAATAAAAAGACAAAATTAAATAAAAAATTACCATTTTTTTAGTATTGACTCTCACACTTGGTGTATAAATTAATTTTGATTCTCATACTTAGTGTAACCAATTTTCACATTTTTCCACAAAATACTAAATGTCCAGAGGGAAAGCAAGTATGCGAACACACTTGGAAAAAACCATGCTAACCAACACTAACTACATCCAATATCAGCATTCTCGATGATACATCATAGTTTCATCATAATCCATTATACAGTATTCAATAGAGAAAGCATTAACTGCTACTCCGTCCCAAAATGAACTTTAATGAGCAAATTTTTAAACAAATTAGAGACTAAAGTAGTAAGAGTTTAAAGTCGTGTCACTCTGGGATCTCAACCATCTACAAAATCAGTACCAGTAAGCAATTGAATGGGAACAAAAAACATGTACCAAAAGTATGTAGCATAAGACCTCAGAATGAGAAAATGAAGGATGGTGAACAGTTTTCTACTTGGTCATGATTTTCGTATGAGCATAGATCTGAAGGAACAATAGAGTGTTCAGAGGAATCCGGATCCGTGCAGATCAAAGATATGGAAGCCGGATCTAAAGATTTCGACCGGATTTGTGTTGATCGGAGACATGGATGCCAGATCTGAAGATTCCAACTTGTTCGGTGAAGATCGGAGATGAGGACGGCGGATTTATGCCCGCGCACATCAGGTATCCTATTGACATTTGACAAATTTAAAGCTTTAATGCAATGGAAGCAAAGCCATCCAACCTCAGTGAAGTGATTGCAGGTACAATTCACTCTTACATCTCCATTATTGTTCATGTAACTTACTGACTTTATTCTTTCAGGATGATCTTCATGAGCAATCTGAAACAATTTGTTGTTGTCATCTAAAGAGAAACCAATACGATAAGTTGATGCGAAGGCAGCCTTTACCTCCTCTTGGAAAAACCTGGGGAAAAAACATGATGTTTTAATACAACTACTTAATGTTTTAATACAGCAACTTTATTTTTTAATACATGAAATTAATACAGGTAGAACAAACCTGAATATCTCCAAAGTGTAAACTTCAACTGTGTGCTTGATAATACCACCATGCAATTCAGCTTGTGTGACAGAGAAAGTGGAATCAGACTCCTTCCGTTGTTCCTTACTCCTCCATCATTTCACAGTCTCACTAAATAAGTCAAAGAACCTTGTTAGTGAGGTATTTCTGTTTGCTTTAAAACAAATTGAATGATTAGTGCTTTCACTTCTTTGAGATGACAAAATTCTAGCGGAGAAGAAGTCTTTGCTTAATGCAGTGCACCAGTTATTTCGAATCTCATATAGACGCTGAAACCATGTGACTTCTCCGAGTTCATATTTTCCAATCATTGAATGCCAACAACGTTCAAACTCAGCCTGATTAGCACAACCTCTAAGACAGTGATCAAATTCATCTTTGAATTCTTCATCCTTCTTGAGTTTTCCAAAGTGGCTTACTGCATTTTGTAAAATGTGCCACAAGCAAAGCCTATGTCTCGTTCTCCCTTCAAACACCTATTTAGGAGAAGATTTTTTTTTAAGAAACGTACATGCGTACATGTTATAATGTACAAACTTTACACTTAAAACACCCAAAACTGTAATTTTTTTGTATAGTAACCTACTTACTGCATAATAATTTTTTAAGAAACATACATGTTATAATGAACAAACTTGATATTGTATCACTTGGTATTTTATAACCCAAACTTGCTAATTTTGAAAACAAACTTGGTATTTCATAGACTAATGAATTGTTTAAAAAATTTCAATGTTTAAAGCATATTTTAAGAACTACATACCTCTTCAATCGCTTTCGACATTGCACAGTCTTGATCAGTAAAAATTGTCTTCGGTTCTTTTCCACCCATCGACTTTCAAAATTCCTTAAGAAGCCATGAAAATGTTTCTGCCTTTTCATTATGAAAAAACACGCAACCAAACATAACCATGTTCCAATAGTTGTTTACACCAACTATAGGAGCACAGATAACACCATATTTATTGGTGTTGTATGTTGTATCGAAAATAACAACATCACCGAATAAGTTATAGTCCTCTCTCATCATCGTGTCCCTCCAGAATAATGCGCATAATCCGAAATCATCTCCAAGGCATATTTTATAATAGAAGTTTGGATCTTCTTCCTCAAGATCACAAAGTCTATCCACAACAGTCTGAGCATCACCACCATCAATCTTTTCCGATCTTAATCATTGCACAAAATTGACATGATCAACCCTAGTATGATCCAAATGATCTTCCCCACCTGTTGGTTTTTCCATAACATTAAATCCATCCATTGGCCTTATACCAGCATCTTCCATTTGTTCAATTAACAATGCATTTGCATTTGAGACATTCCGTTCGTTACGCTTTAAATGGTTCCATTGTGTTCTCGTCATCTCATGGTTGTGTTCTATAACATGGCATGCAACTATATATAAGTCTTCCTTTGGGAACAATTTCACCCTCGTCATAGCATTACAACCTGTTCTTTTCACAACACATTTCTTTTTTTTTTTCTATCCTTTTTCGGTTCGTTATCCAACAGTTGCAATGGAAATGGAATGAATGTATGATTAACCTCAACAGGACTTATAGCTACAGATCCTCTCGATTTGAACGTTCCTTCAGATGAACATCTAAAATATCTATCTAGTGGTTTCCCATATTTCCGTTCGTTACTAAAACACCAAGTAGAGATTTAAGGTATCATAGCTTGATAAAACACTAAGTTGCACTAATATAAACCAAGTTAATGTAATAAAACATCAAGTTACAAGACAATAACACAATTTTTATTGCTAAAAATACCAGGTTGCACTAAAAAATCAATGCTAGTTTCAAATTAAGTTGTTTCAACATGTCTATTTCAATTTGAGCAGGAAACAACTACAGAAATCAAATTGATGCTAGATTTGCATTGCATTGCAGATTTAATTTACCTGATTGCATTGCAGATTCAATCTCCATATCTTCATATTGATTTTCATTGTCGTTTGTAATATCAATCTCCTCTGATTCGACATTTTTATCCACTATCTCCATCTCCATCTTTTATAATCAATTTCAATTAGATTATTAAGCTAATTCGACATTTGATAATTGATGAACAAACTTGTACAATTTCATACCTTTTAAATCATTTTTTGAAGCTTCGGTGTGCAATCGTTCCGTTTGCAATGGCGAGAGAGAGAGATGGCGGAAGAATGGTCAACTCGGCGGAGAAAAGGTATGTGTGTGCGCTACTGTGTGTTTTTTACGTTTTATACCCTAGTTTGTTAATGACTGAGATATACGAACCGATTCAGAATTTGGTTCATTAACAAAGAACCGGTTTGTCCAAAAAACAAGACTTTTTATAATGTTTGGGGGAAACTAGTTTCCCCAAAACCAACTCTATATATATTGTTATTACAATTTTTTTTTGAAATAGTGCGAATGCACGGATAATTGTAATATTGTAAAAATTATTATTGTTATAATATATTTGAAACCGTGCGATGCACATGTAATGCACAGATAACAACAATAATAATAAAATTTTAAATATAATCTTAATAATAGATTTGTAAAACTATTAAAAGACATAATTTCAATAATAACTCTAAAATAATGATGACATCGATAATATATAGACAATTTGTAACGCATCACTATTTTAAAAAAATTAATTTTCATTTATGTAAATCCCCCAAATTCAATTACATTAATTAAATCGTTAAATTGGGGATTTTTCAGTATTTAAAATTTAATTTTTAGGCTTTTAGATAAAATATATATAAAGTGGAGTACGTTAATTTCTTATACTTTGATGCCATGATTAAGAGAATTTTAGAAACTTTTGATGACATTAACTTTCATAATGAATCATTCATCCTTATGTGTACTCCAATTGAAACACAATGTAAAAGTTTGAACAAAACATTTTTAAAATCCTAAATAGTACTTTCATTCATTAAATCAATTTTAGCCATAAATTTCTTTAACAACATCATAATCTATTCCATACTTTCTCCTTTTCCAGAAATAAACCCTTCCCTTCTCTCCACATATTATCTACTATTACCTTGATATCTAAATATTGACACGTTTTCCACTATATAGCTACTTCCACGCAATAAACAGGTGGATGACACGGATTCGTTTCACCTCTTTTGCAGCCTTGACATCAACTTTTTTTCTTTTTCAGCTTCAGCTTCTTTTTCTTAAGCTTTCTCCCATTTTTCAGCTTCATCTTCTTGTGCTTCTTTTTCTTTTGCTTCAATCAAATCCATAATCTCATTGATGGTCATTTCTGTAAAACAACACATACACAAATTCAGTGTTGAAATGAATTTAACAATAGTCCAAAATTAAAAGTAAAACAGAGTAATTACCTTGAGGAATTTTATAAAAAAAAAAAACCTATGATAAGCATAATGCACATCTCATTTTCTAGCAGACTTGTTAGACAGAAACTTGAGCTTGAAATCTCATTTCTCAAATTGATTCAGCATGTCAATCACTTTTGCATCTTGGGAAGCATAGAGCTCGAAATATACGCCTCTTTAATTATCCTCATGATTCCATATTTTCTTTCAACCTTATGTGACCAATTCATTTATTTTTGTTGGTTTAGTATAGCACTTTCCAGGGCCGGGGTAGGCGCTTGCCCAGGCCCATTATAGTAATAGGACAAATTTTTATAGTTATTATTATTTTTTTTTTTTTACTTAAATCATAATTGAACTCAATACATAATCATTAATAGAAGCGCCTAGGAGACAAATCCTAAGGAGAGAAAATCTTCTCTCTAACTTCTAGGGGAGAGGGGATCGAACCCATGAGGATGTTCGAATTTATTAATTATTTTTGAAGTTATATATATATATATATATATATATATATATATATATATATATATATATATATATATAGATTATCATTAATTACATTTTTTTAAATAGTGCGCATGCACGAATGATAGTAATATTGTAAAAACGATTATTGTTATAATATATTCGAAACCGTGCGATGCACGTGTAATTCACAAATAACAACAACAATAATAAAACTTTAAATATAATCTTAATAATAGATTTGTAAAACTATTAAAAATTATAATTTCAATAATAACTCTAAAATAATGATGGCATCTATAATATATAGACAATTCGCAACGCATCACTATTTTTAAAAAAATTAATTTTCATTTATGTAAAGCCCTCAAATTCAATTACATTAATTAAATCGTTAAATTGTGGATTTTTTTGGTATTGAAAATTAAATTTTTAGGCTTTTAGATAAAATAAATATTTTTTTGGATTTTTTGGTTTTTAGAGTTACGTTTTGGTGTTTTTCTCAAAAAATTATGTTTTACAAAATAAATAATATTAAGGGCCCCTTAGATTGACTTCGACCCGGACCCATAAATTATTAAGGACGGCCCTATCACTTCCTCCTCTCCTTCTCTTGTGCTCTCCATCTGTTATTGACAAGCACCAAACCTTCATGTACAGCTTTAGACATGGGTTTTGCTTCCCTCAAAGTAAATGTGAACATTTTTCTATAACAAGATTGGACATTATTTTTGAGTTGTGGGGTAAAACAATCAAGCTGAGTTGTATGAGGTTCTTTCATTGTCCTCAACCTCAGTCTATATATACCAAATTTCTTTACTAAAACCAGCCTATGTTCCCTCATTGATCTTGCTTCTCCAAAAATAACAATGGAAGATCTTTGACAGGAAGGGAGAGTATGAGGAGTAGGGGTGGAAATGGTTCGGTTTAGCTCGGTTTGGGGAAATTTAGAAGCCAAACCGCTATACATCGGTTTGGAGAAATCCCAAACCGAGCTGAACCACAAAATAGTCCAAGCCGAGCTGAGCTAAACCATCACGGTTCGGCTCCGCTCGGTTTGAACCACGGTTTGATTTTACGGTTTAAACCGTGGCTCAAACCACGGTTTGAGACATTTATTCCCTCCGTCTCAACACATTCATAACTGAGCTCTTTCTACTATGCAAAATTCTATACTGTACATCAGAAATGGAAATTTCCTCCCAGAACCCTTAACTTTCCTCCAACTCTTTGCAGATTTTCTTTCTTCAAAATGGAACCACCATTCAAATAACAAGAAAAAAAACCACTTATACAGAATTATCAGATTGCCAGAAGAGCTCTGTTTCATCGCAAATTGTCGATAACCTTCATCAAGATCATGATCTTGGCATTGAAGAGATAAAAATGCTGATGAATATACAAGGACTGGAATTCTTGGAAAATACGAGTAACGATGGGATTGGTGGAAATGAGATTGTGTCAATTTTTGATAAAGAAGAGCCCAGTTTGGATGAGATTAAGGAGGCTTTTAATGTATGAGATCAGCTAGCTCGGTTTCATGACTCAGCTCCACGGTTTAGCTCGTGGTTCAGCTCGAAACGGTTCGGCTCGGTTTGGCTCGGTTCAGCTTGAAGGGTCAGACCGTGAGCCGAACCGAACCGTGTGGTTTATCAATTTTCAAAATTGAGCTGAACCGCATAACTGAAAAAACCGAGCTAAACCGCACGGTTTGGCTCGGCTCGGTTCCGAACCGCGGTTTGAGCTGAACCATTTCCACCCCTAATGAGGAGGGAACAAATGCAGCAAAAAATTAAGGGTTCATAAAGGTGGTGTGTGTTGGGGTATCAACCCAAGTCTCACATCGGCAATTGAATGAAGAATTTCCTAGTATATAAAGGTGTCCACACACTCCATTAGTATGAGGCCTTTTGGGAGATGACCCAAAAACAAATCCGTGCGGGCTGGGCCCTAAGCGGACAATATCATACTAGTGTGAAGTGCTAGGGGTGGTCGCGGTCCCAACAACTGGTATCAGAACCCAGGTTGGTTGATGGGCCTGACGCGAAATGGACCGCGTGCGAGATGTGTGGGTTCTCCTATGTGCGATCTCGCGAAAGAGACCCTTGTGTTGAAAGTCTTCCCAATAAAAGTGATCGGGCGGTGTGTCCAGCAGATGGTGTTAGCGGCGGTACAAGTTTCGCTGGAGGTACTTGAGTTGATGGGAGGTTTGTTGGGGGTGTCAATCCAAGTCCCACATCGACAATTGAATGAAGAACTGCCTAGTATATAAAGGTGTCCACACACTCCATTAGTATGAGGCCTTTTGCGAGATGACCTAAAAACAAATCCGTGCGGGCTGGGCCCAAAGCGGACAATATCATACTAGTGTGGAGTGGTAGGAGTGGTCGCGGTCCCAACAGTGTTGAGATGAAGAAAGGATAAGGGTGAGACTATGAGAGAAAGAGAAAGAAATACGTATATAAATAGGAGTATTAAACCGAGAGTATAAGTTTGAATTGTTTAATTAGGAAGGATAATAAGACTTCCAACAACTCCACCTTCATCACTGTAACCAAAGACAGTCATAATCATATCATAGCTAACTCTAAACTAAAGTTGTTATTATTGTTTACCCACTAGTGGCTTTATGTAATGACTAAAATCTCTCTTGGTTGGAGTAACTATTTTTCTTTAATTTACGTAATTCTTTTTATTACTCCCATTCTGTAAGGTTTTTTAATTAGATATGTTTAACGATGAAATATATCTTTTGTTTATATAGTATTACTTTCCATAAATTATTAATACGTAGTGATGATTTACTTAATGATACTCTTGGCGACTTTGATATTTTCATTGACTATGTAATATTTAAGGATTTTTTTATATAAAGCATTTAGGTTTTATTATATATTAATTTAATTTATATATTGAATATAAGTGTCATCTTGTGCATCGCACGGGAGTAACACTAGTTCTTATTAAATGCAAATAAAATAAAAGCATTGCATAAAAATGGTAAAGGTTTTACAAGTTTTAGATTAAACATGACAGGACGGGTGGGTTTGGGTTTAGGAAGTTTTAAGGAGCGAGTTTGAAAAATGTCAATTCATTCCAAACCCTCCCCATTGTCATCATTATTAAATTAAATGTGTATTAATTTACATGAAAAACTTAAAAACTCTTTGATGGAGAAAATTCCTCAGTAATAAAAACATTGCAAGTGTACAAGTCACCGAAGTAGCTATGTGCAAACGTAAGGGTCGAACCACAGACTTGAGTGAAACACGAGTTGATTCAATTAGTGTAACGTAACCAAAAGGGGTTGTTTTGAGAATATTTAACTAAACTACTAATGCAAGAATTTAAACTAATATTAAGAAAACAGCTTAAAAATAAGAATTTATCAAGGATGACAAGAGATTCACGGATTGGATTCACAAATACCTTCACTTTATGCTATGCTCATAATAATAAGATCAATCTCATTATTGGGGTCGTTCACAATAGTAAGAATTGAGACGGTTCGGTTGCCGGATTGCAATCCAATTATTTCTTTTATATTATACTTTCCGTTAGGTCTATACAATATGCAAGAAATTCATGAAGCACTCAAGAACACATGAACCTAGATCTTTTTGACTTCCGCTAGGTCCTCAATTAAATCTAATCATCAAAATAGCGATCAAGGTATAATCACCCACGCTAGTGTAGCAATATATACCCAATAATTCTAAAGCAAAATTATATCTTAACATATAATTAAAACTAAAGAATTTATCATGATAAATATTTTGATAAACAAGAATTAAGATTAAATGGAAGAATTAAGTCAATAGCATAGAGATCTAGTATTTGCTACTACCAATCCATGAATCTAAGAAATTAGCTATTCATACTAATAAAATCAAGAACAAGAAATAAATTAAAGAACATCAAAACCTGAATTAAATTATTGAATCCTTGTTTACAACATTGAATATTTTAATAAGTCATGAATAAAATAATGTGTATGGAGTGCTATATTTAGACTAGGGCTAAGTAAGTGCAAAAATAGGAAAAACCCTAGGATTCCTTGTTGAAAAATGATAAATTAAGTGCTGGTAGCCGGATTTCCCTAGAAGCCCCTGCGATTTTTGTAATTCTAGAAAATCCCTCCAAAAATTCTCCAAAGGTCCTCCAATAATTCCAAAAAATCCCTTGGAAATTTTGGAATTACAGAAAAGCCCAATATATTTTTGGAAATTCCCAAAAAGTCCCTGGAAAAATTCTCCTAAGGTCCTTGGGCAAGTGGGCGCTTACCCTATAGTAGGTGGACGCTTACTTGGGTTTTTGGCTACTATATTTTCTGCCCAAATAGCAGGCGGGCGCCTGGTCGTGTTCTCGTGTTCTGATGTTGTAGTTTTGTCGCGCAAACTTCCGGAGGCCATAACTTCCTTATACAAACTCCGATTTGGACGGGTAAACTATCGTTGGAAAGATATTTTTGAGTACTATTCAATGGACTTGATTTCTTAGAGGTAACATCTCTTAATATTTATTCTCTGGTCCGTTCTTTATCCTTCATTTTTGCATTTTAACGTACATGAATCTGTGCACTCTTTTGCTCCTTCCATATACTCATAAACACTTCAAAAACCATCAAAACACCCGAGGTTGAGCATCTAATAAGTCATAGAAACATATCATTTGGATGGCTAGAAACACATCTATCACTCTTATAATTAAATATTTATTTCAAACAACTAAACTTTTATTAGAATCATAAATTTGATTTTGTATTTGAGAGTACTTCCTTTCCTTATATATATTTTTATAAATTACTTAATCAAATTTTAAAGGTTTTTATTCTTAATTATTCTTGTGATTTTTTAAAATCTTAAAACAGTCTGATTCCATTTGACCCATCAACCATAAAATACGAGCTAAATGGACGTGTTAGTGGAGTTCGAATTAGACGGGATGGAAAACTATTTTAGGGAATTATTACCACTTATTCGTTCTTCCTAATACAAACTACCACATAATCCTACTCAATATTTCCATTTACCATTTAGTCCAATACTTAAAAATATATTGTCATAGGGTCCATTAAGATCATCAAATCCTAAAACTACCCCTTATCCAATTAAAACCACCCGCTTCCCCTCTCCTCGCAACTCACACTCTCTCCGCTTTTTGTATTCTCTCTCAACATTCCGATTGACGGCGAGAACCCATCCTTCCATTTTCCGACGACCCTGACCTTACCCACCTCCGACGACTCCCCCTCCTCCGATGATCCACCCCAACCTCTGGCGACCCTTTCCTTTGTCTCTATATTTAAATTTAACTAAATGATCTGAAACAGATCTCACATCGAACAAATCAAATAACCCCTCCCATTCCACCGTTAGCAACCCTTTCCCCTCCACCTACGGTGACTCACTCCCCTTGCACCACCGGCGACACCCTCTTCCTTCCACTGCCTCTCTGGCCAACTCAGTCCAACAGATCTGATTAAATTTCACATGGAACAACTCCGCTGACCCCCCTCCCATTCCACCACCAGAACCCTTTCCCTTACACTTCCTGAATTCCCAAGGTATAATCTCAGTTCAGTCAACACAGAAGTGAGACTATTGTTGGGTATGCTTATTACTTAACCCTCCTATTTATGTTAGAATTGATTGATACCATCACCTAAGTTTATTTTAAGGACTTTAGATCCTATGTAAGAAGTTTTATAACTTCAATTTTTAGCTAAGTCCTTTTTATAGACTAGGCTTAGTGGTTAGGGCTTATACTTTGAATTTGAGGTCTCACTTGAAAATGACTAAGTGTGATGCGCATGACTTTCATGCGCAGCACCCATCTGCGCACTCAATGCGCATGGCTTTCATGTGCGCGCAGTTTTGCCTTAGTCAATTCTCTTATTTCCTGACCTCATATTCTAGAAGCTTGGAAAGCGTCAAGTCAAGCTACGCTTTTTAGAATGAGCCAAAGTGCTGATGTGTATATACGACAAAACAAGCACACTCAGCATACACGTAGATGGAGACGCGTCTCAGTTTGAAATTCAAAATGAAGACAGCTGTCATCCTTCTAGAAAAAGTTTGAATCTTGTCCTCTTGCTCTGTCTCCAATGGCTATAAAGGACACATGCGCATCAATCACATTGTGCCAGCTCATTGTCCTTGCTCAGAGCTCCAACGGCTAGTTTTTAAAGCTCCACTATAAATAGCCTTGCTCATCCTCATTTCCAAGCTGCTTGTGTTTTGCTTTCAGAAAGAAACTTTGAAGATTTGTAGATTGCTTGCTCATTTTCAGAATTCTCAAGAACAACCTTCATACCTTCATACCTTACCAAGCCCAGATCCTAAAGGCCTTGTAACACCAGAATATCTTGTGCTCTTCATCTCATAGATTTATAGAGCCCAGATTTCTGACACACACACACACCTCTTGAAGTTCCGATCTCATCGATCATACTTTTAGACATACACCGGTTTTTATCTAGGATTTGTTCTTTCATAGATAATAGATCTTTGAGTTAGTTTTGTAACACTCACTCATATTATAAGATCTCCATTAGAAATCCAAGACTAACCATCTTGGTAGAGGACGTAAATCTTTTCCCGATCGAACCTCTCCAAATAGCTTGTCTTTATATTCTGCTTTACATTCTACATTTAAGCTTTTCTGATATAATGCTTTGTTCTTTGTAGATTGTCTTGCACTGTTTGCATTGTATTTGTGTGCTTTCTGCCTTAGTACCATTTTGCGCCTCTCTTTAAGCTAAACTTAGTGCGTGCGTTTTTACACTCCTGTGCATATTCCCTGCGCATTAGTGATTGCTTTAAGTTTCCGATGTGCATTTTACACTCTTGTTGCGCGCTATACTTAGCCAAAATAAGAGCTGTGCGCATTCGCCATTGATTTGCAAAAGGGTTTGAAAAAAAAATTAAAACTCTATTCACCCCCTCCCTCTAGCATTTTTCATACCCTTGTTGCCCATTTGGGACCAACAAGTAGTATCAGAGCAAACACCTTTATAAAATATTTTTGTTTTTCAAGCTTAACAGCTTGGGTGCCGATTTGATATGACAAACTCAAAACCTTCGGCAACTGCTAACTACACACATGTTCCAGTCTTTGATGAAGATCATTTCGACATGTGGAAATTCAGCATTCTAACCCATTTCAGCTCTATCGATGAAAGGCTTCATGACACCATGGTTTATGGACCTTACATCCCTATGAAAGCGAATTCAAATCCGTGCACCAACGCTGCTCAACCTTCAATTAAGAAACCAAAGGAAGAATAAACTGAAGAAGAAATAAGAATAGTTGTAAATGATGGGAAAGCAAGAAACATTCTCCTAAGCACTCTATGTACGGCTATGAAACAACAAGTCATGCATTGTGCTACCGCTAATGAATTATGGGATGCTATTGAAGAGCACATCGAATGAGACACTGTTTGCAAGGAGAACAAGAGATACGAAGTTCAAAAGAGATTCAATAATTTCTCTCAACTCCCCGGTGAAACCTTAAGACAGACTTATGAGCGTTACTGTGAAATTATCAATCTTTGTATTTCACTTGGAAAGAAGTTCTCTAATAAGGAGTTAAATGTTAATTTCCTTGCTGCTTTTGGATCTAGATATCTCCATAAGTCTAGCGCCCTTGAAGACGCTGGAACTTTGGATGATTGGACTTTAAGGAACCTCTATGCTAATCTCAAGGTTTATGAACTTAAACTTCAGCGTATAAGTGAAACTGAAGGAAAATCCAAGTCCATTGCTATGGTGTCGCAAAGAGAAGAAGCACCTGTGCCAGTACATGTTGAGAAAAGTTCCGACCCTAAAATTTCTACTTCTGAGTTATTGGATATGGATGACGAAGACTTCGCTTTTTTGTGAAGAGATTCCAGAATTTCAGAAAATTCTCAAAACCCAGCTCATTCAGCAAAGCTCAAGGATCTACAAGTAGAGATCCTCCAAAGTTCACAAGGAGCAGTGATTCTAAAAGGAAATAAGACCTTGTTTGTTTTAATTGCAGGAAAACAGGACATTTTGCATCGAGCTGCCTAATTCCCAAGTTCGAGTACATGCAGAAAAAGAGCAGCCACACTCCTAAATTCAATCGTCACAAAGGAATGGTTGATGAGGAAGAATCTCCATCAAATGAACGCAACACTTGGATTGAAACAGACTCGGAAGAGAGCGATGAAGATTCTGATGATGGACTCGTGTGCTTAGTGGTAAAGGACGATGAAATTGATGATTATGATTCAGATGATGACTTCTCAAAAGATGTTCCTGATATGAAGACCTTGAATAAACCTATCAAGAAATCTGCAGGTTTTCAAGAGGTGAAAAAGAAGAATGGACCAACCATCAGCGAGCTCATTGAACAAGGATGTCTTACTCCAGCTCAAAGTAATGGTGGCTTATTATTTTTCAGATGTGATCTGAGCGCAAGAAGCAAACTCAAAAAGAGTGATTACATTAGACCTCAAGTTGTATCAATTCCAAAAATCAATCATGATGAGGACATTGAAAAGCAAGAAAAATTGTTCAAAGAGGCTGAAAAGGTAATAAGTCGATTTAGTGATATGAAGGAAGCTTTAGCACTATCATGTGATGAAATTTCCCAGCTTAAGACCGAGAAATCTCTATTAAAATCTGAACTCACCCTCCATAAGGAGAAGATAAGGAGCATGACTCCTCTTACTATTAAAAACACCTATCTAACAGAACAGAACTCTATACTTAAAGTTCAAAACGATGAATTGGTTGCTCAAATTACTGATCTTAAAAAGATTACAAATGAGTTGTCCAATTCTCGTGTCACTATGGATAGTATCTTCGAATCCCAAAAAGCCAGTGGTGATAAAAGTGGCTTGGGATTCACTATGGATAGTATCTTCGAATCCCAAAAAGCCAAAGGAAGAATAAACTGAAGAAGAAAGGCTTCACTCGCGGTAAAATCGATACTACTCTTTTCATTGCCAAACATAATGATCATAAATTACTTGTTCAAACTTACGTCGATGATATTATTTTTTGTTCTACTAATGAATTGTTGTGCAAGCGCTTTGAGAAACTAATGAAAAGCAAGTTTGAGATGAGCATGATGGGAGAAATCACATTATTCCTCGGGCTTCAAATCAATCAAATGGATGAAGGCATATTTATCAACCAAGCAAAGTTTACAAGAGATCTAATCAAGAATTATGGACTAGATAATGCTAAACCATATGATACTCCAATGGCCACCGGCAACAAACTCGACAAAGACTTAAAAGGTAAAAAGGTTGATCAAACTCTTTACCGAGGTATGATTGCCTCACTCCTTTATCTTACTGCTAGTAGGCCTGATATAATGTTTAATGTTTGTGTTTGCGCTTGTTATCAATCTGACCCTAGAGAAGCGCACTTAATTGCTGTGAAATGTATTATACGATATCTCTCCGGCACTGTTAACCTTGGACTTTGGTACACCAAAAATTCGAATTTTAAACTTGTAGGTTATTCAGATGTGGATTATGCAGCGTGCACAATTGATAGGAAAAGCACAAGTGGCACTTGTCATTTCCTCGGATATCGACTTGTGTCATGGGCAAGTAAGAAACAACCTGTAGTATCTGTCTCAACTACAGAAGCAAAATATATCGCTGCTGGAAGTTGTTGCTGCCAGATTCTATAGATGAAGCAGCAATTGGTGGACTACGACATAATCGAAGAAAATTGTCTCATCTACTGCGATAATACATCAACAATTGCAGTTTCTGAAAATCCTGTCATGCACTCAAAGACCAAATACATAGACATCAAGTATCACTTCCTCTAGGACCACGTGGAGAAAGGCAACATTCACTTGGAACACGTGGGAACCGACTATCAAATCGCAGATATCCTTACAAAAGTACTAGATGCTAAAAGGTTCATCTTTTTGAGAGGTGAAATGGGTATGCTTGAACTTAGCTAAATATTGTCCATATGATTTGTCAATACTAATAATCTTGTGTTTACTTGATAAAATTTCTAAGTTAGAAGAATGCCTCATGCGCCTGCGCATTTCAAGCGCACTTGATGTTGCGCATAAGGCAAAACATTTATGAGTTTTCTAAGAAATTCTGCGCATTATAGAGCTGCGCATAAGCATCATGCGCACGTCACGAGGACCTCAGGTAAGTTCTCTTTTCATTAATTGCACCTAGATCCTTGACTTGCTGAGTCAGCATACATAATTCACAAGGGTACTTGTGCAATTATTTTTCCCTCGTTCTCTTTTTTGAAAGTTATTAGGAAATTACTATCTTACACCTGCGCATGTCCCAGTCCATCTAATGCAAAAAACATTGAGTGACACGCCATTAATGCTCATTGTGTGCCACTTATGAGGGAAGTGGAAAAGATTCTTTTTTGCCATAAATGCTGACACACGCGCGCGGCTAGGACTCATCACGCCGTTCCACATTGGGCCACGTCACCTGCGCGTGCGCTCACTCGCTGGTTCACAAAACTTGTCAGCGCTTAATGACGTCACACTTACCTTTTTGATGATTAACCCTCTGAACCGCCGTCTCTCTCCTCACTCTTCTCACTTTCATTTTTCAACTTTCAACCGCCTCTTTCTCTCTCTCTGTCTGACATTTCTTTCTCTGCACTTTCTCTCCTTTTTGATCCATTTTCGTGTAAAATTTCTCCTATATATATCATGGCTCTTAAGAAAACAAATTCCAAGAAACAAGAAGACTCACAAATGGTAAGAATCTCAAACCCCCTTTCAATTTTCGCCATTGTTATTCGAAGGTTTGGTTTTTCTTCCCCTTTGTGATTTCTCTATGATCCGTTGCTCGTTTTTCAAATTATTTGATCCTGTGTGCTCGTTTTACTTGTACCTATTCATATATGTAATTTTGAGAATTTTTGAGTGTTTCACCTTTTCGTATTCCTTTTCGTTTTTCTCAGATTCTGGGTTGATGTTCATGTTCTTCGTGTTCTTCATGTATTCAATATATGCTCTTCATGTTCTTGATTAATAGTCATATGATGTGCCTTGCCTTGATTATTGTTCTTGTTTATGATTTTCGCGCCAATTTTAGGCGTGTGATTTAAAATTTGTGTTTTTGGACATTTTTAACCCTTTATTTGATATTTTATTCTAAGTATGGAGTCTAGTTCATGCGCTGCGCTTGTCGCTCATGCGCATGCGCTTCTCTTCATGCGTATGTCCATATCTAACTTATAACTCTTGTTTTGCGCAGAATTTAAATTACTTTATTCTTGGATGGGAACTTGATGTGGATGATTTGAAACAGGATGCGCTAGGACGCTACATGATGGAACTAATGGATCACTCTGGCATCCTGCCCCTCTTCACCAAGGGCCAGTCTTTGATTCTCCCCTCCTACATCGATGAATTCTTCAGTAACGTAGAAGAAGTGGAGCGCATTTATGATGACATACCTGTTCAGTGCTTGAAGAGTTCTATCCGCGGGGTTTCTGTCATGAACAACTATGCGCACATACGCCAGACGATGGGACTTCCTGCGTGTAACAAGAAGAAGCTATCTCAAGATGTGCAAGACAGGGTTGCGCAGAAGCTGATCAAGATCCCTACTCTGGTTGGTCAATATAACAACCATGATAGGAAGGAGTTTGGAGAACTTATGTACCACCTCTGCACACTCATTGGTGACACCATCAACTGCAAGAATGGCAACAAATCCACCTTCATCAGCAAGCAGTGGATGTGTTGCGCAGCCATCTACAAGTCTAAAACTCTGAGTTGGGCTAAGATAATTTTTGATGAGTTGGTACAGTGGGTGCGCGTATACAAGAAGAAAGCTGCAGATTCCAAGAAGCCACCCAAGTACAAGACTTACTGCAGAATTCTTACGCCGTCTTCATATGCTTTCCTTCTGTGCGCAAGCTGGCAGATGAAGACCTGTTATTGAAAGTTGATGTCACTTCAACGCGCAATTATACTCGCGTATATCTTCAAAACTTTCGCCGTGAAGTCAACAATTTTGATTAATGCATGTACTGGGTTGCGGATCCCATAGAGGTGTTTGAAGATATCCACCCTGATGATCAAAGATCCCCTTCCTTTTCTAATAATGAGGTAGAAGAAGCATCCTCATCTGACTCTGACTCTGAAGATGAGTCTGTATATGAGCCAGTGTTGAGCAAGGTTGGAGACAAGGAGAAGGGTAAGGCCGCTGCTGATGCGCCGCGCAAGAAAAAGAAGGCCAAGAAATCTTCTGCGCCTGGTATTACTATTCAAGAGCCTACTGCGCATGCTCTAAAGCGCAAGGCTTCTGCTGAACCAGTGCCTGCAAAGAATCCCATGAAATCTAAGGTTGTTGCGCTTGAAGAAAAGAAGAAGAAAAAGAAAGCTAAGGCATCTAAGACTTTGCTTGATGAGTCTGATGAAGACATTCAAGTAGGTGGTGATGATGATGTTACTGCGCCTCCTCCTCCTGCGCCTAAGTCTACGCGCGCCTCTACATCTGCTCCTGTACCATAAGAGGAAATTTTTGAAGGTGCCCCTAATAACCCTCTTATTAGCCCTTCAAAATCTTCTACTGCTGGACCTTTTAAGACTACGCCAGCTCAGGGGGAGCAACACAAGGAAACTTCTTCTGAGGATAAAATTCCTCTATCTATTAAGAAGAGTAAGACAAAGTGCCGCGTGAAGAAGCGTGCTACTAAGAGGTCTATAAAAGACTTGTCTGATATAGAGTCTGATCCTCCAAGGCATTCTCCTCCGCGCAGTGAAATATCTGCGCGTGAAATTGCGAGGCGAGCAAGGTTGGCAGCAATTGCGTAAAGAAATGTTGCGCAGCAAGCCCCACCTATCTTCATTGATGGTGAAGGCTTTTCTTTTGATGCGCCTGATCCTACAGTTGATCCAGATGCGCCAATTGTTGAAGATGCTGCAGATTCAAGTTCTGGGGACTATGATATGCCTCCATCTCCTGTCCCTGCGCAAGGTACTACTCCTACAGCTGCTACTATACCTGCACATACAACTGGGGCTTCTCAAACTTCACCTCAAGTAATTCCTATAGTGCCTCCAGCTCCTGCCCCCTCAGATCTCTCTAGTTCCTTAACTGATATGCGTCAAATCATGTCCATGCTCCAAACAATCCAAGCCAATCAGTTTGCCGCACAAACCCAACACTTTCAAGTGGTCACTGCGCAGACTAAAATTTAAGAACAACTGGATGTGCAAGCTGCAAGGCTCGATGCTCAGGCCAGTCTGTTACAGGCAATTGATTGTGCCATTAAGGGGGAGAGTTCTACAACAAAGGCAACCAGTTCTGATGTTGCGCCTACTTTTGATTCTCTACGCCAAGATATAGAGCATGACATTGGTGTTCTTACCACTGCGCTCTCAAAGTTCCCTCTATGCATGGTTTAAATGAAGCTTTGTGCACCTTGGCAAGTACTATGAATGAGGTTCTTTAAATTAAAACTGCCAAGATCTTAAATGCATTTGAGAATTTTGCGCCAGGTGATTCAAGATCCTATTCCTCCTCCCTTGATTCGCTTAAAATCCATATGACCAACTGCTTAGTCCAGTTCGGTGATACCTTTAATGGGACGATGAATCAGGCTGTGGAATACAACACCAAGTTTCAGCAACTGAAGATTGAGTTGATGAACAAGTTCACGAGCCTGCAAAACGAGCTAAGGGAAGTGCTGTCTAGGATTAACATAGATTAAAATTGTAATCTTTTGTTTGCTGCGCATATGTATGTTTTTGATGCGCACATTTTTTTTTGCTTTTGATTTTTCTTCCATGTAAAACTTGTACTCTGTAACTCTTATTCTCCAAGTTTTAATGAGAAGAATGCATCATTGCGTTTTCACAAAACCTTGTTCAATTCAAACCATTCGTTTGTGGAACAATGAATGCATTATTTAACTGAACTTCATGCACATATTTATATCTGCTCATATTTCATTGCATGATGTTTAAACGTTCAGTTTCAACGCATACTTAAACTTAAACTCATAATATTTTTGTATGTGCTGAATGATATTTCTATCTTTCCCTTATTTTAAGTTATTCTTTTGGATAGACTAGAAATCTATAACACTGGCTAGTGTGTACATTGACTTGAGGCATGATTTACTATTTTCATTTTTATGGACATGTTATTATCAAGAACAATGAATTGCCTTTGTTATAGTAGGTAATGGCATCAATCATTTAAGGGGAGATTGTTGGGTATGCTTATTACTTAACCCTCCTGTTTATGTTAAAATTGATTGATACCATCACCTACATTTATTTTAAGGACTTTAGGACCCTATGTAAGAAATTTTATAACCTCAATTTTTAGCTAAGTCCTTCTTATAGACTAGGCTTTGTGGTTAGGGCTTATACTTTAAATTTGAGGTCTCACTTACAAATGACTAAGTGTGATGCGCATGACTTTCATGCGCATCACCCAACTGCGCACTCAATGCGTATGGCTTTCATGCGCGCGCAGTTTTGCCTTAGTCAATTCTCTTATTTCCTGACCTCATATTCTAGAATCTTGGAAAGCGTCAAGTCAAGCTACGCTTTTTGGAATGAGCCAAAGTGCTGATGTGTACATACGACAAAACAAGCACACTCAGCATACACGTAGATGGAGACGCACCTCAGTTTAAAATTCAAAATGAAGACAACTGTCATCCTTCTAGAAGAAGTTTGAATCTTGTCCTCTTGCTCTATCTCTAACGGCTATAAAGGACACCTGCGCATCAATCACATTGTGCCAGCTCATTGTCCTTGCTCAGAGCTCCAACGGCTAGTTTTTGAAGCTCCACTAAAAATAGCCTTGCTCATCCTCATTTCCAAGCTGCTTGTGTTTTGCTTTCAAAAAGAAACTTTGAAGATTTGAAGATTGCTTGCTCATTTCCAGAATTCTTAAGAACAACCTTCATACCTTCATACCTTACCAAGCCTAGATCCTAAAAGCCTTGTAACACCAGAATATCTTGTGCTCTTCATCTCATAGATTTATAGAGCCCAGATTTTTGACACACACACACCTCTTGAAGTTCTGATCTAATCGATCATACTTCTAGAGATATACCAGTTTTTGTCTAGGATTTGTTCTTTCATAGATAATAAATCTTTGAGTTAGTTTTGTTCTCAATCATTCTAACTTGTAACACTCACTCATATTATAAGATCTCCATAAGAAATCCAAGACTAACCATCTTGGTAGAGGACGTAGATCTTTTCCCGATCGAACCTCTCCAAATAGCTTGTCTCTATATTCTGCTTTACATTCTACATTTAAGTTTTTCTGATATATTACTTTGTTTGATCTTTATAGATTGTCTTGCACTGTTTGCATTGTATTTGTGTGCTTTCTGCCTTAGTACCATTTTGCGCCTCTCTTTAAGCTAAACTTAGTGCGTGCGTTTTTACACTCCTGCGCATATTCCCTGTGCATTAGTGATTGATTTAAGTTTCCGCTGTGCATTTCACACTCTTGTTGCACGATATACTTAGCCAAAATAAGAGCTGTGCGCATTCGCCATTGATTTGCAAAAGGGTTTGAAAAGAATTTTAAAACGCTATTCACCCCCCCCCCCTCTAGCATTTTTCATACCCTTGTTGTCCCTTTGGGACCAACATAAACACTTGATTTCTGTTAAAATTTGGTTTTGGTGCTTGTGATTTGGGACTATTGTTGGGACATTCTTGTTTGGGTTGATATATTGTTTGAATATTGATAAATGGTTGTCGGGAATTCTGAAATCGTGTGTGGTGATTTTAACTCAGTGTTTCAAAGGATAGTAGTATGTTATTTGGTTTTGATTTGTGGTATTATTATGGCACCAAAGAAAGTCCTCACTTCTAAGCGAGCTCAAAAAAATCCCAGTAATGGAGATGAGAGGAATATGTACTATATTTTGTGTTTTACTTGTGTTT
The DNA here is from genome assembly GCA_026119855.1 of Campanula takesimana. Classification (NCBI taxonomy): domain Eukaryota; kingdom Viridiplantae; phylum Streptophyta; class Magnoliopsida; order Asterales; family Campanulaceae; genus Campanula; species Campanula takesimana. The sequence continues at coordinate 357,360 of JAOWBW010000622.1, forward strand.
ACATTAACTTGAAATTTATTTAGTTATCCTAATAATTTATAAAACTTATTATTATTACACAATATTAAATATTATAATAATATTTTTTAATTTTTATTAAAATAATTAAATTATTGCTCAAAGTTCCTTCGTACTAACGTTAAAGAAAGACGATATTTACTTTGGGATGAATAAAGTATAAAATATGTACTCAGCATGTACTCTATTTTGTGTTTTACTTGTGTTTACATATTGTTTAATTTTCTTCAAAAAGTTATAGTATAATTTTTGTTCAAAAGATATGGTTTGCTAAGTTCACATTTATTTTTTTAAACAACTGTGAATTTGTTTTTGAAACTTGATTTTGGATCATCTGTGAACTTGTTCCTGAACTTATTTTTGGAATAATTGTAAACATTTTCCTAGAACAACTGTGAACTTGTTTTTGAAAAAACTGTGAACTTGTTTTTGAAAAACTGTGAACTTGTTTTAGGATTAACTGTGAACATGTTCTTGAAACAATTGTGAACTTGTTTTTAGAAAAACTATGAACTTGTTCTTTGAACAACTGTAAACTTGTTCTTGGAGCAACAATAAACATGTTCTTGAAATAACTGTGAACTTGTTTTTGGAACTTGTTCTGTGAACTTGTTCTTGGAACAACAATGAACATGTTCTTAGAGCTTGTTCTTGGAAAAACTGTAATCTTGTTCTTCTAACTTGTTCTGGAACAACTGCGAACTTGTTCTTGGAACAACTGCGAGCTTTGTTCTTGGATTTTATTTTTTTTTGAAAATTGTGAATTTGTTCTTAGGAACTATGAGTTTGTTTTTGGAAAAGAATGTGAAGTTTTTTTTTCTGCAGAAAAACGGTGAATTTTTGTACTTATTAGAATAATTATGAAGTTGTTATTAGAAAAAGTGTGACTTTTGTTGTTTTAAAAAAATTGTGAATTTGTTCTTGACGGGTTTAGTGATCGCTGGTCGGATTGCATTTTTGAGTGGAATAACCTTTTCATTTTCACCAGATTATTCGCAAATAGTCACCGAAGATAGTCGTTGGAGATGGTCGCCGGAGGTGGTTGCCTGAAGAGGTAGAGATTGGTGGGCAAAGGTGGTTATGGTGGTTGAGGAGAGAACGTGAAATGATGGGGATAGTGGCATTCATGTAATTTCGTGTCATTTAGTAAAGGCATGAGTGTCCTTTTAATAAATTGTGGACTAGATGGTAAAATCTGAAATTCTTCATCCTTGGTGGTAGTTTCCATTATGATGAGGGACTATATGGTAATTGCCATTATTACCACCTAGTCCTTCATCCTAAGCCAAACTACCACCTAATCCTACTTAATATTTGTATTTACCACTTAGTCCAATACTTGAAAATATATTGACCTAGGGTCCATTAATATCATCAAATCCTGAAACTACCCCTTATCCAATTAAAACCACATGCATCTCCTCTCCTCGCAACGCACACTCTCTCTACATTCTGATTCCCGGAGTGACTACCGCTCCTTCCATTCTCCGGTGACCCTGACCTTCCCAACCTCCGACGACCCCCCTCCTCCGGCGATCCTCCCCTACCTCTGGCGATCCCTTCCTTTGTCTCTCTATCCAACTCTGACCAACAGATCTGGAACAGATCTCATATCGAACAACTCCGGTGACCCCCTTCCATTCCACCACCGGTAACCTTTTCTCCTCCACCTGCGGCCACTCACTCCCCTCCCACTGTCAGCGACACCCTCCCCCTTCCTTTACCTCTCTGGCAAACTCGGACAACAGATCTGAACAGATCTCACATGGAACAACTCCAATGACCCCCTCCCATTCAACCGTCGGAATTCTTTCCCCTCCACTTATTAGGAAAATTATGAAGTTGTTATTAGAAAAATGGTGAATTTTGTTGTTTATAAAAATTGTGAAGTTGTTCTTGAGGGATTTGGTGATTGTCGGTCGGTTTGCGTTTTAGGTGGATACCCTTTTCATTTTCACTTCATTATTCACAAATAGTCACCGGAGATAGTCGTTGGAGGTGGTCGCCGGAAAATGGTCTACGGAGGTGGTCGCCGAAGGTGGTCTCCGGAAGAGGTAGCTATTGGTGGCCAAATGTGGTTATGGTGTTTGGGGAGAGAAAGTGAAATGATAGGGATAGTGGCATTCATTTAATTATGTGTCATTTAGTAAGGGCATGAGTGTCCTTTTCATAAATTGTGGACTAGGTGGTAAAATCTAAAATTCCTCATTCTTGATAGTAGATTCTATTAGGATGAGGGACTATATGGTAATTTCCCCCATTTTAAAGCACAGACGGTACATGCAAGCGCACGACCCATGAGCTAGAGTGCAAAAAGGCACTACTACATTTTTGAGCAAATGAAACACATCTAATTCATCTAACGCAACAATGCGTGAGAATGGCGTTGCATTATTTCATCTATGTAACGGCTTATTTGACCTATTGCAACAGCTACGGCCTATGTGCTGCGTTATTTCTCTAGGCGTTGCATTAGAGTCTTCTAATGCAACGCCGTCAATAACGCCCTTGCATTAAGTTACATGGCGTTGCATTATATCCATCAAATGAAATGATTGTATTACTAATGCAACGCTTTTAATAACGCCCTTGCATTCAGTTATTGGTGTTGCATTATATCCTTCTAATGCAATGGTGATATTGCTAATGAAACACCTTCAATAACGCCCTTGCATTAGGTTAATTGGCGTTGCTTTATATCCTTCCAAAGGTTTCAATTAAATTAGAAAAAAAAAACTAAATACATGATAAATAAATGAAAGTATAATAAAGAAATGAAGGACGGGAAACACCCTTTATTTTTTTATGTACGCATGTATATATTTTTTTTAATAAATATAAATATTTTTAAATATTTTTAGTATTGATTTTTTTTAAAAAAAAAATGTTATAAAAAAAAGTTAGAAAATAACTAAAAAAAATAAAAGTATAATAAAGGAATGAGGGAATGAAAATACCCTTTAATTTTTATGTATATATGTATATTTCTTATTATTCCTGAATAGAAATAAATATTTTGGAACTTTTTTAATATTGAAGTTTTTTGTGTGGGCATATAGTTTAGAGTATCGGTAGGATATAGATTAGTGTATTGGTATATGATGTATAGGGTATAGGGTATATGTATGTGGTGTATATGGTTTAGGATATAAGATATATGATGTATGAGGTATATGGAATAGGTAGAGCTGTCAATACGGGCTGGCGGGGCGGGTTGGGCCCAACCCACCACAACCCACCTTCAAACGGGGCGGGGCAGGTTGGCCCAAATTTTTGGCGGGCTGAGAAAATGCCATCCTACCCCACCCCACCTTAGGTTAGTGGGTCAGGCGGGCCAGGCGGCCCAAGAGCCCAAATGTTCCAGTTCACCATTAGCCACCACAACACACCGCCACCTCCACCACACTGCCGCCACCACCTCCACCACGCTGCCGCCACTGCCATCATCATCATCACCGCCACCATTGCTACAGACTATTGAAATGATTTGGTCACAAAAACAGGGATACACACACACACACGAACATACATCCAAACATACACACATAGATCTGCACATATACAAACACACACACACACACACACACACATAGATGCACTATATCTGCACTATATATGCATTAAAAAAAAAATACGACTGAGAAAGACCAAGAAAGCGAGAGAGAGAAATAGAGAGAGAGAGAAAGAGAGAAAGAGAGAGAGATAGAGATGGATACGTAACTTGAAAGGTCGCAGGGGGCAACGAGATCGGCATTGGTGACAAGATCTGCAGTGGCGACATGAATGGCGGTGGCTGGGAGCGGGGGCGGTGGAGGGCTGCGGTGTGGTGGGAGGTGAGAGAACACGAGAGAAAGAGTTGCAGATCGTGAATGAAATTGAAAAGAGGGGAGGGGGTTTTTCTGTTTGAGGGAAAATCCAAAAAAAAAAAAAAAAAGGTGGGTTGGCCTGCCCCGGCCCGCCCCGAACCCGTTTGGCCCGTGACTCAAATGGGCTAGCCCAAATTGGCCCACTTATATTTGGGTTGGTATAGTTAAGGCCCAACCCACCCTTATTCTATGGCGGGCCGGGCCAACCCAACGGGCTCAGCCCAAATTGACGGCTCTAGGTATAGGGTATATGATATACTCCCTCCGTCTCATTTTAAACTTCAAAAATTTTCATTTTGGGTGTCCCATTTTAAACTTCAAAATCCAAAAAAAATAAAGTTATTTATATTTTTTTATTTAGTGGGACCCACATGTCATACACACAATAACTATCCACTAACTATTCCCTATCCCCCCTTGTTCTCTCCTACCCACTTTCTATACTCACAACACTCTATCATACTATCTATATTTTATAATATAAAGATTCTCATTTTTAATTCTTGTGCCCACTTTTTTTTTAAGTTTTAGATGGGACGGAGGGAGTATGCTGTATGGGGTACAGGGTAAGAGTATGGGTATAAGTATGGGTATGGGTACGGGTTATGAGGTATAAGATCTATAATCTGGGTATGGGATATAAGTGTTGATAAACATTATTAATTGTAGATACCCCGGGGAACCACGGCTTGGCTAGAGCGGTGAATTATCCTAGGATGTCTAACTTGTTTTTAGAGTCGCCACCTATGTTTTGAGGAACATAAGAAAAACCTATTGATTGTAGCCTAAGTTTGATTACGAAAACAGAGATTCTTTGTTTTGAGGTTCGGGGGTTAGATTACGAGATGGGAAGTACCGAAACACCCATCTCGCCCAACTAAAGTTGGTCTTGCTTGATCAAAATCTACATGGATGAAAATGTTCTTCTTCTTCTTCTTTAAGTCATGAAAAGGGGGGATTTAAAATAGGATTTGGAATGTAGGAGATGACTCCTTAACCAACCTCAATGAGATGAGGTGATCATTAGAGTCATATCCAGAAATGATTTGGGTGATTGCACATTTGATTAAAGTAAAAAGAGAGAGAGGAGATGAAGTAGAAAAGAAAGGAAAAGATGGACTTTTACCTACAATTTGAAGAACTTCAAATGTTGCTTAATGAGATCCTTGGAGAACCTTTAGAAAGTGATTTTTTTGTCTAGTTTTCGATCGGGTCTTTCCGATGATTTTTCGATCCTTGAAAATGGAGGTAAAGGGAGGTTTTTATAGGTGAAAGAGGGGTGTTTTTGGTGCCAAAACTCAGTCACCAAGAAATCCTTCCCGGGCAAAATCTTGTAAATTGAGCAAGGGAGGGAATCCTGGCCAGAAATCTGTAACTGACGCCCAGAGGCGCGCGCTTCCTGCTTTGGGGGCGGGAGGCGCGCGCGCCTGGCTCCTCCTGTCGGAGGCGCGCGACTCAGAGAAGGCAATTTTGACAGAATGGACTAGAAAGTCAGCCCTGTCATTCAGTTTAGTCCCTGGACTTAACGAAGTCAGTCAGGAACTTAACGGAAGTGACAGAAACTAACGAGAAACACTTAAAATAGGGAGAAACACAAAATCAAATGTGCAATCGGGGTGAGCGGTCCAAGGTGGGGTGTCTACAGAGCCCCTCGGCGACGTGGATTGCAAAGCAAAACGCGTCGACGAAAGTTAAAAACACCTGCCGAGGACATCACCAAGAAAAGGCAAAGACTCGATGAAAGCAGGAATTTGAAATTGCGAGAGATAGTGGTGCGCTCCCTGTGTGAGCGGCTTTTGTTGATGGAGGGGGTGGCATGATCCGTTAGGTGAACCTGCCGGCTGAATGTTTTGAATGAGGCCGTTAGTGAACCTTTTGATGAATCCGTTAGTGAATCCCTTGGATGAGTCCGTTGGTGAACCCTTGTTGACGAATCCGTTAGTGAATCCCTTGGATGAGTCCGTTGGTGAACCCTTGTTGACGAATCCGTTAGTGGATCCGTTTGATGAATCCGTTAGTGAATCCCTTGGATGAGTCCGTTGGTGAACCCTTGTTGACGAATCTGTTAGTGAATCCGTTTGATGAATCCGTTAGTGAATCCCTTGGATGAGTCCGTTGGTGAACCCTTGTTGACGAATCCGTTAGTGAATCCGTTTGATGAATCCGTTAGTGAATCCCTTGGATGAGTCCGTTGGCGAACCCTTGTTGACGAATCCGTTGGTGAATCCGTTTGATGAATCCGTTAGTGAATCCCTTGGATGAGTCCGTTGGTGAACCCTTGTTGACGAATCCGTTGGTGAATCCGTTTGATGAATCCGTTAGTGAATCCCTTGGATGAGTCCGTTGGTGAACCTTTGTTGACGAATCCGTTAGTGAATCCGTTTGATGAATCCGTTAGTGAATCCGTTTGATGAATCCGTTAGTGAATCCTTTGTTGACGAATCCGTTAGTGAATCCGTTTGATGAATCCGTTAGTGAATCCCTTGGATGAGTCCGTTGGTGAACCCTTGTTGACGAATCCGTTAGTGAATCCGTTTGATGAATCCGTTAGTGAATCCCTTGGATGAGTCCGTTGGTGAACCCTTGTTGACGAATCCGTTGGTGAATCCGTTTGATGAATCCGTTAGTGAATCCCTTGGATGAGTCCGTTGGTGAACCTTTGTTGACGAATCCGTTAGTGAATCCGTTTGATGAATCCGTTAGTGAATCCCTTGGATGAGTCCGTTGGTGAACCCTTGTTGACGAATCTGTTAGTGAATCCGTTTGATGAATCCGTTGGATGAGTCCGTTGGTGAACCCTTGTTGACGAATCCGTTAGTGAATCCGTTTGATGAATCCGTTAGTGAATCCCTTGGATGAGTCCGTTGGTGAACCCTTTGGATGAGTCCGTTGGTGAACCCTTGTTGGCGAATCCGTTAGTGAATCCGTTTGATGAATCCGTTAGTGAATCCCTTGGATGAGTCCGTTGGTGAACCCTTGTTGACGAATCCGTTAGTGAATCCGTTTGATGAATCCGTTAGTGAATCCCTTGGATGAGTCCGTTGGTGAACCCTTGTTGACGAATCTGTTAGTGAATCCGTTTGATGAAATATTGCTTTGATGTCTAGTGCCATTCGGAGTCACACTTGACTTTTTGGATTGCGGGGTACGGGCATAGTTGACCGCGACCAGAAAAATGTTCCTGCTGGGGATGAAATGTTGAGATTGACTCTTGAGGGGGGTGTGGCACCCGTGACAGAACTTAGGGAGTTCGGAATTTTGAAGAGGACAGCCTACTTTTGAGTGGGAGTTTCTATCCTACTTTCGATTTTTGACATGCCTTAAGGGCGGACCAGAAAAAGGTGTGCCCAACTGGGTGTCCGAGGATCGGGACAGTGTCTTGATTTAGGCGGGAGATCTCTGACAAGGCCCTTTTCTTGAAGCGATTTAGACCTGGGAGGCACGCGCCTTCCTATGTAGGATTGGGACGCGCGCGCACTTCAGACTGCTAGCGGGTGGCGCGCGCGTCTGGGAGGCGGAATTCCGGGCTTGACATATGCTGACCAAAAGAGCCCCCAACAGCTATAATATCATCTTCTGTTCGACCACTTGATTCTCACAGCTCCTTTCTGCCATTTTTGAACATCATATTATTGCTTAACTTCGCTTGTGATCAACATTTTCCATGGCTTCCAATTCTTTTGCCCTTGATGCCAAGGTCGTTAGTGCGTATGAAAAGGACTTGGGCACTTTTGTGTATTCTTTCAAGACCCATCCCAAGAAGGCCTTCATTAAAGATTTCGGGTTCCGAATTCTTTTCACCTTGCGGACGTTGAAGCCGAATTGGGATTTGTTGAGAGCTGCCGCGGCTTTCTGGGATTGCGACAGCCATACCTTCAACCTTTCAGCTAATGAAATGGTGCCGACTGTTGACGATTTCGGGGCCATCCTTGGCATGCCTTTGGCCGGTCGGATTGCCGTCCCTAAATATCACCGTGGTGCCATCGGCTCTTGGGTTGGGTTACTGAATCTCCCTGTTGAGGACGTGAGGAAGATGTTGCATGGTACCGTGATTGACATAACTGAATTGCCGATGTTCTTCAGTTTACACTCGGAGGACCCGATGGTTCAATCTTTCAAAAGAAATGCCATGGCCGTTTGTCTCTTCAGCGAAGTACTGTTTGTTACACCTTTCGGGACTGCGGACGTGCAGTTGGCTGAGATTATTTTGCAAGCTAAGGAGCAGCAATTTAGTATAATCCCTCTTATTGTAGGGGAGACGTTGCACGACCTTGATGAGTTACATAGGACGGGCAAGATGTGTCGGGGAAGCCCTTTGCTCTTGACCATATGGCTCCGAGAACACTTCAGAATTTATTCTCCGGATGGTGATTTGTCTCCTTTTGCTGTTCATAGGAGGAAGTTGTTGATCCGGGATTTATCTGAAGATGATTGGAAGAAATTCTTTGCCTCTAGGGTGACCGTCGATATTGAGTGGTGTCCTCCTTCTTGGGGTCTTCGTCCTTTTATGGAATGGACTCTTGGTTTTCAGCACGTGGTTGTACCCGGTTTGAGAGATTCTTCGTTTTACCAGCCAGAGCGGGTTCTGCGGCAGTTTGGTCGCCAACAGACAATTCCTTTTCCGAGGGATGGAATGCTTCGTCCAGTTGCTTACATGGGTCCTGACTTCTCGAGTGAGCTTCAGTCGGCTTGGGGAGATGACCGCAATCGTTGGGCTTTCGCTCCTCTGCATCGGGGGAGTGTCTTCCTTCCCGAGAGCTACTTGGACTATTTATTTGGCACCCTTTAACGTGGCATCACTTGGGTTGATGTGCTTCGTGCCGAGTTGTTGGGACAGGGTTTTGAGCCTAGCAGCACTTTGAGATATAGGGAGGCTGCTGCTGATTCGAGTAACATTCTCGCTGACCCTTTCGGTACTCCTTTGGATGACTTTTATGCTAGGAGACGTGTTGCAACACAAAAGGTTTCGGTGCGTATTAGTGCTCCTTCGTTACCCAAGAAGAAAAGGATTGAGAGACGATCGGGTGGTCCTTTGAAAGCTAAGAGAAAATTGGATTTTTCTTAGTACCCTAAGAGATTGCAATTAGACCACTTTGTTTTAGGATTTAATATTTTGATGTCTTTTGTTGCTCAATAAATCCGTTGTAATGGTTTGAATAATTCATTGAATGAATAAAAATTGCATTTTGTTATTTGAAGTGAATTGGGTATTTTTGATATGTTTTAGACCGCACCCGAAGGTTGCCTACGTTCCTCCAGTTGGGAGGCTCAGGTCTTCGTAGTTCAAACAAACAAAGACCATTTTTTTTTATTTTTTTTTTGTTGTGCACCCTGTTTTTTGCCTAGACCGCCCTTTCGGGTTTTCAATCTAGCGGGCTTCTTTTTTGCACATGCTCTAATTTTTGCCTAGGCCGCCCTTGCGGGTTTTCAACCTAGCGAGCGATTTTTTTTTTTTTTTTTTTTTATGGTCTTTGTTTATTAAGCGTAGAACCTCTTGAGCTTGTCGAGGTTGACCTCCTTTGGCAGCTGGTCACCATCTAAATCCACGAGCCGGACTGCACCACCGCTTAGTATCTTTTTGACCACGTACGGACCGATCTATCGGGGTCCCCATTTCCCCAGGGGATTCATGGCATTAGGAGGATGTTGTCTTAAGACCAAATCTCCCACATTGATGTTTCGAGGCTTCACCTTTTTGTTGAAAGTTCTTGCCATCCTTTGCTGATACGCCCTTGTGCGTTCGAGTGCTCTTAACCTTTTCTCGTCGAGCAAGGCTAATTGTTCATATCGACTTTGCATCCAGTCGACCTCGTTGACTTGATTCTCGAGGAGGACCCGTAGAGATGGGACTTCAAGTTCGATAGGGAGTACGGCTTCAGAACCATAGACCAATGCATGAGGAGTTTCTCCTGTTGCGGATCGTATTGATGTGCGGTAGCCCCACAATGCTAATGGTAGCTTCTCGGGCCAATCTCTTCCTGTTGAGGCCATTTTCTTGACGATGGTCTCGATGGTCTTATTTGCTGCTTCGACTACGCCATTTGCTTGGGGCCGGTAAGGAGATGACTTGTGCTTGGTGATCTTGTATTCTACCAAAAGTGCATCCATTTCCTTCTCAAAGTGAGAGCCGTTGTCGGAAATGATTTCATGAGGCACGCCGTATCGGCACATGATATTAATCTTTACAAATTCGGCCACTTTCTTGGCGTTGAGGGTCCGATAGGCTTGTGCTTCGACCCACTTTGTGAAGTAGTCGACTGCCACTAGGACGAATGACTGCCCATTGCTCCCGGCAGGATGAATTTTACCGATGATGTCTATCCCCCAACAAGAGAAAGGCCAAGGTGTGACCATGTTGTAAAGTTGTGAGGGTGGAGCATGTTGCAGATTAGCGTGGAATTGGTACTTGGCACACCTTTTGACTTTCTCGATACAGTCTCGTTCCATAGTGCTCCAATAGTAACCAATGCGAAGTATCTTCTTGACTAGCATAAACCCATTCATGTGGGGTCCACATTCTCCTTCGTGCACTTCACACATTATCTCTTGAGCTTCGGTCTCATTGGCACATAAGAGATTGATCCCGTCGTGGTGCCTTTTATAGACTCGGTCCCCAATCAGTACATACCGAGAGGCTAACCTTTGCAGAGCTGCTTGAGACTTCTTATTGATGTTCTCGGGATAAGTGCCGTCTTTGAGGAAGTTCATGATATCCGAATACCACGGAGAGTTTGTTTGAACCTCGTTGATCTCGATACTCATGCAATATGCCGGACTGTTCCTTTGAGCAATTTTGAAAGGCTTCACCATTTTCCCTTTGGGCATTTCAACTAATGAAGCTATAGTGGCCAGTGCATCGGCGAAGCGATTCTTATCCCTTGGCAGGTAGTTGAAAGTGATCTCTTGGAATTGTTCAACCAGTTCTTCAAGGTGCTGACCATACTGTTGGAGAGTCGGGTCTTGGGTTCGCCATTTACCCGATTGCTGATTGATAAGGAGCAAAGAGTCACCGAACACTTCTAGTTCCGCGACGTTTCTTTCGAGAGCTGCTTCAAGCCCTGCTATGCATGCTTCGTACTCGGCAATGTTGTTGGTAGCTTCGAATTCCAGGCGTATGGCAATGGGAGTGTAGATGTCTTTTGGATCGACAAGCAATACCCCTATACCAAAACCGTGTTTATTGGCGGCGCCATCGAAAAAAAGTTGCCACTTGTCTTCTTCGGTTGCAGTACAAATTAAATGCTCGTCACGGGAATTCGGCAAGCTGGTCACTGAACACTTTCCCCTGACGGATTTTAGTGTGACGTAAGTGATATCATAGCTGGCGAGCATGAAGTACCATTTGGCTATTCTTGTTGACATGAAAGGCTTCTCGAAGATGTAGCGGAGCGGGTCCACCTTTGCTACTAGCTTGATCGGAAAAGCTTCCATATAGTGTTTGAGCTTTTGAGTGACCCAAACCAATGCTGCACATGACTTTTCTAAGACAGAGTAGTTCTTTTCGCCTCCTTGGAATCGGCGACTGACAAAATAAATGGCGTTCTCCTTTGTGGACTCTCGTTGCTCTTGTGCTAACATAGCCCCTAGGGCTTCATCATTGACAGTGAGATAAAGCAACAGAGGTTTCTCCTTGTGTGGCGGAACTAGAACAGGAGGGCACGTCAAGTAATGCTTTACTTGATCGAAGGCTTCTTGGCACGCGTCGGTCCATTCTAGAGCCACATTCTTCTTGAGTAGCTTGAAGATTGGCTCGCACATGGAAGTGAGTTGGTGCACAAACCGACTGATGTATTGTAGTCTTCCTATGAAACCTTTAATCTCTTTCTGCGTCTTTGGAGGAGGCATGTCAATGATTGCCTTGATTTTGGAGGGGTCTACTTCGATTCCCCTTTCAGTGACCATATAACCAAGAACTTTGCCTCGGATAACCCCAAATGTGCACTTTGCAGGGTTGAGCCTCATCTTGTGTTGACGAAGCCTTTTGAAGAACTTGCGGAGATCGATTAGGTGTTGACCATCGGTTCCTTTGGAGTGAATGATCATGTCGTCCACATAGACCTCGATTTCTTTATGAATCATATCATGGAACAGGTCTGTCACGGCTCTTTGGTTGGAAGCCCCAGCATTTCTTAACCTAAATGGCATGACTGTGTAGCAAAAGGTACCCCATGGTGTTGTGAAGGCTGTCTTGTGTTGATCTTCCTCGGCCATGAGAATCTGATTGTACCCAGCGAACCCATCCACGAATGAGCGGACCTCGTAGGCAGCAGTGGAGTCGACTAGCATGTCGATATTAGGGAGTGGAAAATCATCCTTTGGGGAAGCTTTGTTTAAATCCCGGAAGTCTACACAACTCGAACCTTGCCGTTCGCCTTCCTGGCTGTCACAATGTTGGCTAACCATGTCGGATACTCGATAACCTTGATGAACCCCACACTGAGGAGCTTCTCAATCTCTTCTTTGACCTGCAGAGACCATTCTGGCTTGATCTTTCTGAGCTTCTGCTTTACTGGCCTGGCATCTTCTCTGATCGGAATACTGTGCTCCGCTACCTTTCTGTCTAAACCCGGCATGTCTTTGTATGACTATGCGAACACATCCACGAACTCCCGTAGTAGTGCAGTCAATCTGTCTTTGTCGTCCCCCTTGAAGAAGCTTCCAATCTTAGTTTCTTTTGGCTCTTCTTCGGTACCCAGATTAACAACATGCAATTCTTCGTCAGCCTTTGGACCATTCTCGCCACGACTACGGACTTGTTGAGCAAGTTCATTTAAGTATGTTGTGTTTTCGTGGTCTATTTCATCATAATTTGAATCGTTATTAACTTGTTTGTTAAGTTCATTATTAGTTAATTCATCATTTATGATGTTTGCAATCTCAGGGTACTCAGAAATATCAAATTTTTCATTAGAAAAGAAAGGAAACACACGCTCGGCTATGGCCTCCAAATCCTCTTGGGTGAGGGTATTAGAGACACTCTCGGACTCGAAAGTAAGTGTGAGCTGCTCTTCCTTTGTTGCTGTGCGGGGTATGCAACCCATTTCTTGGACTAAGAATTCCTCGGATACCACGGGCCCTTTTGTTGAATACCAATTGTTGATCAGCTCGGAGCTTGGCGGGATCTCACTGATAGTTTCGTTCATGATGACGGTGTCATGGATGGCATTAACTTGGCATTTATTCATCATGGCGAGCTCTTCAAACATGGAGGCTAAATCTGTCAGTTCTTCCCCCACGGTGATTTCTGTCTCGGACTCTATAGTCATCTTCCTCCCCCACCATTCACGGGGCGACATGGGAGTTGGTTCTCTTTCGGATATCTGGACCTCACAATCGGAGAAGATTTCGAGGCCGGGCTTTTTGACACCTTTATTGTTAACCCACGGCTCGGGAAAGATCATGTATGGAACGTCTTCCCCTTGGCGGACAAAATAACCATTCAACGTCTTGCGATAAGGCCTTAGATTAGGGACTTCATACCGACGGCCTTCTTTACGAGCTCGGGCCTTTTCGTTCTTGATCGCTTGCTCTTATTTCAAGTCTTCTTTGGAAGGCTCATACCCCAAACCGAAGGTGTTCTTGACAAATGGGACTTGCACGGGATGTAGGATTCCTTGCTGATATTTCCCTAAGCCTAAACCAGGGAAGTAGTCCATATTCCTCATCATGCGGAGGACTTTGTGATTGCTGGGGGTCCATGATCCGTTTCCCCCTTCTTTGTCAATGGCGTTGATTGAGACGCCGGAGAGAGTGGAGTCTGGTAGACCATGCTGAACTTGGTGGACGGGCTCACCTTTTCTGTGGATAGTGATGTTTTCAGCCATTACGGTCACTATTTCATCACCATTTCGGATCTTGACACATTGGTGGAGAGTTGACGGTACGGCATTAGCACTGTGAATCCATGGTCGACCCAACAGTAAGTTGAACGAGGCCGGGATATCAAGCACTTGGAACGGAACGGACATGACCATGCTTCCAAACTCAATGTCTATTTCGATCATACCCATGACTGTACGGGCGGTGCTGTCATAACCTCGGATTACTTGAGTAGAAGGCTTCAAATCAGAATCCTTAAGCCCCAGTATGCCCATGATTCTACCAGGCATGAGATTGAGTGCGGAACCACCGTCCACTAAGACTCTTGAGACCGGCCTCCCCCTTGCTCGTACCTTGAGGTAAATAGCTTCGTTGTGGTCGGAACCAAATGGTGGAAGGTCCATATCGGCAAAGGTGATGACGTTGCTAAAATGAATGTGACCAATCATTGCCGTGAGGTCCTCGGGAGTAGTATCGGGAGAGACTGATGTATCATCGAGATTGCGGATGACAAGATCTCGGTGTTTCTTTGAGGATGCAATGAGGTCCCAAATAGAGATGTTGGCTTGAGTTTTCTTGAGTTGGACAAGTAGAGGATCTTCGGGAGCGTCGTGAGCTTGCGGCTTTTGAGAAGAGGAGCTCGGTGCGGTAGTGGAAGGGTTGCTTGCTATGACTCGACCGGATCGAGTTAGCATGTTGACGTTCCCATCTTGCTTCTTTTTCCTATTCTCTAGTACTTCCCTCATTACCTCATCGTAAGTCACTACATAACAAGAATTGTCAAGTTTATTCATAACATTGGGGCCCCCATTCACAATTGGGATTGAATGGGTGGTCCCCTCGAGTTCTCCTATCTCTATTACATTGACATGCTCGTCATTAGTCACTACAAATTCTTTCTTATCTATGAGATCTTGAATGACATTGCGGAGAACGAAGCATTCCTCGGTGGTGTGGCCACTATATTGGTGGTAGCCACAATATTTGTGGTGAGCATGATTGGATTGGATCGTCTTGGGTTGGTACCCTTGCACGGGTGTGACTTGACCCTTCGCCTTGAGGACCTCGAACACTTCGGTTTGAGTCATGCCTTGGAGAGGCGTGTAGACACGGTCACTTCCGGGCTTCTTCCCTTGAGGCGGAGGAACCTTTTTGTAATTCCCCTTGTCAATAGTGACGGCGTTGACCGAGGCCTCTTTTGTGGAGTTGGAAGCGGCCTTGTAGCGGTAAGTAGGAGTGGTCTTCTTAATCTCCTTGAGCAAGTCATCCATGCGTACCCCCGCCTCATACATTTGGGAGAAGTCGGAGTAGCAAGCCCCACTTAGGTGAGTGCGGAGATCAATCTTGAGACACTTGAGAAATATGTCCATTTGCTCTTTTGTGTTCGGCCTTTCAACAATTTCAGAGAGTTTGTCATTCCATCTCCTTGTGAAGTCGATGAAGGACTCATTGTCTCATTGAGTAGTGTTCTCTAGCTCTTTCCTTGTGGGCCGGTGAGTGGTGTTGCCTTGGTATTGGTTCTTGAAGGCAAGCATGGCGGAGTCCCAATCAAGACGGACAGTGAGCGGGAGAGTAGCATACCAATCTTTTGCCGCCCCCTCGAGAGTGAGAGGGAAGCATTGAGCCATCACCTTGGTGGAGACCTTCTTTGGAACCATTGCCCAAATATAAGTCTCAATGTGAGCCATAGGACAAGAGTTGCCCTTGAATTTTCTTATGTCGGGCATCTTGAACTTATCGGGAAGAGCGGCCATAGTACTCATGAGGATGGATGATTGATAAAGGCTTGTGTCGGAGCCTTTACCCATGTTGAGCCCATTGAATTTTTGGTCGATGTAGGCCATGATAGAATCCACCATTTTGGGCTCATTGTTCTCGGAACTTGGTTCCCCCATTTTCTTGGTGCGGGTGTTGACATAAGGACTCTTGAACAAACCCTCGGTCCATTCGGATTCGTCATCATTGTTCTTGTTCTTTCCCTTGGCAAGGTTGGTGAGCTTTTCTTTCATTAGCTCCATTTCGGCCTCGTGGAATGAATCCCTTTTGGGGTTTCTAAGAAAATAATGGAATCGTCACACTAGTATATAGACCATCTCGCGGTCCCATATACTCATCGGATTCCATCGCGCTTGTGAATCCTACATGTATCGGGATTAAACTAAATTAATGTAGTAAAGCATACATGCGGGGACGGATTTTTATTTTCGTCCAAAATAACCACTTTTGGGGACGGATTTTTATTGCGTCCCTTTCAACAAGTTGGCATGTATGATTTGAAGACATTAGTTTAGGGAAATATCGGTACATGGAAACCGACTTGAGTCACGGAGTGTTAGACCCTAACTAGAATTGTGTGGTTTGTGCTCGGCTTGAATATGAGGCTCAAAGGTCACCCCCGGCATGTAGTCTTGAACTACGCCACGGGATGAGGTTTACCGCTTCGAAAGAGCCAAGGTCTGGTGGAGCTTGAAACTTTCTAGGACGGGCCTCGACGGGTTTGGGGTTGGACTTGTGCGACTCGATAGTGAGCAGTTCATAGGAATATGTGCATGTAGTGTGAGGTCTAACAAGTGACAAAAAAAAAAAATTATATTTTTTTTTTTGAAAAGAAAGAAAAACACACAAAACACATAAGCACATAAAATTACAACTCCCGAATCACCCGTGTGACCGGTAAATAAAACACAAAATTAAAACAGTCTGAGGGTTCAATTCTGTTCTGATGCAGGTAACTGTGCCCACACCCCACTGTTCTGCTCAGTCACTGAAACATGTTTCTGTTCTGGAAACCAACCCAGAAGCGTGCGCCTCTGAGTGCTGATGTGGGACGCTCGCGCATGGCGCAATGCTTATGGGAGGCGCGCGCTTCTGGGGCACACCTGTCAGAATGTCAGACTTTGGACTCAGGGGATTGCCCTGGTCCCATGTTCATATTGTAACCTCTGCAGAAGTGATTAGTGCAGAATAACAGAAGAAGAAGATGAAGAACATGAAGAAGTGGGCGATTCTGGTTCTTGATGCGGGATGCGCGCGCCTTAGGATTAAAAGGCCGGACGCGCGCGCCTCCCCCATCAGGAAACAGAATGCCCAGAAAAGATGTAGATTTCGATCAGAATGCAAGTTTAACCCTCAAATACTCCCCAGCGGAGTCGCCACTGTAGATACCCCGGGGAACCACGGCTTGGCTAGAGCGGTGAATTATCCTAGGATGTCTAACTTGTTTTTAGAGTCGCCACCTATGTTTTGAGGAACATAAGAAAAACCTATTGATTGTAGCCTAAGTTTGATTACGAAAACAGAGATTCTTTGTTTTGAGGTTCGGGGGTTAGATTACGAGATGGGAAGTACCGAAACACCCATCTCGCCCAACTAAAGTTGGTCTTGCTTGATCAAAATCTACATGGATGAAAATGTTCTTCTTCTTCTTCTTTAAGTCATGAAAAGGGGGGGGGGATTTAAAATAGGATTTGGAATGTAGGAGATGACTCCTTAACCAACCTCAATGAGATGAGGTGATCATTAGAGTCATGTCCAAAAATGATTTGGGTGATTGCACATTTGATTAAAGTAAAAAGAGAGAGAGGAGATGAAGTAGAAAAGAAAGGAAAAGATGGACTTTTACCTACAATTTGAAGAACTTCAAATGTTGCTTAATGAGATCCTTGGAGAACCTTTAGAAAGTGATTTTTTTGTCTAGTTTTCGATCGGGTCTTTCCGATGATTTTTCGATCCTTGAAAATGGAGGTAAAGGGAGGTTTTTATAGGTGAAAGAGGGTTGTTTTTTGTGCCAAAACTCAGTCACCAAGAAATCCTTCCCGGGCAAAATCTTGTAAATTGAGCAAGGGAGAGAATCCTGGCCAGAAATCTGTAACTGACGCCCAGAGGCGCGCGCTTCCTGCTTTGGGGGCGGGAGGCGCGCGACTCAGAGAAGGCAATTTTGACAGAATGGACTAGAAAGTCAGCCCTGTCATTCAGTTTAGTCCCTGGAATTAACGAAGTCAGTCAGGAACTTAACGGAAGTGACAGAAACTAACGAGAAACACTTAAAATTGGGAGAAACACAAAATCAAATGTGCAATCGGGGTGAGCGGTCCAAGGCGGGGTGTCTACATTAATATAAATAAATGTTAGGGTTAATTGCAATTTGGTTACCTGAGTTTTACAAAATTCTGTGATCGGTTACTAAATTTGTCAAAGTTGCGATTGGGTTCCTGAATTTGCTGAACCGGAGCAATCTGGTGTAAAATCCGTTAACTTGTTAAAATTCTAAAAACAATAGTAATGGATTAGCTATGTAGATGAGGTGTCAACCCCTAATTGGATTTTAAAGGTTTACATGGATCACAGCAAAAACTCTTCTACTTCATCATAGCCATTCATTTCATGAGCATCAATGGCCCATAATAAGCCTAACCAAACACTATCCACAATCAGATTTTTTTTTTTTTTTGTCCAAAACCTACCTACTTATTTCTTACCATTCTTTCTCTCTCACTCTCAAACAGCAACACCCACCAGTTGCTGCCGCCTCCGCTGTTCTGTGCCGGCTCTCCCACAGACGCCACATCACGGCCTCACACGACCGCATTGCAGCCGTTGCTACACCTACACCTTCGTCGTTGTCGTCGCCTATCACCTTGTCATTGGCGCCGTCGCCGTCTATCACCTTTTCGAAGCCATACTCAAATAGAACCAGAAGATTAGTCCCTCCTCTACATAGTTGCTGCAATTTTTGAAGGTCGTTTGTATGTTTCCCTCCCCCCTTTCTCTGTGCCTGTGCGTGTATTCCTAGTGTTGCATTTCAAATCTTAGATCTACAAATTTGGGTGAGATTTTAGATCTTATAGGTGTGTTTCGTAATCTGTTTCTAAACTCCAGATCTGGCGTACTTGGATGTTTGTGTTCATTTGTGTGTGTTTAATTTGGGTGTGTTGTGTTGTGGATTAGACCCTCACAACCCAAGCAATAACCCCAAGAAAATAATGGGACACAAACAAAGCACAAGAAAATAACAGAGCAAAAGACACAGAAATTGTTTACCCAGTTCGTCAATATGTTTGACTACGTCTGGGGGCACTACCAAGCCAGGATCTTGCACTATAATATGTTATTCTGAAGTTACAATGAGTTTGGGGCGGAACATTGCTTAAATACATGCCCTGGAATAAGATCTAAACCTAAACAGAAAAGAATCCTGAAATCCCGTCAGCGGACCAGGCGCCCGCCTAGACTACCCCAAGCGCCCGCTCGATATGTATTTTCCGAAGGACCAACCTTCTGTCCAAATGAACGCCCGCCTGCTGGTCACCGAGCGCCCGCTCGCTCCCTCTGCCTGGAATTCTCTTTTTTGTTCCTTTGAGGATCTCTACTCCAACAATCTCCCACCTAGAGATCAGCCGCATATATAAACCCCGTATCCGTCTTCAACTCATCCATGGTGTCGTCCTAGTGCTCACCTCGATCATGGTAGTGTCTTCCTCCTCTCCTATTCTCCAAGCCCTATTGAAGCTATACATAGCATCAATTTATCAAGGTTTACAACCTTTGTCAACATGTCAGCCGGGTTCTCCGATCCCAATATCTTCTCTAGCCTTAAGATCTTCCTTTCCAAGAGATGCCTGATGTAATGAAACCTCAGTTCAATGTGCTTCGTCCTAGAATGAAACATTGGATTCCTTGCCAAATGTATTGCACTCTGACTATCACTGTAGAGAGCATTACCACTTCGCGTTTTCCCAAGTTCACCCAAGAAGTTCTGCAACCATACCATCTCTTTACTTGCCTCGGTCACTGCCACATATTCTGCTTCTGCAGTTGACTGAGCTACGATCTTCTGCAATTTAGAAGCCCAGGATATTGCCGTACCACCCAATGTGAAAACATAACCCGTAGTACTTCTCCTCTTGTCTAGATCACTTGATGCCAAATCCGTATCCACATAACCCGCTAACACGACATCCTTGCTTGAGAAACACAGAGCCTTACCAGCAGTACCCTTCAAGTAACGCAGGATCCATTTAACCGCTTCCCAATGTTGCTTCCCTGGATTTCCCATGTACCGGCTGACTACTCCCACCGTATGTGCAATGTCCGGCCTTGTACACACCATTGCATACATTAGACTCCCCACTGCCGAAGCATATGGAGTCCTTGCCATCTTGTCACGCTCCTCCTTGCCCTTAGGTGAGTCCTTCTCGGATAGCTTGAAGTGCATACCCAGTGGTGTGCCCGTTGGCTTCGCCTCTTCCATGCAAAATCTAGCCAAGACCTTCTCGACATACTCTGCCTGTGAAAGAACCAACTTACCCAATTCCCTATTCCGGTCAATCCGCATGCCCAAGATTTTTCTGGCCTCCCCCAAATCCTTCATCTCGAACCGTTCTGACAACTGAGCCTTCAATCTGTTTACCTTTCTACTGCTAGAGCCCGCTATTAACATGTCATCCACATATAACAGCAAGATTATATACCCATTGTCCGTGTTCTTGAAGTAGCAACAATGATCCGCCTCGCATCTGATAAAATCAATATCGTGCATGAATCCATCGAACTTCATGTACCACTGCCTAGGAGCTTGTTTAAGGCCATACAAACTCTTAGTCAATCTGCAAACCAGTTCCTCGCTACCCTTAGACAAGTAACCCTCTGGTTGTACCATGTAAATTTCTTCCTCCAAATCCCCATGAAGAAAGGCCGTCTTTACATCCATTTGTTCCATCAACAAGTTATCCGCCACTACTATCCCCAGAACCATTCTGATAATGGTCATTTTCACAACAGGAGTGAATACATCGGTGTAGTCAATACCGTACTTTTGCTGAAACCCTTTTACAACCAACCTTGCCTTGTAACGCTTACTGCCGTTTGCTTCCTCCTTGATCCTGTAAACCCACTTGTTATGCAATGCCTTCTTCCCCTTAGGCAGTTTAATCAACTCCCAAGTTTTGTTGGCCTTTAATGAGTCCATCTCATCATCCATCGCAGCTTTCCACTTATCACAAAATGCACTACGAACAGCCTCCGCATAACATTCTGGCTCACCACTATCTGTTAGCAACAAATAGTAATTCGAAGGAGTATACCTGTCAGGTGATCCACGCAATCTGCTGGATCTACGCAGCGGAATATCCGGTTCTGGAGTATGTGGTTCATCTTCAGTGACCCCCTGACCATGGTCATCATGAACCGTCCTGCTCCCACCCGAGTCTGGAATATCCACCTCTACAACCTCCGGTTTCGAACTAATATCATCAGATGCCCCCTTTCTGTCCTTGTACAATACCTGTTCATTGAATACCACATCTCGACTACGAATAATTTTATGGTTTTGGTCATCCCAAAACATATACCCGAAGTCATCCCCGCCATACCCAATAAACGTACATTTTACAGATTTTGCATCTAACTTAGTTCTATCAGCAGAATCAATATGAACATATGAAACGCAGCCAAATATACGAAGAAATGACAGATTTACCTGCTTGCCATTCCATGCTTCCTCTGGAATTCCATTCCCCAATGGTATCGATGGTCCCCTGTTGATCAAGAAAGCAGCCGTGCCAACCGCATATGTAACAGTCCGAAATTTCAGAGTATTATAACACCATTAAATAATATAAATCCGTCCCCAAAATAAAGGAATAACGGTCATAAACTACATTTCAAATCTCCACAGCTAGTATATCTAATCACAATCCAAAATAAATAACGGAAGCGTAACAATTGTCTTTCACCACTAACGGCTAGTAGCCATCAAAACTAGTTCATGGCATTTATTACAATCTCCATAAAAGTCTACTTAAAATATGAAAATCACTACTTTCTTTATTCGGGTCCGCCCCAAAGATGTCTCCACTGAAAGCCTTGATTTCCTACATATAACCTGAAGAAATAGAATTAGAGAAAGGGTGAGCAAACAATGCTCAGTAAGGTCCTACGCCGCCCCTTCGGTTTCTAAGAAGGGGTGACCTCAAAGAGTGTATCAATAAACAATTTTCAACGAAACGGACAATCCAAACAATAATATTCTTCTCAATATAAATAAAGGGGTCATGGCTCAATTCAATATTCAATAATGCATAAAATCAATTATGATCACTTAATATTCTTCTCATGAAGTCAATATTCAAAAGTAACCCAAAGGGGTAAAATAGTCGATGTATCAATGTTTCGGTATATCCGGATAACCTATATAACCACAATTTCAGTGGTGTCGATATCGATGGTTAATGCCACATAGGCATGTCATGAACTAACCCTCATGACCGGGTATCAATAGTATATCAATTTTAACCCACAAATAATGGGTGTCATTAAGTGATCATTCTTTTATCAATGAGGTTCTTTAATTGACCAATAATTTAATGTCAATTTAAAGTCAGATTTAATTTAACTGACGGAGACGCTTAGATTGAATTCCAATCAAAAATTACCGGCCATAACGGTAAAACAATAATTACTCTAGGAACGGAGGGTCAATAAATAACGATATACAATAGGACTAAGAGACGTAAATCCCTTACCTGATCGCAGTAGCTAGCTCTCGAAAACGTACGAACGATACACTCAACAACGCTCCGTAGAATCTATACACGTGCAAGTAAAAATAAAATTAGTATTAATTTTATACTAATACCAAGTCAATCTTATAAACTGACTACTACACATAATTAAATAAACAGTCCTAATTATTCTTCTTCCGGACTGCCTACAACTAGATTGGACAACGAACTCAAATCGCAGCACTAGCTCCCGACTGTTGCTTGCCGAAAACTACGATCCAAATTATAAATATTATTATAATCATCCACTTGTATACTGAAACCTAGTACTCAAAGTAGGGTTCTAATTGCTCTCATTCAGATTCCCATAATTATAATTAAATTGTATCCCCCACAAAAATAACTAAAGTACATAACAAAAGTTTATGCATAATATACACTCAAATCTCCATAAATTGGTCCACTGGCCAAAACAATTTACACATCAATCTTCTCTTTACCTCCCTGTAACAACTCCTACTAACACACACACCCCTCACGCAATCACAGTACAACCACACACACACACACTAGTAATTGCCTCATATTCACAGTACTGGCACACACACCCTTTTCCAATTCATATGCTTAATCCTTCAATACCAACACCAGACTACTCATTGTTAGCCTTGAATACAGACACCAATTTACATTACTAAATAGTTTATGAGCACCTCTGTACACTCCATACTAAACCCAAATGAACACCATATATTTATTTTTTTTAAATCTCAAAATCGCAAGGAACGAAAACTACTATAGTTAGACAATTGATCGGAACTTACCTCCAACGAATTCGCTGTCGATCATAAACACTAAAAATGTGGAATATCCTTTCCCTTCCTCCGATTCAAACCCAGTAGAGCGATTTATTGCTTTTCCTCTCGTTTGTGTATAAGCCTAGAACAACATCTCTCTCCCCTTTTATACTACTCCTAATCGACTCCTCACCTCCGACTTTAACGATGATGAGACAGTCCCCCTCCTATTCCTTCCGTTACCGCAAGCGACGATGAGACGAACCCTATTTTTTTTTTCCTTTATCGTTACAGCACAAATCCCATCTGGTTCTTTTTTTTTTTTTTTTTAAAGACCACAATTGTTTAATTTAATAAGCCCAACTCAGCCCATCTTTATTTTATTCTACTAGGCCCAACTTACTCAAGCCCAGTCCACTATAATAAAAAAAAGCCAATTAATTTATTCAAGCCAATTAATTTATTCAAATTTCCGTATATTACACTCTCACCCCCTTAAAATAAGTTTAGTCCTCTAAACTTGACGTACCTCATTCGATGAACAATTTAAGGTATTTCTCCCGCATCTCACTTTCAAGCTCCATGTAGCTTCTCGAACAGTATGGTTACTCCACTGAACCTTCACGTATGGGATGATGCGCTTTCTTAATACTTGGTCCTTCTTATCCAGAATCCGAATCGGTTCTTCATCATAACTCAGATCCGCTCGAACACGTAACCGTTCAAATTCAATGACATGGCTTGGGTCAGGGACATACTTTCGTAACATGGACAAATGAAAAACATTGTGGACTCCCGACAGAGCCGGCGGCAATGCCAGTCTATAAGCCACTTCCTCCACTCGATCAAGAATCTCAAATGGCCCGACATACCTCGGGGTAAGCTTTCCTCTGATTCTGAATCTCATAACACCCTTCGTAGGAGATATCTTTAAGAATACATGGTCGCCCACATCAAACTTAAGTTCACGACGATGTTTGTCCGCATATGATTTTTGTCTACTTTGTGCTGTCAATAATCTCTTCTTTATCAATTGAATCATTTTAGTAGTCACTTGAACCAATTCGGGTCCCAATAACTTTCTCTCGCCCACTTCGTCCCAACAAGTTGGCGAACGACATTTCCTACCATACAAGGCTTCATACGGTGCCATGCCAATACTAGAGTGAAAACTGTTATTATACGCGAATTCCACTAAGGTTAGATGTTCGTCCCAAGAGCCTCGCCAATCCAATGAGCACGCCCTAAGCATATCCTCAAGTGTTTGAATAGTCCGCTCTGACTGTCCATCTGTCTGCGGGTGAAATGCAGTACTCATATTCAAATGGGTCCCCAATGCTCTCTGTAAACTTCCCCAAAATTTTGATGTGAATCTAGCATCTCTATCAGACACAATCGATACTGGCACTCCATGAAGTCTAACTATCTCATCAACGTACATTTTGGCTAACTTTTCCATGGAATCAGTAATTTTGAAGGCTAAAAAGTGAGCTGACTTGGTCAACCTATCAACGATCACCCAAATTGCATTATGACCCTTTAGGGTCCTTGGTAGTCCCACCACAAAATCCATGGCAATGTGTTCCCACTTCCATTCGGGAATCGGTAACGACTGTAATAAACCCCCCGGCCTCTGATATTCGCACTTTATCTGCTGGCACACCAAACACTTAGCCATAAAGTCTGCTATATCTCTCTTCATGTTGATCCACCAATACGTATCCTTCACATTTTGGTACATCTTCGTACTACCAGGGTGCACTGCGAATCGAGAGCAATGAGCTTCTTCAAGAATTTCTCGTTTAATACCCTCATCATCTGGAACACAGATCCTTGACCGATATCTCAACATATTGTCATTCCCAACTTTAAATTCTGATGACTCGCCACCCTTCAGTTTATCTAGGATCTCTACTAACTCCGGATCAATTACTTGAGCCGCCTTAATTCTTTCTGACAATGCTGGTTGTGCGCTCAAATGGGCTAAACGGCCCCTCTCACTGTCAATCTTGACTTCTAAGCTTACTAGTTCGGCTCCCTCCATCAACTCTCCTTCGGTTGCTAGTATGGCTGCTAAGCTTCCTTTATTCTTACGGCTCAAAGCATCAGCCACTTTATTGGCTTTTCCTGGATGATACAAGATGTCACAATCATAATCCTTCAATAATTCCAACCATCTTCTCTGTCGCATGTTCAGCTCCTTCTGAGTGAATATGTACTTGAGGTTTTTATGGTCTGTATATATTTCACAATGTACCCCATACAAATAATGTCTCCAAATCTTCAAAGCGAAAACTATTGCCAAAAATGCCAATTCTAAATCATGAGTTGGGTAGTTTCTCTCATAGCTCTTCAACTGACGAGATGCATAAGCGATCACCTTCTCATTCTGCATTAGAACACAACCTAACCCCTTCAATGAAGCATCACTATAAATCACAAAACCCTCTGCCTCCGATGGCAGAGTAAGAATCGGCGCAGACACTAATCGCTTCTTCAACTCTTGAAAATTGGCCTCGCATTCCTCTGTCCATTCAAACTTAACATCCTTTTGCATCAATTTTGTCAATGGCAATGATATCTTGGAAAAGCCTTCCACGAAACGCCTATAATAACCAGCTAACCCCAAGAAACTCCGAACCTCAGTCACTGTGGTCGGTCTTTTCCACTTCACCACTGCTTCAATTTTTGATGGGTCCACAGATATACCTTCCTTGGACACTACATGACCCAGAAAGGACTTCTTCAAGCCAAAATTTGCACTTCTTGAACTTAGCATATAACTTTTGTTCCCTCAAAATCTGCAGTACTATCCTCAATGTTTCTCATGTTCTTTCTTCGTTTTTTAGTAAACTAGGATATCATCAATAAACACAATAACACATCGATCTAAAAAATTTTGGAACACTTTATTCATTAGTTCCAAAAAACACTGCAGGAGCATTCGTCAACCCAAAAGGCATCACTAAGAACTCATAATGACCATAACGGGTCCTAAATGCTGTCTTAGAGACATCCTCCTCCTCACCCTCAACTGTGATACCAGAACGAAGATCAATCTTAGAAAAGTAACACGCTCCTGAAACTGGTCGAACAAATTGTCAATCCTTGGTTAAGGATACTTATTCTTCACCGTCACCTTATTCAACTCTCTATAATCGATGCACAACCTCATAGATCCATCCTTTTCTTCACGAACAAACGGGAGCACCCCAAGGTGAGACACTAGGTCTGATCAAGCCTTTCTCTAATAACTCTTGCAACTGTTCTTTCAACTCCTTAAGCTCTGCGGGTGCCATTCTATATGGTGCCTTAGAGATAGGACCCGTACCAGGGACCTGGTCAATAGAAAACTCAACTTCTCGCTCAGGCGGTAATCCTGGTAAGTCTCAGGGAAAACATCTACGAACTCATTTACAATTGGGACATTTCGATCTTAACGCCTTCCTTTCAAGTGTCAATAATAGAAGCTAAAAAACCTTCACAATCCTTCTTCAACATCTTTCGAGCCTTTATGAATGATATCAACCC
Source organism: Campanula takesimana (assembly GCA_026119855.1). Taxonomy (NCBI): domain Eukaryota; kingdom Viridiplantae; phylum Streptophyta; class Magnoliopsida; order Asterales; family Campanulaceae; genus Campanula; species Campanula takesimana. The sequence goes on from JAOWBW010000622.1 coordinate 383,892, forward strand.
TGACTTCCGCTCAGGCCTTTTCCCCTTAAAATAGAATTCTGGTTCACCAGGAATACAAAATACCACCTCTTTCTTAAAAACAATCTATCTTTGCATGATATGCAGCTAACCAATCCATACCTAAAATGACATCGCAATCCTGGAGGTCTAACTCAATGAAGTCGATAGACAAATTCCTCTCATCCACTTTCAATGCACAAGATCTATAGACGAATTTATTTGAATGGCCTCATTGGTGGGGTGTATCATTACTAGGCTTACCTCTAGGTTTTCAGGTTTCAATTTCAAACGACTGACCAATCGGAAGAAATCACAGAATGACTAGCACCTGAGTCTATCAAAGCATAAACATTTCTATTACATAATTGAATGGTACCTGCCACCACCATCATTAGAAGCGAGCATCCCTAGCTGTCATAGTGAACACCCTTCCCTTTCCATTCGATTTGTCTTTGTCCTTGTCTTTACCCTCATTTCCTTTTGGTGCAGTCTTTCACTGGTTCGGGCAATCTTTTATCTTGTGCCCACGTTTACCCACAGTTAAATCAAGAGGCTGTGTTCCAGTAACATTCTTCAGTCTTATGCTTCCTCCCACAAGTACGGCATATTGGAGTAGGCACGTCCTGGTTCTGGCCCTTATTCCAATTTTGACCTCCCTGATAGTTCCTGTTCTGATAGCGATTATTGGTACCTGGAGGGCCTCCCCTAGGGCGATTTTCTTCAGTAGTCCGTTTCTTATAGTTCCCGCTATCATCCCATTCTTACTAGTCTGACCGTTTTCCTTCTTCCCGTATCGCGTTCGGCTCCCCGCTTCTTATTGTCTCTAGAACTTTGATACTCCTTCGCATCTAGCTCAACTACTCGAGCCTTATTTGCCACTTGAGCTAGAGTTGGGAGCTCTAGTGGTACCAATCTGTATTTCAGCTTCGAATTCAATCCAGCCTCAAATTTCCTAGCCTTCTGTTCTTCATCATCAAAGAACCTCGGGGCAAAACGAGATAACTCCAGAAACTTTGCCAAATATTATTCTACAGTCAGGGATCCTTG